>VZTN01000002.1:3529-20484 GCA_013400515.1 Erpornis zantholeuca
TAAGTTTGGAGGATGCAATTCTCCTTTCATCTAGCAAAGTGATGGCAACAACAACCTATCGAAAGCTGGGTATTATTCACTTCTAAGACTTCTGTGAAAACATGCCTTTAAAATGCTAAACCAACCTGAAGGTTTGCATATCTGCCCCAAAATTTATCATCTCCTAAATCTGAAAAAAGTCTCTCTGTGGGTGAGCCCTGTTTCTCCCTGACAGGATGCGCCAAATAACTCTTCTGATTCTTCCAATAAGGAATTTCAATTGCATTCCTACATAACAGTTTCATAAGCAAAGGTACGGTAACTTCTGCATGCTGGCTGCATCTTTGCTAGCATTCAGAATATCATTATGCCCTGGTGTTCTTAAATGAAGAGTTCCTATCTGCCACTGCTTATTCTTGTGCTGTCATAGACAAGTCACACAGTGGCTTTAGAAAACTGTGACAGATTTGAAAGTACTGGTGGGATTCTGCTGTAACACCATTTTTGAAAGGACTCTGTTCCAAGTCAGTGCTTTCTTCCGCCCGTGTTGCCTAGCATCAGTGCGTGAACTCTTCTGCCTCCCTGCCAGGTAGAAGGCAGATTTTTATAATTATTTTTGTTATTCTCTTGCGTCTGAAAAAAATAATAGATGTGGTTTTTTCCAATCCATGAATTAGAGTGCAGATAACTGGTTTATAAACTTCCAGTATATGTTTAAAAGCTATTTGGATATAATATTTATCCTTGAAGGCAATGGGCCAACACTCTTAAGATTCACTTCTTGTTTTATGTTTTGTTAGGGAGTGGAGTCCCTTTTTTCTAATGTTAAACATAAAGATACTAAAGTTGCTACACAGTTAAATCTTCATTACTTATGGTACTAATAAATGTGCCAATAGGACAGTCTGTTAAGAAACTTTGATAATCTTAACACATTATACTGGATTTATTCTATAGAGGAAAATCTCCGGAGAAAGCAGTGAAACAATCTAATGCAGAGAATCCAGATTTATTGTTGTCTCTGATTTTGTGGCACAGAGAGAGGGACAAAAAATTGTAAAGAAGGAGAATTTGCATCAGAATGACTGTAGTGAGTTCTGCCATTCGAAATGCAGGTGATCTTTGCTGGATTCTTCCAGTGTCCCCTGTCTAAAGAATCTTTATTTCATTGTAGTTTCCAAATGAATCCCCCATTTTAAAAAGGCTCATTTTTAATGTCAGTAAATATGTATTGACATTTGAGCATAAAGAGTGTTTTGGTGCTGCAGGTCACACACTTTCCCTATCATCCCTTAAAGACCCTTGTCACACCCCTAAACTCCTCCAGGTGTCTCCCAGGACACAGAGAAAGGACTGGTAAAAGTTCTTTGCACGGCAGTCCTGCAAAATGCAAGGTGGTTCCCACAAGTGGAGGAGAGATGATGTACATGTTGAAATTCCTGGGTATACTGAACCTTTAATTGAGGATCTTGATATTGAAAGGTGAATTTCTATTGCTTTGAACTGCTGGAAAATGTATTGTTAATGACTGTCTTTCCCGGGCATTCATGTGCAACACAGAGACAAATTTCTTTGTGTACTATCAACTCTGTACATCCATGTACTGCCTGACCTGATCTGCTCAGATTACATTACAGTTTCAGATTGCATTTGGTAGGCATCTGTACAAAACATTATTAGTTGGCTGCTTTAGCACACTATCTATCACCAGATCACAAAGCAGGTCTCTATCACTTCAGCCAGGACAAAATTTATTTTACAGTGGTTGTTTCCTGTAATTAAATCTTCTTTACAGATTTCCAGATATCAGTGAATTCCACTAATGACAGGACCAGTCAAACAGACATTAATGCAGCAAAGAACAGTTTCAAATTGCTGTATTTCAGTAACCCTTAGAACACAAAGGCAAACATTTATTCATATTATAAGAGAAGAAAGTGGCTTTTGTCTTGCCACCACCTCTTTTTCACTCCATTTCTCCTTTATGCCTCCATTTTGTATTTCCAGCTTTGCATCGGACACTGAAGCCTGTTGTGCCACAGATGATGCTGTCTCCATAATCCATAACTCACAGCTGTGTAACCCAGCAGTCTTTTCTCTGCAATCAGTGTGACAGTGCTGAAGTTCTCTATAAACCTCTGTGTGCTTGTGCACACCTAGGGACTTGAAGACTAAGCACATCACCCATGAAACTTGAAACACTCAACAAACTAGTTCAAGTGAAAAGAAAGGGCAGAAAAAAGGAAACAAAAAAGAATATTTAAATCCATTAGAAGCTCAAGAGATACAGATTTGACAGGATGATCTGATTTTTTTACTACATTAGTATCAATAGGTTTTATTAGACACATATTTTTATTAGAACGATCTGTTATTTTTCAGAATTAGATTTCAATATCATGTGGAAATTTAAACCACATATACTTGCTTTGACTTTAGCCAAAATTCTCTTGGAGCAATGAAACAGAACCTTTCAAGCCAGGGCTACCTTCATGTAACAAGGAAATACCAATATATTTGTGTTTCTGCTGCCTCCTTCAGAGCAAAAAGTAATGCCATTTAAAGATTTGTATCTGTCATCCTCCACTGACTCACAAACATCCAAAGTGTTTCGTTTTCTTAACATGAAAAAAAAAAAAGTGATCATATGTCAGTTTTGACCTCCAGAAACTAGCTCTTACTCAAAAAGATTACTTCTCTTGTTAAACCTAAATTAGTGTTTCTCTAGACAATAGCTAACAATGCACAATAGTAAACTTTGTTGATCCCAATCTTGAGTCTCTTCTTTTGATATTAACTGCTTACTGGAGCACAGGCTGAGAACACTTTGAAATGTCCCACGGGGACAGACTGGGGAGATTACTTGTAGATAGCTAGGGAGACTGCATTAACTACAAAATTAGAGTTGTGCATGAATGGCATAATCCATTCTATTAAAGTGGTTTTCTCGTTGAGGTTTTAATGTATTTCATGCATTTCAAAAGGAAATTACAGTATTTGAACTGAATTTTACAATTAATTAGAAACAAAGTACATACTCCTAGCCATTTACAGCTCTAGGTCTCAGAAACTTCCCAGTGTACATGAACTATCCTGGAGTCACATGTTAGGAAAAAAGGGAGGATTAAGTATCCCAGCTTTTAATCTTTTGAGATTTTCCTTCTCATACTTATTACCTACTTAATGGATAAGCTCTCTAGGACACCAGCTCTTGTAAACACAGCTAGAAGCATGCAGCTCACCATTCACTTTATCCAGTGAGTGCTATTATGATACAAACAGTGATAAGAAAAAAAAATGCAGAAACATCAGGTACTTGAAAAAGACTATCCTTGACAATCTTATAGAGAGGCCTTACAGTTTTACTCTGATATCAGCTTTGCTCCTCTTCCTAGTCTTCTCATTTATGATTACCAGCACTCACAGACAGAATGAGGAAGTTTAGTAATGAACTTAATGATCTGAACAAGAAGAGATCTTAGGAGACATTTTTAACCTGGTTTAATAGAAACTGAGATTTTAGTTTGGTTTGTTTTTTCATTTAAAATTTTATCGAAGTAGAACAAAATTTCACCAGTTAGCCAGTCTCATAGCTTCTTTATTAGAAGCACAGATTCCCTAAGAAGTAATAATTTTTCTCATCTCCAGATTATCCACAAAGTAAAGGCAATTGCTATTCTTTTTAAAAATCCATCATTCTTCGCTCTTCCCATTACTCCCCTGTGCTGAGTTGCTTCTACATTTCTAACTGCTGATACTTTAAATTTTCCCAGCCATTTTTCAGATAACTTCACCATCACTCCTTCTTTTCCATCGCTCTTCAACCTCTTAGAAATTTAGAAATCCATTTTGTAAGGCTTTAGCAAGTTGTCTATGACCACGACTCGAGAATTTTATTTTGACTGAGCAATAAAAACATGCTTTACTGAATCAAGCCACAGATCCCCTTATAGATTATTATTTTATAAAGAACCTGATCATGATATCCTCTTTATTACAGCAACAGAAATCTGAAGTACTCGGACTAGTCATAACTTTTCCTTGGGGAAAGTACTGTAGGCTTTGAGAAAGTATAGAAGCAGATACTCTAACTTAACATGAGCACCTCTCCTTACAGTTTTTAAAGTTTTCCCTTTTGTTGTTTCCATGCAAGCTTAGCCATCTCACTTATTACTGAAACTCTGTGGCACCAAAAAGCATTGAAAACATCCTTTTGTGTACTCCTTGCTTTAATCCTTTTGCTATTAGTCTCTTAGACTCTGAAGTACATTCTTGAAAAAGAACAACGTGTCCTCCTCTCGCATGTTGTCATTTGGAGTCCTGGTTTTGCCCTCATTAAACTCTGCTATCAATCAGCAGTGTGTTCTTTTTAAAAAGTGAGTTTAATGCCAGCTTGAGTGCTAGGCTGACAGTGGTAGCCCTGGAGACTGATGCCCATTGTTTATGCTCAGAGAAGTCTGAGCAGTGGCACTCCTGCACACATTTCTCTCTGTAGACCTTGCTCACCTCTCTGATGCGAAGAGGACACCTCCAGGCAGAGAGATACTCTGGTCTCTGTGGCCATTCACTGGCTGGCATTGAAGGTGCGTGTTGGCAGGACTGTATGAATGCAGCTTTTTTGCAGAGGAATTCAATATTCCGATCTGCCTGGTTGCTTCCTTTTGGTTCCTAATAAATACCCTTCTGAATTCAAAAGCCTAAAACCCCCGATAACATGACCTTGTCTTTATTGCATGTTGGGTGACGGGGACTCCACGGAGATAGAGAGAGAGAATGAGAAGAGGCTGCTTTGCTTTTAAGTTGTTTTATTCATCTGAAGGCGAGTCCGAGGGCAAAAGGTTTGAGCAAAAGCAGCAAAGCAGCCTTAGCAGCACAAATGTCCACAGCAGGAATATTCCTCTTTTATTCTAAATTCTAACACACCAGGATATACATTATATCCATAAATTGACCAATCAATACAGAACACAACTCTAACTCTACTTTCCTAAACCTATCATGAATCACCTCTAATTTATGAAAATGTTCGTAACTCTTACACAAATACTACATAGATTCTGTGCATATGATTTCTATCTGTTCTTTTGTTTAGATACATAACTTATCTAAAAAATACCAGTAATGTAACAATGTTTATATTTTGTCTAAGACAGGGAACTCTGTGAAAGGCAGCACTGCTGCACTAAAAACTAGGTCTAAGGACTTTTTAAACTCAGCTAATACAGCTTTTCAGTGTTTAAGGCACTTAAAATATATTTCTACTGAAAACTAAAGTTAATACTTCTATTCCAAATTTGTGTGACCCAACTTCTTCGCTGCTTTTAATTCGATCCCCATGTTCTCACTTGTTTGTGGGCCTGTAAAACTGAGACCCAGAGGGGCTCACATTCCAAAGGTGAACAGCAGTGTGCTCAAGAGCAACTTCTTCAGCCTTGTACCAGAACACCAAAATTACCTTCTGTTGTTTTCTTGTTGAATTACTAGCATTGCAAACGCATTCAGTTCTTACAAAATAAACACCTTTTTCATCTTTGGAAGTTACGTAATTCCTTCATCTCAGGAGATCATAGCATGCACTTCAAATATCTGTTTGACTTAGCTAAAGTAACAGAGAACACATGAAATACACCAGTGTTTATTACTGACTTCAGACATCACTACTGAAACTGCCTTTTTCATGGGTCAGGTTCTGAAAACCCTCTTTTTAATGATTTTGGCAATTCCTAGCATAAACTACTACTTTGTAAATTAATATTGGAAGTGCAGTGGATGAAAAGATGCCATGTCAGCTGACATCTTGATTAGCAAAGAACAATCCATGACTCCTTATACAGCCTACCAAAGTATTTCCGACACTCTTCTCTGGCAGTAAAGGGAGCACAATCTAGCATATCTCCACTCACTTTGCATAAATTCCAAGCCTTACAGCCCATGTGAAGAAATGCAGAGTGACAGCAAATGCATGGATAAGTCATAGGATGGGAATTCTAAAGATCTGGATTCTTAGCTGAGCTCTTCTCAAGATTTCCTGTGTCATATTGGATAAATCAATTTTAGTTCTGTATAGCTCATTGCTACAACCAAGTTAAATTTGTCAATTTAAGGTATGTAGGCTAAATCCAAGAATGCCTATAACTGTAAGATGGAAGGTTCTTTGCATTTGTAAAGTATTGATTTTCTTTTATGTTGGGAGAGCATTTTATATATATTTTTTATTACAGCATGAAATAAATCTTTCAAATATCTGGGGTGGGGGGCTGGTGTTTCATGATTCAAATTGCATGGCTTGTGTTTCTTTGCTGTTAATAACATAGTTTATGAGATTTTCAGAGACGTAGAATTCCATTTCACAGACAATACCTTGAAATGTGATTTGGAGTGGATTCAGGACAAAAATCCAAGTTGCTTAAACTCTCTGGTAAATGGGCTAGAGATCTGACCCCTATGGTCTTCACAACACAGATTCCTCGAGGTATGCAACCTGTGGAAGTCCTTTCTGGATTTGGCTGTCCCAGAAGTTGGAAGCCCAGACTGATAAGCAGCCTAAGGTTGAATGCCAGGCTGTTTGTACTCTCAACTCTGATCAGCCCAGCAGATGGGATGCTGAGGTGCTCAGGTCCCAGGGCACCAGACCTGAGCACCTGTCAGTCTGGAGTTCTGACAGCATCCCAGTTGCATCACAACCAACCAAACCCCCTTTTGGTTTGTAAAAACCAAACCCCTTCTTTTGGATGTTTCAATTCCAGAAAACGGAAAGATTTTTACTGTTACTTCAAGTTTTTGTGAATGTAGTACGTATTAGCCATGTCCTCTCTCACTCTCTTGTGCATTGATATTTAGAAGTTACAATGATAAATAGGAGGGAATTGACAGAAGGATACTGTGGAAAGGAGTTTTACAAATACTAATATATATGTTGGAGCAACTTCCTATTAGTCATAAGGGTGTTGCTCAGCAGGGGCATAAAACTGGACAGAAGATAGTTGTGATACCAGTTAGTTTAGTAGAAAAATTTATTTTTCTTTGCTTGAGCTGGCTAAGGCTTTAGAATTCCTACAATTTGGGTCGATCATCATTGATGGACAGTTTTTGTCTGGAGATGATGATTTGGGTCTGTCATTGTTCATTTTGGTCTGAAAAGTTTTGTTTCTCTTGCTGGTGGAGCTGTCTCCCCCCCTGCTCTTGGCTGCCTGTAGGGCTGTGGGCACCCAGCCCATCAGCTGTGGGAATTGCAGGGTGGCCACAAACATTACCTCACCAGTCTAACAAACTAGCAGAGGCACTGAAGAATGGAAATTATGAGAAGGTAGAAAAAATATGGATGAACTTTACGCTAGATATATAGTGGGATTGTTTTGTTTCCTTTTATTTTGTTTTTTAAAAAAACCTTAATCAGGCCTTACCAAAAGGTAAAGATTTGTATACCACTCACAAATGACACAAACACTGTGTAAGATAGAGGTAGACAGGAGTTCCAGAAATTCTTTGTAATGTTTTTATTGATGTGTTTTTCCAGATCAAAGGCTGAAATAGCTCAATAAGAAGTCTGAAGTCTTCTGACTTCTAGCCTTGGTTTACAAACAGTAACTGACTGTTATAAAATGACTTTTTATACTGAAGAAATAGTTTGAAACATTTGTGCCTATCTTCTCCATGTAAAAAGAAACTATAATAAAATAGTCACCATATTGAAATGGTTGTGAAATGTTGTGTGACTGGAATTTCTAGAAACAGGAATTGCCATTGAAAAGCAAAATATTTTCAAAGGGAAAATAAAATATACTGATTCTTTTAGCTGTCAAAAAAATAGAAAAGCTCAGATATGCTGGAACTGCAGGTAGTAGGACTATAAGAAAATAATTGGAAGAAGCATATTGCTCTTGCAAGTTGAACCCTTTGTTTTATATCATCACAACAAGGTCAGGACATGACAAAGGTTGCTTCTTCTAAGCTCAATAGCATGTGCAGGACTAGACAGGCCAGTGGGTGCACTGGCACAGGAGTAGCTGAGAGACAGGCCTGGGTGAACTTCACAAAGGAAGTAAGTTGCTGAGGGTTTGGAGTTTGTTTTAGATGTGTACACCTCAAGTCACACTAAATCTCTGTGCACATTACTCAGCAAATAACTTCTTGATTTTTTATTATATTAAGAACAAGGCAAGCTCATGTTTAAATTAGTAGATTACTTTCCCTACAATGTTTTTCAGGGTTTATGGATTTGTCATCAAGATTTCATGGCTGCTGTGATGAATTGCCATTAAGACATTATCCTCAAAAGAACAAAGAAGAGCTTTCATACCTGAGTAATTCTGGAAATAAAAGGAGCATTTGACTAAAGTGAAATGACTGCTGGAGGGCTATTTCTTACTGTGTCCAGTACATTTTTTTTGCTAAACATTTTAAAGCTTTCCTTCCCCTTTGACACAGAAATGAAGATATTACTCTGCACATAATGAATGTGACATTGCAGCCTTTAGTCACAGAGATCTGTATATTCATATACATGTCCCAGGCCTGAGGCAATGTTATACTTTTTAAAAGGCGCAAGTCTGTAAGGATGGATCTCTCTCTTCTAATTGAGCTTCAGCTTGAACATTTATTCCTTTTTGTGGTTTTGGTCTGCTGACCACCATTTGTTATGGTGTGCTTTCCTCAGCAATAAGCTGGGAATTGTATGACTGATGGTTGTCTAGACCACTATTCATTAATGTCTGAAAAGACAGTGCTGTTCGCACCAGCATTGCATGTTGTTCCTACCAATATTGCAGCTTCATAATAAAAAAGGAGCTTAGATCATGGAGGAGCAGCAACTTTTTATGGAAATTAGTAAGTATGGTGTGAAATATTATTTTAGTCCTGTGAAGGACGAATGAGCTGGTGTTTCACAGTCAGGACTGTCCAGTACTGACCCAAACAAAGAAGTGATGGCAGCATTCTGTGAGAGATCAGCTGGATTTATAGCTCCCAGCTATAATTTCCAACATTTCTTGTTTCATGCCTTTTATTGAAGGAGACAAAAAGACATTTTGAGAGATACAGAATTATAGAATGGGACAAAATGGAATTATACTGGCATGGAAATAGGGGATATTTCATTTTCTGTATTTACTGGATCACACAGGTTGTTGTTAGCAGTAAATGGACAACATTGCCACTTTAGCTCCGTAGAAGAAGTTATGCAGCAATTCTAGCTGAACCATACTGAGATAGACTTTTGCTTTCTAAAAATAACTGAATCATATTTGTTAAACTGAATCATATTTGTAATAGCCACAAAATCTCATGTGGAAAAACTTCTCATAGTTACACAAAAAATTGAGAATTTGTTGTTTTGTGTAACATCTATATTGACATCAAAAAATCACTGGTCATTGTTTTTAATCTGATATATGTTATTCTCACAACCATGGACTATAGTTAAGAAAAAAAAAAGATTAGGTGGCAATCATGTGCCTCAATTACTTAATAGAATATAAAGAAGTCTGTGATCAACTCAAAAGTTCATTCCCACTGTTATTTAAAAATAGTATATGTATATGGAAAAAAATCACAGTAGACATAATCAGGAATGGTGTAGAACATAAAGTAGTTTGTTATTGGGATGCTGCTTTTAGGCATTTGCATGCAAGTGTGTATCTGGGATACTCAGAACTGCTGAGAAAGGGAGTGCATTGATAATATTACTATTACAATATAATTTCTTCTGTAGAATAAGGTGTAAATCTGGGTCAGGTTTCTCTGTGCTTGTTGCAATTCACACTCAGGTTTATAGTTCAGTAAGAGGTATATTTGCTTGTCAGCTACCAAATTAGATACATTTAGTGATTACATTTAGTGATTTAATGTGTTCATATTGCTTATGAATTCAGAGCTTAACACTAATTATTTGCTAGTTGAAAAGCTTGTTGTTGATGGCTCAAATGTGGTCACTGGCTTTTTTATTTAGAACGTTTCTAAATAAAACTTGAAAAAGAGAACACAAAGAATAAAACTAATTCTACAGTTTTCCAGGGATCCAAGCTGAAAAATAACAAGAAAAATGTTAATCAAACAAGAAGATAAAACCAGTTGTGTTCACAGTGTTTTATTACAATGTCCTACAGCTTGACACATTTAATTTAATACTCTTTAACTGCGGAAAAGGAAAGATATGCATAATAATATTATGTATGAGAGCTGTCTTTGCATTACTTTTAAATAATCAATACTGAGAGGAGAAGGGAGAAAGGAGAGAAGACAGTCCAGACCGTTTACATCATTTGTTTTGTTAATGTAGTGCTTCTAAAACAGAAAGAGAAAAGAAGATAAAGAAAACAGACAATTTCTCTGGCTTTCAAGTAAGAAAATCCTGAGACTCTGTGTGCTCTGTCACAACAGCTGTTACACAGATAGGATAACCAAATCAAAGTCTATGTCAAGGTGGAGAGATTACCTTGACGACCAGCACTGGGAGATAACCATCACCAGGATGACAGAAGGAAAGAAAGCAACTGCAAGGACAATAAGCTATGTGCATGTAGAGAAAATTCATCTTTCTATGCATGGGAAATGAGTTTGCACTTTATCTCCCCACACATTTCTCTCTCTCATCCAGAGGAGCAATCCTGCATTCCCAGGTGTCTGCAGCATGTCTTAACAGAAAGCATTATTATATCAAAGTGTGGGAACAGCCCAGGGTATGGAAGGAGCCTCAGAGGCACACAATCAGGCCACTCTGAATGCTCACTGGTACAGTGGATCTCCCCAGCTCTTCACCATTATCCTTGCTAGCAGTAGGACTGTAAAGATGAGTATTGTTATCTGTTCCGTTCCAGGAGGGCAGTTGTTTCCACTTGGTCTCTATTGCATTTTTTATGGCAGAAATTTAATAGCAATTACAGATTTTTCAAATTGATTTGTGTGGTAGATAAATGGAGAATCATAATCTGTTGTCTGGGTATCTGTAGAGCTAGGAATACTACTCCAATCTATGCAGCTTTTCCCTATAAGGTTTCCCACATTCACTAGTCCTTGGCAATGGCTGGTGGTAAGCTAGACAGAAAGATAGACAGAAAGATAGACAGATGGAAAGCTGGAGTGTACCTCCCAGCATTTTTTCAGTAGGTCTTAGAACTCGGTCTTCAGACCACCACCCCTTAGCCAATGCTTACAGGACTTTTTGGTGCCTGGCACCACAGCAGAATTTTAAGGTAGGAATTTTAAACTAAAACCAAAGTGTTATAATAGCACATCTAAGAGGAACAAATCAAATCTAGCCTGCTTTCTGGTAGCAAAATTCCTATTGCAAACTTACAATTTCACCTAGGTGAAGGTCATAGAGGTCAGGAAAGAGAATAATAAAGATGTATAGGCATACTGACATGGACATATAGGTGAAAAGCTAGTATACACATCTACTTTTCCAAGCAGAATGACAAGTTGTACAGGAAAAAAATTTCTGTGATGTAGATTTACATTCTGTCCTTCTAATAAATGGGGCAGTGAAACAGCTGACTGCTCCCCTACTGCAGGTGTGGGAGTTATTTATTTTCTAATCCTTTCCCTTTTAGCTCTGGCTGGACACGAATGAAAATTTCTGGCATTAGGTATTAGAAGAGATGGAAAAAGCACAGGAACCAATTTACAGGGTTTCACTTGACTAGCTTTCTTCATTTGACTCCTATTAGCTCTGATAATGTATCCTCACCATTAATCAGTTAGGGAGAGAAGAGGTGATGCCTGTTTTTTCACGTGCATAGGAGGATGTATGTACACCACAGCAATCTCATTAGAAAAAGTTCAGTGCCTCAAGTGTCTTCTTCAGGACTTATAAGGCACAAAGGTAGTGACTCTGAGCACTGGCACAGCTGTCAGCAGGCATAGAAGGTTTGGGAGGAATGTCTGAAATAAATATTTGAGTGAATGGTACTCTCAGCATAAACTCTATAAGACATATTGATGCCTGCCATAATCCCATTAGAAGCAGCGGGATCAAAGGATTGTAGAGGCAGTTGATACAGCTGTGAACTTCTTTCAAGGGGCAAAATTCCCAACACACAGTGACAGCAGCCTGATAGAGGCTGTGGTTGTAACAAAAGCTTTTTCTGGAGAACTCATGTTCTGCCTGTTCCTGGAAGCTTCTGAGGAGAGGAAGCAGGCTCTGGGTTGAACAGCCCTGGAGCCTTCACCTCTTGTGTCTTGCACTATAAGAAGCAAATTGTTTTCCTTGGTGGCCCTATGCAGATATAAGAGCTTCATCAGTATGGAGCTTGTAAAATCTTTCTGCATGTTATGCCAGTCACTAGTCAAGCCTGACAGCTCCCCATTGCTGGATCATTACACAGAAGCGTAAAAAAAAATACAAAAGGTGTTAGTTGATTTCTATGAGGTTTGATGCAAATGCATCAACACTAATGTATTTTTAAAGTGTAGAGAGTAAATTGCAGTAGTTTGTTTCCATAGCAATGATGTCCACAGTAATGCTGTGATTTTGTCACACAAAAATCTGTATGTCTATAATGAGTGAGAACAGTCCAGCCAGATCAGTACCTCCAAGTGTTCTAGACAGATGCCTAGGGCAGAATACAAGAGCAGGTGAGTCCAAGGTAATGCATAACAGCTATAGGTGATCAATACCCATGGATCTGCAGCTCAGAAATGCTCTGAATTGGGGGTGGTTTCTTTCTTTTCAGTGGTCTTTGATGAATTTTTCTTCCATGAATTTTCATCCATTTATTCTATTTCTTTCTAAATCTATTTGATTTTCTTTCCCAGCTATTTCTCTCTCTGCCACATCCCTGTACTTCAGGAGTCATTACCAGTACACATATGAAGAAAGAGATAGGTAAGCCCAAACTCAAGTCTGTTCCAAAACTTCTAGGACCACACTTAGCTTTTGCTAGCAGTTAAAACCTGATACAATAGACTTGCCAGAAATTCATCTCTCTGGTTACTAATTAAACTATCATCAATCAGACCAGAACTAGAGCAGCCCAAATTCTCCACAGAAGCTAAGCTAATTCATGGGGATATTGTGTATTTGGATTACTTCCAGCAGCTCTAGGCCCCTTGAGGAGAAAAAAATAAACTTTCATGTTAAAATGAACACTGGCGATGAACAGAACTTCTACCTTGGCCATATCTATCTGAACTTAACAGGGCTTTTACATCTTCTCTGCTTCATTCCTGCTACCCTGTGCACCTGAACCAATTTGAAAGGAGGTTATGGAACATAATCTGGCCCCTGCATCTAATTCAATGTTTGCTCTCCATCACTCACTAGACCTGTTTAAGACCCCACATTTGTTCCTGCCTATTTAGAGAAAGAATTGCTTTTTCAGTCACTGCATTTTAACCAGAGGAAGTACTTAAGAACCATATGGAGCCTATAAGATGGGATAGAAAGTTCCTAAATTTAAATACTTCATAATATGTTAACCAGAAAAAAAAACCAAAAAACAAAAAAAAAACCAAAAACACACAGAACCACAAACAAAGAAAAAGCCCAAAACCAATTTAATTTGCTCTTCTTCCCAATGCAAGAAATATTTCTCATAAAGGGAAAATGTTCCAGCAGATAGTGAGCCTGACCCTCACTCTGCTGGAGTAGGCAGCTGAACCTGTGTAGCTTCACTAAGTTCTCCCTGAAAAGCACACTCTAAAACTGCAGCATGTATCCCCATCAAACCTGATTTGGGAATGTGTTCATAGTGAGTCACTGAATGTGTTCTTTCAGTGCTTCATTCATGGTTGTTTCAAAGCAAGAAATGTCTGTGAATATCTCTGCTAATGGTGACCATTCAGCAAAGGGTCCACAAATCAAACTTCTATGCCCTGCAAGGATTCACTGCTTGGTGTTTGCAGTGGGTTTTACAGTCTAAATTTCCTGGAATGTTATCTGTTTCTGAGTGAGTGGCTGCAAAGTCTTTAATGAGTGAATGAATAATAAATAACAAATATAAAGTTATGAAAACACCTCAGGTATTCTTATTTCCCTGCACTCATCCTCTCTCATCTGCCAGTTTGGTCTGCATACAAGGAAGCCTCTCCTAAAATATGCCTGAAAACAGTCCTGTGCTGATGCATAATATATGAAGAGTTTCAGTCTCAAAGAACATTCCAGTAAAATATTTGTATGACTACAGTATGTTTAAACCCAAAGCTATTTTACTACTCCAGTAGTTTGATTTCAGAGGATATCATAGGAATAGATGGATGGATATAAATTTTGGAGCACCTGGATAGCTGATGTTAGGAAGCAAGCTCACATAGTTTTGCTCAATTGTTATCCTTTCTTTCAGATTACTCTTGAGATGTGTGTCACGGATGCAGTGGGAGCTTCAGGCAGAGCTTCCTATCCGTGCTATGTGCCTTTCCTGGTTATTGGGAGCTTACTGAGGAAACAGGGCAGACTCTGTAAGGTTAGCCACAGTACCACTGCTTTAATGTGCTCCATCTGAGGTAACAGTGATTATTCATGAGAAAGAAAGGATTATTCGAAGTTACTGCACAAGCCTGGGTCTTCAAGTATCTGCATTTTCACAGTGACTACCTGCAATTCACCGGCCTTCCTGATAAATAAAGCTTCTATTTTCAGTAGGGTGAATAAATATATTTCAACTGTTGTGTGCTCACATGGTGTAGCAGCAAGGCTAAATAAACACCTACTATAAAGAAAGGCAAAGGCTTCTCCATTTTTGCCTCACCACATTCATTCCTTCCACATTGCTGCAAAGACTGCTATGATGATTTAGGTTGCATTGCCTATAAGAGATAATGTTTCAGGGCCTCCTCTTTACAGCCCTGATTTTATAACTTTGTCCTTTCAAAGGTTTCAGATTTATTTCAGGTTTTGGAGAGATTGACTTACAGCTACAGACAAAGGACATCAGAATAATTTCTCCCACAAATGTCTGTAGACACCCCAAAACCACAAAGCATTCTGTAAGGCAATCAGCTATTGTTTTTGTTCCACTCAAAGGCAAACAACCAAATCAAATTAAAACACAAAACAAAACAAAAAACCCAAAATCCCCCACAAAGAAACATACATGACGCATTGTGAAGACTAAGTATGAAATTCCTGTGACTAAGAGAAGTAGAAATTGTTCAGCACTTTGGTCTCAAAGTGTCCTCGTGAGTAAACAGTAATAAAATCATTCTGCCTTTATGAGGCACTGAAGGGCACACTAAGGTCTATTGAAAAAGACTTTGAATTTTTTTTCTTTTTTTTTCCTATTTCATGTAAAATTGCTGCTTAGACTGATTCAGACAATTGGAAATGTTCAATGGCTTTAAATACTTGTTTTCTGTCATCCTTCTCAACCTCAAGTTCCTATCAAACTGTTTAGTGCAGGGAGCTGCTAAAACTGAGCTGTGCAAAAGGTATTGAATGTCTTACCTTCGGATACCTGGTTTGCCTTTAAGACTGATTGCCAGCATTAAGGGTTAGGTGATGTCTACATTACTGATTCATGCTGAGAATTAGTTGCACAATCCAAAAATCATCCTTAGATCCTTTAGACCACTAGGAGTTGAGAAACTGAGGATTTTTAGGTAAGGTCAGTAACGTTATGGAAGGTTTAGGCATGTGGGGAGTACTTGGCTAGCAGTGGAAGTTACAGGTCTTGGGGTGAGGTTTATTGTCAAAGTGAATTCAACAGCAGCATTTGTGAGTCCTGAAGGTGAGAACAGCAGTGAGCTGGGACACAGCCAACTCCACAACACATAATAAATAATGGCTACAGAGCAGAACTTAGTTTCAGAAAACTGCAAATAATTCTTCACACTGCAGCTAGTGCAGTCTTTTATAAAGAGTTGCCAGGAACTCAGGAAATGTATTATCAAATCCTACTTATATTTGGGCAAGCCACTTACAGTCTGGTATTCAAGATCTGAGGTTTGATGCCTGCAGATGCAAATAGGTCTCCCACTGTGCATCCTGTCTATTTAAATTGTAAACTTCTCAGGGTTGGAATTATGTCTTGTCATATGTTTTTATACTACCTGGCAAAAGTTTTCTAATTTTGATTGAAATCTCCTGGCATTATTGTAATGAAAATAACTATAATTATCTCCAATGGGACAAAATGCGAGTGTCAAATTGAAATTGAAATACTAGAATGGACGTAGCAGCAGACAGGTGCCTGCAGTGGAGTAGAAGCCCTTTGTATCACAGACACTTTAAAACCATTAAATTCTCCATCATCATTTTCCTGAATTATGCAAAGGAATAATTCTACAGCTAACAGTCAATGCATCTTTGTATCAGGTTTTGTGTAGTTTTTAAACTGAACTTGCCAAAATCCATGTAAATCCAGAACACTCTTGGAGCAGGTTTCCACACCCCTAATTTATAAACCCCCACTCCCAAAAAGAAGCTAATTGTCTAGAGGTAAGAAGAAAATTTCAGTGAGAAACAGAGAGCTGTGACATGGAATCAAACCAAGGCAGTGAACCAAAAATGTTCCCTTCCACTTATGGTCTTTTCACCACCCAGGCCTCAAAGTTACTAACAATACTTGTATTTATTGATAAAATGTTACTGAAAATGTTAAAAAGTTTAATTTTCCATAGTTAGTCAAATTTGTGCTGAAAGCAAACACACAGCAATGCAGCTGTACATTGATTCCATGACAAAGAGATCCTCAGCGCCTTCTGGAAGTAAAAGAATAATAGGAAAAAAGTAGAGAGTGGGGAGAGGGAACAGGAGTTCTCTCCTTATGTCATTGGGTGGACATATGAAATAAATTCATGTTTAGGAACAGAAAGAAAAAAAAACTAATTTAGGCGATCAATCAAAATAAAAGGACAGTTTCAGCAGATCTGCTCTTTCGCACAGGGTTAATTCTGCTTCTAGAAGGAATCATGCCAAGCAGGTCACCAGGATTGAGCCAATGCTCCCAGAAAGTTTCTGAGCCATATCAAAAAATTTTCCAGGATTTTTTCCCACATTTATTTCAACTACCTGTTTGTTTTACATCTCTTTAATCTGTTTC
>VZTN01000005.1:979-47624 GCA_013400515.1 Erpornis zantholeuca
TAATTTAAACAACAACAAAGGACAAGTGTGTCTGGGGTCCTTGAAGTGATCTTAAGTGGAGAGAGCAGAACATAGTTTTCTAAGAAACACTTCTCAAAAGTTACACACTTTAAAAGAAAAATTCAGTGAATTTTGAAATTATTTTCAGAATTATTTCTTGAAAGAAAGTATTTTCTCCTCAAACTACGAATGCAGAGCAAGGCTTAATTCTCTTACGACTTATGTTTAGGCTGACATTAGTTATACTGGTTTTGATTTTACACTAATAAGAGAGTATGGATTGTTAGTCTGCATTTCTCTTAATTTCCAGTTACCCTCAGATACAGAACAAAGTCTCCAGGCAGACAGAACATGTTTCTTTCTGGAATAGATGAGTACATCTATTAGCTAGGTTTAGAAAACTTCAAGGCCAGTGTAGCAGCCAAGGAGATAAATTAGAAACAGGATAATACAGTTTCCATAAGACAAGTCCAGGGGAAAAGAAAACAAAACCCTAATGACATGCAGATAACAGCATCTGATCTTCACAACAGGATTTTGAACAGTGTTAGAGGATTAGCACCCAACTCATGCTGTACGTTATGTTACCAACACAGAGTTGAACAGAAAACAGCAAACACAACATGCCAAGAGTGAATTCCCTCAGAGGCAACTAAGCAACAACTAATTAATGTAGACATTTCTTCTGTCCTTTTTCTTGTTTGAGTCTATCTCTAAAGTGGCTGAGAAGTAATTTTTTGCATTTTAGCAGTCTAGGCTTTACATGAAGTTACACAATTTTCTGTCTTAAAAGGAGAAAAAAAGTCTTAAGCAGCTGTAATACTACTCAAAAAGTGAGAAAAATTCTCTTGGTTGCCCTCTAAAAACTCTATTAAAAAGTTTTGGGCAGTGTCTTCGTCAATGCACTTGGTGTCTCCATGCACATTTTAAAATAATGGTACTTCATTGATCCAGGTGTCACTAAATGATGTGATGTGGAAATACCTACTTGATCAAGCACTTCAGGAGACTTACGTAGAGGATCTCAAGCCTAACTACATGAGCATGATCATGCTTACAACTGCAAAGTGATTCCCAATTGTGATTCCAACCGCTGCATGTCCTTTGAACTTTGGCCATGTGGTGTTGCCTTAACTCTTAACTGCATTAACTACACAGTACCAAGGGAACAAATTAGCCTGCAGCCCATCCTCCTCCAAACACTTGCTGTTCTGGTCCTAAAAGACACTGAAATTCTTCTGAATGGCCATTTCTTAAAGTCTGGTAACTTCAGTATACACAGATGTGACAAAAGGAAAATTGTTCATGTCGGGGAAAATGAGTGTCCCTGTGTCCGTGTAAAGTGTTACTCAAATGCAACTCATGTTTGCCTTTATTAAATTCTGAGGCTCTGATTGCATTTATTGAAGGAATATGGCATATGTTAGACATTCATGTGGCTTGCTATAGACAGGGTCTGATACTATCTTTTCTCAGACTATTTCTGTCCAGAATACTTTTCCTTCAAATTCTAAACAATACATTTATTCAGCTTTGACTTTTTAAAATAAATCTGCTTCAACATGCAGAAGCCCAAATAAATACAAGTTTGAGACATGTTTGTCAATTTTGAAGCAAGTGAGAAATTTGCATTCAGGAAAAAAAAATGCAATTTGTTCTCTTTAACTTTTCCCTTCCACTCTGCACACTGGAAAAGGAAAAAATGTAAACAGTTTCAAAATGCAGCTTTACGAAAATAAACTGACTAGCTGGACAAATAAATGTTACTATTTCCTCTTCAGTATTCTGCAATTTATTAATGCTCTTGACATAGACAAGTTTGTCAACAGGAATTGCTCTTTTTTGAAGTGGTAATAGTTTTGTTCTCTGTGTAAGGATGTCATTGTGCAATCTCATATTGTTTATCGTTCTGTTTTTAGAAAACAAGTATTATTTTAAGTATTTAAACAGAATTGAGGTATACCTACTTGATCATGTTAAAATGTCAAAATTATAAGTATTTAGGAAAGTCAGATTTACTTGCCCTCTATTGGATTAGGATTTTTTTTCTTCTCAAATATTTCCTGGATGTATTAAAACTAATGAACATTAAGACTGATGACTTGTTCTCTGTCATTGTAAAATCTACCACTCTAAACACTATTAAAATGGGCAAAGAACAGGTATAAAGTATTTCCTGTGTCTCACATTGGCACATTATGGTTTCATTTTGCCTTAAAGTGAACTACAAACTTTTATAATCTGCAGGAATAGTGATTTTAGTAAGATAAAATTTTATGCAATACTCTATTATGAGGTGTTCAAAGTTCAGACTTGTCATATGATACTGTAATTAAATCATAATCAAATAGCTAGGAGTAGTTACAGAAGTGTGTATGTAAAAAACCTAAATGAGATCACAGTGCTCCATCGTCGCCTCAATGTTTTTGCTGATATTAATATTTGTAAATTTTCAGTTTTCCTTTCTTATTCATATAAATATGCTTAGAGAAAATATTTAAATTGAATACTTCCATTTCCCATGTGAAATTCACTTGCATTAAAAAGGAACTTTCTGCACTTAAAATTTTAGAAAAGCAAAAAACCTCAATTCATTGAAAAAAAAAATGCTCTTAATTTTCAGTTGTGTGGTTCACTCGTAGACATTAATAGAGAAAACAAGCAAAAGGCACTTTTCAGATTCCTAGCAGTCCAAAAAATGCATTTATTAATCTTAAAAATACTGTATGTGTTCCTAACAGAAATCAAGTATATTTTTGTGAAAGCAATATGATCGGGATAGGATACCAGTTATTTTCAGAGAGAGTAGTCATTTGTAAAAGTTAGCTTTCTTCTTGGCAGTGCTGGAGTGGAATGTTGGATTTAATTTAAAATGATTAATGAGATTTTGTCAGACTCCCTGCCTTTACCACCACTGCAGTTTGTCAGCACAACAACCTGGGAAACCCGGACGCCACTCTGTCGCCCAAAACTGCTTTCCAGGAAAAAATAAACCCGAGTAACTAGTGCCAGGTACGTGTTGATGGTATTGTCTTTCAGCTGTTGAAAGTTTAACTCTAAGCTGGGACATTTACACATTCTGAGGAAGTGAACCTCATTTGTTATTTCAATAATCTGGTTTTGACAGTGGATACCAGTGTAAATTTAAATTTTTACAGCAAGCATAGCCATTGTTATTAACCTCATGGAAAATCCTATAATCCATGTGGAAGAGAAATACTTCAAAAGGGAAAAAATATGTATCAAAGCTTATTTAGCTGAGTTTTTTCTGGAGAAAGACCATCTATTCGATCTGTATTCCGTATTCTGTTAGGAGGAACTCATCATTTGAGCACCATGCATGCCAATAGGTTGCTGAGTGGCAAGGAATCCTCTGTTGGACTCAAGGCAGATGCATCAATGTGTATGTGTATGCCAAGAGCCAAAATCTGACGAGTTTGCAATACTTTTCATGTATGATCATAACGTAAGCAAATGAGTAATTCTTCTGAAATGTAAGGTTGATAGGGAAAATTATTATTTGTCATCTTTACTTATGGGAGTTTGTTCTCGGTCTACAGTTTGAGCATTGTGTTTTCTCACACATGAAATATTCAAAAACTGAAAAGATTATTTCAATTTCAAAAGCAGCCTTCTCCTTCTGAGAAAATGCATGCCTGCCTGTGCTGTGCAAGTCCTCCTGCAGTTGCATAATGCTGTTTCAAAAAAACTGGCCTTGCATTCACCTGGCCTTGATATCAACTGGCCTTGATACACCTGTTCCATCCATTAACTCAGCAGGCAGAAAATCCTGCAGGCTTCACAGAGATGTAGGTGGTGAAAAAGAGTTTGTGCTGCTCTGCTGCACCAGGCAGAACGTACCCCTTTGTGGGGCAGGATAGCACATGTATTCTTTGCATTACTTTTATATTGCCTCTTTCTTACGTGTTAAAAAAAGTATTTTCACAACCGCAATTTCCCTGTGTTCATATCCAGAATTCAGACTAATTGTCATAATTACATGTAACACAATTGAACTGAAATATATTTTTATAACTGGACAACTTCTTGAGTTTACTTGCCTTCTGCAGTGTTAATCACCTGCATGAGAAAACAAACAAGGAAATCACAGAACTTCTTTACAAGTGCTAAAGTGCATCTCTCAGCCTATTTCTTAGTAACAATCAAGATGCTGTATTTTTTCACATTAAATGTAACTTCTTTTTTCTATATTCCACTTAGAAATTTATTTCAATAAATGTATTTGTTACTGTTCCACACTGTCTGAAGTCTGACAGTACCATTTCTGATTTGTACTAGGAAAAGCTGGCTTTTTTCCCATGGAATAGCAGGAAAATTTAAAGTAAATACTCAGCATTCATCTATCACTGCA
The DNA here is from genome assembly GCA_013400515.1 of Erpornis zantholeuca. Taxonomy (NCBI): domain Eukaryota; kingdom Metazoa; phylum Chordata; class Aves; order Passeriformes; family Timaliidae; genus Erpornis; species Erpornis zantholeuca. Next base: position 5,352 of record VZTN01000005.1, read on the forward strand.
AAAATATGATAAGAAATGCTTGAATCCTCTTTCCCTATAAATAAGTTTAGATATGTAATAAAATACAGAAGCCACATGATTAGTAATCAGATTTTGTTAATTCCTTTTTCAACTTTTTAAGAGTAAATGTATTACTATATGATTTCCCTTTCTTGGTATTAAGTGTTCACAATTTGCCTAGTGCTGCATAACATATACTGAATATCACAGCACTTAAAGGGCTAATTTGAAGATTTAAATGGAACATAGACATTATTCTGGCTTCCTAGATAAGATAGATTTTATTTCAAATCATAAAGACTCTGAAATTTCTTTTAAATTACTGACATTTAGTAATATTAACTTAAATTGTCAATCCTAAATCAAGATATATAGCCTGAGTCTAAAGACTCCAATTTGTAAAACAGAAAAAAACAAAGGAAATTTTCTTTGATAAGATTTCGTTAAAGCTAAAATTTTCATGGTTTTAATGCAGATCAAGACTGAAGTTTTGAAGAGGTGACATTAGTGGTCTCCATAAGAGGATACCTGGTCCCAGAGATATTCATACCTCATGCTCCCTCTTTCCTGCAGTAACATAACAGCTTTTATGCCCTGCCCAGCACATCTGCACCTCTCCACAGCTGTTCAGAGGGAAGCTAAGCAGTCTTTCTTTGCAGCCTCTTCCCCCAAATTAGTAAATAGAGTATAATCTTTTTATAGTTAAAATATAAAGTGTTCTCTGCAATTTCTTCACAGTGGTTAAATAACAGAAAGAAGAGAAATTAGCAGTTAAGGTGTACTTTCAGTCAGTATCAATATTTTCTAAGTACAGACAAAAAGCAACAGAAGGTGAAGACCATGTTGCAAAATGTACAGTTTTATGTCAGTAACTTCAATCCATTCCAAAATCACCCTCAAATTAATTTCATGAATGCTAATTAATGATCTTTAGACTGTTTTAGAAGTTGTTCACCACACATTTAATCTAAAACGAATTTTACACAGAATATGAGATAATACTAGGAGAAGCTTATCTACATTTTCCTTACCACACACCTAATAAGTTACACCCTAGAAAAGTTGTTGCCTCACCTCTGTCAAACACAAATTGTTACCTCAAGGGAGTAGAGTCAGGATGTGATTGCATTGGAAGAAGTAAAGACTTAGAAGAATCTTTAATGGCTCACCTTCTAACAGAGCCATGGTCTCAACACACTGTTTATGGTGATAGATGTCACTGTGTTATCAATTGAAACAAAGCAGTATCCATGGGTAAGCTATTTGCAGTCAAGAACAGAAGCTTTGGAGGCTTTATGCTTACTACAAGTAGAGCTAGTAATACTGTTACTTCATACGAGTAGTACCAAAAAGCATGTAACCTCAGAGAAAAGAGAAACAGAAAAATTCAATGACCATGATGCAAAAAAGATCTGTAAAATAAACTGCAGATTTCCACCTGTACAGGTGTAGCAGTATATTGGTGTAAAAGAAAAGGTGTAAAAGTACCCATTTGGCTTCACCCCCTTCGTAGCCAGTTCTCAGTACACAGGTGAACCACCTAATGCAGCAAAGGAGAATTTGTGTGTTAGTAGGCTGATGAGTAACCTGTCTGCTCTGGCAGGCACTTCTCACAAACAGTCTTTGGTGAATCAGTTGCCTTGTAAGACCTTCTGGAAAGACGTTTGTCACTTGCCGTATTACAAAGTTTGGAAGGAATACTCGAAGGCTGAAGAAAGCCAGGATATGGGGCAGATGTTGTGGGGTTGTTGATACTGTCAGGTATATGTATTGTATGCATCTATCCCCCTTTCTTCCTTTTTCACTTTCTTCGTTTCCACAAAACAAAGAATTCCAAATGAAGAATTTCCAAATTCTTGTTTATATTAACAGTCATTAAGCCTGGGATACAAAAAAAATCCCCAACAAAACAAACAATCTGAGAGTAAAAATATGTGTGAGCTTTCGCAGATTTTCCATAACATTAACAAGGCAAGTTTCTGTGAAAGCACTCAATAATATAGTGCTATGAAAAATAATACATTGGGTCCCGGAGAATAAATATGTGATTGATGCAGCATTCACTTATATACTGATAAGCATAAACTGTTACATGAAAATGGAACTGCCTTTAAACAAGTGAATGATCCAACCCATTTTACACACAAGTCCTTAAAAGGAGGGGGTCTCACATCTAAAACCTATTTTGCTGACCATACATATCTTTAAACACGTTCAGTTTCTGAGAAGGCAATGAAATAATTTTCCTACTATTTTCCTACTCTAAGACCCAGTCAGCTTGGAAGGTCATCACCAAAACCCACTCCTGACATGAGTAGTATTTGGCTTAGGCTCCCTGTAGGATTTGTTTTAACACATAACAACCACAGAGTGAAATGACCCAATATCGAGTTTATTCTTGATAGGAAAACTTACACAGCAAATGCAGTAATTTCAAAAAAATAAAATTATTCTTGACAATTGCTCCATAGTGTAGTGCAGTCATAATGTCTTTCCTGAAAAAAGCAACACTCTGGTCCTCAATTACGAGCTTGTTTGGCAGGGTTTAGCAGTTGTGAAAAGCTTTCTCCTACAGCACAGCTTCTGCTCTCTGAGCATCATTCCCCAGGCTTTCCTCAGTGCTCACTGTCCGGAAGAAGGAGACACAGTTTTGGATCACAGCAGCGTAAGAGCAATGTGCAATTTCTGCAGTACCAACTAGTCCTCTCTTTTGGTGAAACTCCTAATTTACACCAGCACAGAATATGTTGTCCTCTTTTAAGTCCTGAAACTTTTTCCTGCCTTGATATCCAACTATTCTTTTTACATTACTGGGATGTTCAGACCTGTGGCACCCTCCATTCTATGGATTCCTTGTTCACACATGTGCTTTTGCAAGAAAAGGGCTCAGTGTCAGAAAGAAAGAACACAACCTTCATGTTGTGCAGAGCTCTTATTATCAAAAGACCATTAAAAATCCAGAACAAAACAACACAGTGCATTTGCAAGGACCTATCCCTTGATACAAATGTTTCAAATTAAAGACTAGAAATGACTGCAACATTAAGTATACTTTGCTGACTAGAAAATCTGATAAACTTGTGTCTTCTACAGATCTATCTACTGCATTGTATTTTGAAGTGGCCAGGCTTCATATTTTTCAGCTACATATTCTTGAAATTGTCTCTCTGACTGTAAACATAGTATTTCTTTTAAAATCTTCAACTTGCTTAGACACTTTTTTTTTTTTTCCAATATTTCCCCTACTAGTGTTAAAACATACAATGTAACATAACTTCCTAACTATACCTTCTACTTTTCCACTGTGGTTTCCTGACTTGTCAGAATCTTTCTAGATATGGTTTCTCTTAGAAAGGCTTATAGAAAAAAAAATTGTAACTACTCCAAAATTGACAGGGTTTATATGTATATATTTATGCCTTGTATATATCCTAGGCTCCTGGTCTGCTTGCTTGCCGGTATGATTGATTGACTGTGTCCTGAAACTTGTTTATAAAAACCGGCAGGCCTCGTATTTTTGTAAATCTGCAAACGCCCAAAGAAAACCCAGCACCCGGTGATCTCGCTGTTGGCTCTACTCCTGCAGCCTCAGATAGGAGTACAATTACGGCGCTGCTTATAAGTAATGCCGCCGGGAGCTGCCCTTCCTCCTCCTCCTCCTCCTCCTCCTGGTCGCTGGGCTGCAGAGGAGCCCTTGCAGCCGGAGGGATTTGCACGGCTGCTGGCCGCGGATGGCGGCAAAGCGAAGCAGCCCTCGGGGATTGCGAGGGCGACCCGGGAAAATTAATCAGCTTGTCCTTGCTTAGGCTCCGAGGAGGCGGGGGGATGGCGGGCAGGGATGCGAAATGGGTTTTAGTTTCCCTTCTCCTGTTTCAGGAGGGTCCCGTGTCTCCCCAGAGTGACAACCAGGTCACTTTACAGCCGCGTCACCTGGAGTAGAAATAAAATGATAAAAATTTAGTTGTCTGCAGATTGAGGAGGCTTAGTCCAATGCTTTATTTATGTTAAAGTCCCGAGCCCCGCCTCATCCCGTCCGTCTCCACCTGCCAAGGCGCAAGGCCGGGAGGGTCCCTACCCTAAACCACTCTCTCCAGAGGTCTTTTCCGTGTGGATCCCATTAGCATCATTTGCTCCTAGTATAACTGGGATTAAGGCAATTAGAATGTAAATAATTAAATGATTTTTCAATTCACCCCTTCATGCAAGGGGAAAGAGAGAGAGGGTCTGTAATTCCCTTTTGAAAGGGGTAACTTTGAAAGGAACGGAAGAGAAGGGGGCAACCTTCACAATCCTCAAGCCTTTTCCAAACACTAGCTTAATGTTGGCCAGACGTTTGTTGTAACGCGGCCCTACTGTTTCCAAATGGGTTTTCCAACCTGTAATTGTTAAGTCTCAGCATTGAATAATGAAAACAAAATAAAACAAAAATTTCCAGATGCTTTGGAGTTTTGTAGTAGTTTTGGAGGTGGAAAGGTGAAAAAATCTTTTGGGGATGGAGTAGTTTGTTTCTTTGTTGGTGGGTTTTGGGGTTTTTTTTCCCCTGTTACAAGCAAAATTCCTCCATATCATAATTTGGAATACAGCCATAATCCTGGTGAAATGATTTTAACGTTTAAAAATGACAGACGGCTTTTAATCTGATAAAGGGATAATCGTTTTTTCAGCTTCTCTTCTTTTTCAATGAAAGTACTCCAACAAAACCGCTTATATATATGCACACAATCACACTAAAGCTATGTGTTTATTTAGGTATCTTTATGAATCCGTACCTCAATATTTACCGTTTTCGTTTGCACAGATAAAATTTAGAGCTTAACTCTATGTCTGAGAAAAGGCAAAAAACTCGATGGTTAATTAGTTACAAGTGCCTTTGTTTTCTTCTCTTTCTCCTTTTTATTTTTTTTTTTTCCCAAGGTAACGTTAACATTCCAGAGCATATTAAAATACAGTTGTCCACCTGGGGAAATTCGTGTGAGATACTTTCAAAGACAAAAGGAGAGTCTTCCCAATTCCCGGTGGAAGCTCCTCTGATGGTCACGCCATCGGATTTTCCCAGCTGTGCCTCGGTGCGTGACAGCCCTACCGCGGGCTGGGCCGGGAGGGAGGACAGGGACTGCCGGCAGCGCTGCCTCTCCACAAAACCCCCTCCGCCTTTGCCCGGAGAGGCAAAGTCACTGTAACCACTCTGTTAACTTCAAATCGGCAGAGACAGCGACATAAAACACCCCTTCACAGCTGAATTACAACGAACTAAATCAAAATTTTAACCGCCCTGGAAGGACCGCTGCTGATGGAGAAGAAAGGCGAGCCGGAGACATTCGGAAAACGCGAAGTTTACAGCTCTAATGCCTCTGCTATCTGAAGGCACAGCGCCGGAGCGAGTAATTCCTTTTACTAATTTGACAACAAGCAGATCAAAAAGAAAATCTTGCAGGAAGGACTTCAGGATCTGCAGGAGAGAATAACATCCCTGTCCTCCCTTCATACCCGAAAATCCTAACAAAAATATTGTGGATGCTCTGCTCTTGCCTGCTCTAAACACATCTGCCCCCAGGCAACACTGCGGTTTGGTTTTAAAGGTTCTTCTACAGCTGGAAAATTGCCCTGCGGGGTGCTGTTATTTTAAAATAGTAGATCTTTTAGGGTGAAATTTAAGTATAGACGTTTCTTTGAGTCAGCGAGGAGGGGAAATCCCGCTTGTTGTCAAAAGTTAATTTTCAGCTATTAGAGAAGTTTATAACTTCAAATATTTTTCTTTCTTCTATAAATGTTATTGGCTTGCTTTCATAGTTTCTAAAAAACTTATCTGGCAAATGGAAGCCTGAAACCCGGCATTCATTTGGCAGTAACTCCTTTAGTAAATATTTGTTACTACCGCGGAGCGCCCTTTGCCCGCTGGGTCTCGCCACCAGCCCGGCGGTGTAATTCCTACCCACCGAAGCGGTCATTAATGCCAAGCCCGCGGCTGCGAGGCGCTTCTCAGTTACCAATAAAACCTTTACTGCCGCTCGCCCCGAAGCGTCTTAAGAGAGCGCGCTTGTAGGCGCCCGGTGCCTGAGCGCTGTTCTGCCTAATGCCTCCCTTCCTGATCGCATTACCGGCCGCTCCCCCGGTACTATTTATGGGCAATAAAAGCTCCCGCAGGGCCCGGCCCGGCCGGGCTCGCCTCCGGTCAGGACGAGGGGCAGGTGACCGAACCTCGCAGTTCTTCTTTTTCCCCGCTTCAGTGCCAAGCAGACAATTCCTCGACTTTACACCCCTCCATTTCTTCACGGAAGTCACGCATGGAGCTTCGGAGGGGACGGGCCCTCGGTAGCCGGCAGCAAAGCCCAGCGGAGGGGCCGCCGGCGGGAGCAAGCAGCGCCGGCCGGGCCGGGCACTCCGCGTCCCCGCGCTGCTCTCTCCCGCGGGGACACACAGCTGGCGGGGACACACAGCTGGCGGGGGCAGGGCGGCCGCGCTTCCTGGGATGCCAACAAGCCGCCTCCCCCGGCAGGTCCGTGCGGTTCAGAAAACGACGAGAGGAGGGGAAAAAAGAGAGAGAATGAAAAAATATAAATATTTTTCAAAAAATCATAAAGACACACACGCACAGAAAAACTCCCACTACAAAACAAACCACCAGTCCAAACAAAAAGTTCAAAACAACAACAACAACACAGCGCAAACTCTACAGAGACCAAATCTGATTTACCTTTGGTGGCCGGAAAGGTTGCTATGGTTCTCTCTTCTGGCGGGATGGGGTATTCTCGGAGATCCCCGTCCCGTCCGCTCCCTCTGTCCCTGGAAGGACCCCAAGCGCGTACCCCGCGGCGGCCCCCACGCACACGCTCCCCGCGGCTGGGGCTCGGCCCGGGCCCCCCGCCCCCGCCATATAAGGCGCTCCGGGAAAGCCCCGGAGGACCCGCCGGTGCCAAGCGCTGTCCCCGACACTTCGGGTCACCCCACCCCGCCTCAGCTCCTCAAACACGGGGAAACCCTCCTTCTCCAGCAACGCCCTGGTGGGTTTGATGTGTTTTCTGTTGTTGAGGTTTTTTTGTCCGTGTTTTTTTTCCCCTGAGGGTATGTACTGAGGCAGAGCTCCGCCAGCCCCTCCGTCGTGCTGGGAGGAAGCCTCCCAGCTAGCTGGGGCTCCTCGGTCACCCCCAGAGCTGCGGGAGCCCAGTCCTGCCGAGGCGAGGGTCAGGCGCTCGGCCGGAGAGGCGAGGTGGCCGAGACGCGTCTGTCTGCTGGGTGCGGGAGTCAGGCTGGATGGAGTCCTCCCTTACACGGACATTTGATTTAAATCTGCCTCCGGGGAAATGCAAATAAATAACTTAATCGGGAGGAGGGGGAAAAAAAAAGAATCAAAAGAACACCCAATCCTGGAGCTGACAGGAGCTACAGACACTAAATATGTGTAGGGATGGGAGAAAGAGTAAAAGTAAATAAATCTCTGTTACTTAATTGAAAGGCAGAAGCGAGCCCTTTGTGTACACAGGGCTTCAGGGAGAGGAAAGCCAGAGCACGGCGAAAGCGGGGGAAGCTCAGAGGCTCCCCTTGGCCCTGCCGGCGGGAGATTTACCTTCTCCCCGCCGTCTATCCCATCCAAAGAAAGTCAAAAAGAAAAAGAAGTGTTGGGAGAAGCCCAGTAACTGGGGCGAAAGGCTGAGCGGCGCGGAGAGCTGTCCCTCTGCGGGCAGCCCACAGGCTTCCCCGTGGCGCTGGGGAGCAGCGGGAGCGGGCCGCTCTCGCAGCACCACGGGCAGACGGGCAACAAGGCTGGAAAGGTGCAAACAAAAAGAAATTTCTGGTGAAAAGAAATTACACTTTTTTTTCCTCCCGTCTATAAATAGCCTGTGCTGCTCGAGGAGTGCTGCGGGGTGAAAGAAAGGATAGGGCTTTTAGGAGAGGTAATGAAAGAAGGGTTGACAGTGATTTGGCATTTTCTTTTAGACGAGGTGCCTTGTCAAGTGTATTTGCACACGTTTTTCTTCATAGAAGCCAAAGGATCAAACGGAGTCTCCAAAATCGGTTTTACTTAATTATTTATGGACAAAGCTGAAACTTTGTCATTCTAACCTAATGTGATAATTAACTGAAAACGGATCTCAAGAAAAGTGTTTTTGGTGTCTCACATACAACCACGAGTTTTTCACCCGACATTTATAATCCATGCCCCAAATGCATTGGATATTTGGGGCATAAGTCCCCAAATGCAGAGGATAATACATATGATCAAACCCTTTCCTTGGAACTGTGAATTTATTCATAATGCATTTCTTTGAAGAATTTAGCTCTTTCACTGCAGAGGGTACATAATACCAAAGGATGCTCTGTACACATGCTTTCATGTAACACATACAAATCAATCTTATTCCTTCTGTTAATCCCTTGTTCACCCACAGTAATAACAACTGTGATTAACAGCTCCAATTTTATATCTCATGGTATTCTCCACATGAAAATACACTGATGATCTGCAGTTTGCAGTTTGCAGTTTACTACCACATGCAGAGCACCTCTCAGACATTTCTCTTCCCAAATGTGACCTTTCGGGTACCCCTCTCCGTGGTATCAAGGGGAGCCATTCCCCACCAGTCCCAAACTTGTTTGCAGCAATTCAGCCTCTTCACAAGTCAGCTTCTTCCTGGACACTGATTCCAGCATCATTTCCATAAAAAACATCAGGCTGGTAACTCCAAAGATAGTACAACCTGTTCCATTCAGCTGTTTCTGTTAAGGAAAAAAAAACCAGTCTGTTAACAGATCTGTCCTGAAACTCAATGTGCACATATACGTATTTCTAACAAATACCAGTGCTTTTTTTTGGTACCTCTCTTGTACATTGTGGTTGCAGTCAGAAATGTCTTTTACAACCGGCGTGCAATATTCAGATGCATATCTGGGTTGAAAAGGGCCTGTTTAGTGTCATCAGCGCTATCTAGAGTCATGCATACATTGCTAATCAGATGGTGTAACTGCAGAAATCAATGGCCTCTCAGCTTACTCTAGACCATTACAACTGGGGCTGTAGAAAGTCTTTAGAAAAATAACTGTCACCTTCATCTACTGTCATGCTGTCATAATTTCCTACTATCTCAATTTGCCAGCTACCAGAAATAGCGTTTTGAAAATGCGGTTTTCCTGTAGAAATGTGAAGATGATAAAATAATAGTAATAAAAAAGTGTAATTTAGTTTTAAAAAGGATGTGGAACTGAAAATATTTAAGGTGACTGTTTACAATTTTTAAAAAAATATTATTCTTACTCAATTCATCATATTCCAACTTTTAAAATCAAAGTGTGGATTTAATTTTCAGTTCATTTATAAGGTTTAGTTATGGAAATGGTATCAGGCTATTTACTGCACAGACAGCTACAGACTCCAAGAGATCCCGTTGGTGACTTCCAGTCCTCCTAAGGGAGCACAGCATCAGTCGTTCAGTAGTTAGCAACATTAATCAGTAGTCTACATCCCACAGTTTAAAGCAGTGAATGGGTAAGGTAAACACATATAAATCCTCATGTCTTAGAGAGAAATCTTGCATTAGTCTGTCATACGAAACGGCAAAAAAAGAAGGTGAAGAAAGCCTTTTGAGGTTCTATTGTCAATTTCAAATGTTTCCACACTAGTCCTAGCACTAGGCGAGAGAGTGGCTGAAGCCCTGGCTGCTGTGGGTGAGAATTAGCTCTTTGGGCAACTGAAAAGGGCAAGGTCAACAGAACACTCACAGCAGAAATTTCATGCCTCAGGAAGAAGTCAAGAGAGAAGTGGCTACTTTTACGTAATTGTAGTGTCAATCTGGCTATCCAAAATTCTTGGGTTTCCCTCATATTTTTCTGGGAAGCCAGTCAGGTTGGCCTCGAGTTCCTGTCAATGGTCCCAGGTGGTCTCCTCTGCTCTGTGTGATGCAATGGCAAATCTGGGCACAGGATACTGCAGGAGGCTTCCTGCAAAATCAGGAGTGGGTTTTACTGCTTATTTCTCAAAGTAATCTGACCTGCTTCCTCACCTTCTGAGTTGGTACCATTGTGATTTCTCCTCTTGCATCTGCAGTACTGAAATATACAGAGAAAGAGGGATGAAAGTTTGAAAATAAGCAAAATAAATGTCCATTTTAAGGGCTGGACACTTGTTCTCATCTTCCTGAAGTCAGAAAACCTCTTGATTTGACACAGCACTTACTACCTAGATACTGGAGGGCTGATTCCTAAGATGGTTACATAAGGATTTGCAAAATAAAAAGACCTGCCCTCTGTGTTTGCGCTGGCCAGAGGGTGGGTTTTTGTCATCTAACTGCAAACTTGCTTGGGACTCTTCCTTTCCGCTTTGAGGTGCAGGCACTGAAATTTCTTAGCCAAACTGAGACCCAAGCTCATTGCCTGAGGTTATATTCCTGAGAAACCCAGGGGCAGTTATCTCATGCCACAGCATGCAAGCTGGAAAAAGCAGAGCAAAAGTGGCGCTGCTTGTGCCAGAGAAGCACTGAGGTGCTCTGAGGGTGGTGTGGAGCCACGTGAAACCTCGGGCAGCACCAATGGCAGCTGGACAAGAAATTGCAGCCCTACTTTTGGAAAGAAAATGCAGAGTGCCAGATGGCAGTCAAACAGAAGAGCTGAGATCTAAACAAAAATCATAAACAAAACAACAAAGCAAAACAAAACAAGCCCAAACCATACACAGGAAAGAAGTCTTTTGGAGTAACACAGACTTCATTGACAAGTGTTGAAAAAAAAAAAGAAGATGCCTATGCTGTGTCTTGCTTTTCCAAAGGGCACATTTTACCAGATACCTACACCAAAAATACCACGAATCTTTACCTAGCTTATTCAGAAAGCCACTAAGGGGGGGAAAAAAAGCTTTCTTCAAGGGGAGTTTGATGTGCTGTTTAGCCTGCTCTGTCATTTTTCTTGTCTCTCTTCATAATCTCTATGCAACCCAGAAACAGCCAGTAAAAAAGAGAGACCCTCTGCTTGTTTAATTACTTCCTGAAAATTTGACAACTACTACTTCGGTCTCATTGGATAATCTACTTTTAAATTACCTAGTCTTTCAAAGACAGCATAATTTGAGTGCATTTACTTCCCTAGCTATACATCATGCCTATCAAAATTAAATGCTTCCAACATACCAATGCAGTGTTTTAACATTTCACTTCTGTAATACATTTCACAGTAAATTTAACTTTTTAACAGATTTTCATACATTTAACAGTAAAGCACAGTTAGAAGCAGATATTTTTTTTCTGATGAGGAAGTAAAAATATAGAAGTGAAAAGTGAAAAATTATAGAAGTTTATAAAATGCAAAGCTTGGAGTCAAATTTCATGGTAATTAAAAAGTTTTTCATTATTCCTTCTTAAGAAAAATACTCTTTTATAACTAATTTCTGAGCAAAAAATGAACTCAGGCATAACTCACTGTGTTTTCATTTTTGCTCTACATATAATCAAAATTATAAATGCTATCTCAAAAGAATTCATATGATTTTCCTATGAATTGCTTTTAAGACTTTTTTTTCAGAACAATAAAATTATTTAGAGAATTTTAGAATAAACTGTTCAATGTACTCCTTTAGCAGACTATTCAAGTGCCCTTTGAACTGGTGAATATGTCGCCTTTTAGAAATTCTGTTTTTCTGTGATCTGTGTGATTAGTTCTGCTTCTCTATCAGAAAACCAAAAATTGTCTCAACGACACGTATCGATTACCACCAAAATACGCAATAAGCACGCATTCGGGGTGCGGTCTCTGCAGGGCGTGTGTGTTTTTCAGAGCTGAAAGACTACCCCACACAGCACTAGGATTCCTCCTGTAGAGAAACGGGAAGTGAAAAGCAGTCACAAAACCAGACCTCTCTCCCAGATATTATCATGGCTTTTGAGCACTCCTCTCTCAGGAAATGCTGAATTTGAGGTTGTTTCTTTTGCCTGTTGTTTGTCTGTAGTGACACATGTCAATAAGCCCTATTTTTAAATGAGAGCAGTTTTAATTGCAGGAGTGCATGCAGATCTCATGGTGGATCCTGTTGGTATATGCACCACATGTGTGTGCATGCAAGCAAGCCAGAAGACTGTCTACAGCACATGTGGATGTCAATCCAACATGAGCAAAACCAAAAGCAAAGGAGGTAAAGAAATAGCACGTAAAAAAAAAAAAAAAAAAAAAAGAATACCCCCTTGCTTCTAAATCATCACAAAGACTGCAATATCCTGTTATCTGTTGTAGTAAATTCATATACAAAAATAAAGAAACAAATGTTGCCCTTCTGTGAAGAGAGATAATAAAAGATTGATCCTTCAGAAAGGAAAAAAAAATCCAAACAAAGGAGAGAAGAAATACATTGATTTAAGCTATACTCAAGAAAAGCACAGAATGACTGACATTGTATTTAAGCAGCCCAAACTTCTTGATATTGCCTACTGAAGTTGTCTTGAGGAGCAAACACTCTAGACAGAAGATGAAAGGCAGGTAAAAGCCACCGTGTGTCTGGCTGGCACAAACCTGTTTCTAAGCCATGACACCGACCCGTGAAGATAAAATTTGCATGCTGATCTTATATTTCCCTACTACAGAACTAAAAGGGACTAAAATAAACCAATTGAATATGCTATTTTTTGTGGAGTCCATAACAAATGCATTTTACCTTAAAGAAAGAATACTACTCACCAAGGATTAGTGTTGATTTAAAATATCTATCCTGAATGCTTCCTTAATTCTGTTATTGCAGTTACCTAATGGTAATTAAGTAAATATAAGGAAGGCAAAATTGTCAAGTTACAACATTAAATGATGATAAAACAGTGACATTACTTCAGACACCAATATTTTTTAGTTTAATGTCAAGGAATTAAAATCAATTACCTACCTGTTTCTAAAATTCTGGTTTCTGATTTCATTGATTTACCAACTCAAGTTTCCTCCTCTCTCATACCATAAACACATTTACATGTTCAGAAAATATTAAAAAGTTACAAATCTTATTAAAACTTCTGAAACTTTCACTGAAGTACCATATATAAATCTTTCTCTACTCCAGGATCACAGCAAAACATGTGCAAAGTGAAAACTGATACACAAGAAAATTTTTAGGCATTATTTACAGAACTCACAAGAATAATCTTGGCCAGGAGCATTTGGAAAGAATGACAGTAATCAACCATGCATAGATCAAGACATTTTAAGGATTAAGGCTGCTGGACAAAATCATTAGAGGTCTATCTCAGGTTCTTGTTTAGCCCCCATATGAAGTCTGGCCAGCAGTTCCCACCCAGACTAGTGGAAAGCGTACTGCACACCTGAAAACAGCAATACTTATTAAACTGCCTGCAGAAGGTGTTTGGTCAGGCAGAGGGCACACTGAACGGAGGGAGGGGGTAACCCTTCACACCCTGACATTTGCACACACACTTTGAGTGCAGCTAGTCTGCTCCCATGCACACCCGATGCTACTTTTCCTGTGGGTAGCACAGCAACAGTTTTTACCCTTAGAGGGTAAAGTGGCACACAAAGAGTGTCTTCCAAGCCTTCTATTATTTTTGTTTTATTTGAATGTGTAGATCAACCTCAGGTGATGCATTAAAAACACAAACCGAAACATGATGGTTTATTTGAACGTAGTGGATTTGGATTGTAGTTAGTGGATTTTGCATAATCACTGTCAGACTTAGAAAATAAACTTCAAGTTTCCGTAAAAAATGTAAATTATGCTATCTATTTATTTAGAAGAGTATCTTACTTACTGTGCCATGTTTTCTTAATATTTAAGGTCAAAACAGTCACAATAGAATTAAATCACTCTCCTGAATGAAGTCCTGTTCATCCAGTGATTTATAAAAACAGATTAGATCTTAAAAATCAATCATAATAAATGAAAGAATTCCAGGCAACATCCCACCTGGAATTAATATCTAATTAAGTCCCACAATCTCAAAAGGAAAAAAAAATCTTAAGTAACTTATGCACTGTATTTGGCATTTTCAACTTTTCTTATATAGAAGCTCCTTTATAGTAGCTGTCACTCATGATCTGTACTCTTGCTTCAGTGTCAGCTTTTAAATTCATATGACATTGGGTATCCATTTGAAATAACAATTAGCCACTCCTATACTTCTGATCCATCTTTAAAAGCTTGTACTAAAATCAATTTTCCTACAGAAGTTTAATCCAGAAATTCTTAAAAATACCTGAAAAAAGAAGTTGTTCTGCTAGAGGTTTTCTGTATAAATAAAAAAGTGGACACTTCCTTTCTCTTTCTTGTTTTTTGTATGATCTGGGTTTTTTCTTGAAGTGTTAGAGTGCTATTTCCTATCCTCTCCTTAAGCCACATTTCTCTATTGGGATATTGAAGGGCTGCTGCACAACAGCCACGTTCCCAACATAAAAATAGATTTCTCCATTTGAAATCTGTCCTTGTTACATGCACACTCCTTGGGGCAAGGCCCAGGGGTGAAGCCTCACTTCAGTGAAATACACTTCCCAATGATCATGATGGAGACAGCAGTTTGTAAAGAAAGTACATTTGTAAGAGATATGAAGTTCCTCCAGGGGTAGAGTACCATGAAAGTGGAAACAACTCAGTTACTGTAGTCAGACAAGCATTTCTTTCTCCTTAGGAAAAAAAAAATAAAATAGAATAGCTTTATAAATAAATGTAAAAAGCTCTGTCTAATATTGGGTGAATTTTGACAATCTGCAATAAAATGCCCATTAGGCCAGGTTCCTCTTCCCCTTAAGGAATTTCTTTTTACTTCTTTATTTCTGACTTTGAAAAAGGGTAAGAATTATTTTTTTAAACAACTGGCTGCAGATAAAAATTAACACTGTACATTTCAATCATTATCAATTCATCAGGGAGCCAATAGAATTGGTATCTTTTTAATTAAAATATTTTTATCAGATAACCTAAGCCTCTAAGGCCATATATTTGATTTTAATTAAAAAAAATTCTGCTTGTGATCATTGTTCAGAATTAATATACCAAATAAAATATGGGAAGAAAGGAGGTAAAGGGAGGTTATATAGTGTTACCTGATAAAAGGAGACAGTAATATTTAAAATGAGGTAAGTGTTACACGGATTTATGATGTATTTTATCTTCTAGAGAAACCCTAGTTTATCGTAGTGTCGTTCAGTTCGAAACGTCAGCTGTATATCTTTCTGTTTTTGAATGTAACTCTAGGTTGAAAGGAAAAGGTTTGCAGTGACGTGATGTATAAGCAGATCAAAAGCCTGGCATTTTTTCTGGGATAATTCACTTTGATATTGAAGCATTTTTGTTGTCATAAATACATAAATATTACAAATATCTTATAAATATCTTGAAAGAATATTAATTAATAACACTTAGCATGCCTCTCATCTTCGTGGTGCTGTACAAACATCTATTAATCAGAAAGGATGAAAATGTTCCTTTTGTTTTAGTCCCCACTCAATTTATCCTGTAAACATCCTCATCCCTAACCCAGTAAGCACCAGAACTTGTATTTTTTCTTTGTTTCAAAACCAAAACAAAATATCTTCATTCATACTCTGCTTTTTTTTTGTACCCATAGCATATCTGTATCAGGAGCCTTGGCAGGACAAGAAAAAAGATTGATCTAGTTTGTAAGGTAACAGAGCCGAGTAAATCAACTGCTAAACCCCACAGTTAAGCTAATCACCCAGGGGCAACGATGCAGCCCAGCCCCAGACTAACCTGAGTGTTACAGCTGTGGAGCACAGGGGGGAAAGCAGAGGCAGCACTTGGCATCAGCTCCATGCTGATGAGAGAAACGAGATGGAAATCCTTTGGCTTTTAAAGGGCACTAGTGAATGTTGCATGAATACATTTTTTAAACTGAAATCGTATGCCAACCAGGATTCAAGAGCGGCTGTGGCTGAAGGAGGAAAGATGTCACCAGCCTGCAGGATTAGCTTCTTTCAAGGTAGCAGTTCCTGCCTCCCTCTGACTTCCAAATACCGAAGAAGCAATTAAATGTCACTCCTTGGTAAATGCTCACAAAATATGTTGTTGGTTCTCATCTCCTAGGATTATACCAGTCAACCATTTACCATTCAAAATCACAAAAATCATGGATTTTTGGTCCTGATGGTTGAGGGCATTTATCCATCCCATTTCTCTGTGTATACCCATATATCCAGTGGAGACTATATTTCAATTGTTTTCATAGATCTAGTAGTATACACACATTTCGAAGAAATTAACTGAAGGAAAAAGAGATGATCTTCACTTGTACTGACAGTGGGTTATTTTGCTCTGGGTAAGCTAAGCCAGTTCCCCTGAGTACCATGGTTTATTCCCATTTACATAAATTTGTAGGATAATGCATAATGTAGTCTAAGGATTATAGCAGCCTGACACAATTGTCAGCAAAATGTATTTAAAAGTGCCAGCCTAAAATCTCATGATCCTCTACTTTTCATTCTTAAGAAGCAATTCTTGCTCTAGTTTAGAGTATATTTTTTTCATTATACTCTTAATTTTCTAGCTCTCATAATTTGTTCTCAGACCAAATGGGATAATAGCTATTTTAATCTATAAACCATTAACATATTTGCCTCATGAGACTTCAGGGTCTGGGCTGTACACTTCAGTATTAACATCTCAGATGTAACTACAAGAAAAGAAATCATTGTTATACCAGAAGGATGTGTTTTATTTTCACTCTTAAAAAGAAACAAAAACAAAACCAACCAAGCAAAAAAGTCAAACACCAAAAAAAAAAAAAACCACCCCAAAACCCCCCAAAAACAACCATAAACCCCCCCCGCCCCAACAAACTCTTCCAATTAAGGAAAAGAAGAAACTTGCATAAATCTGCCAGGGACCTCAGCTTACAATTTAAATTCATCATGGTGGATAAGGAATTAATAAATAACTGTTGAGCATTCATATACATTCTGAGGATTTAAATTAACATAATTTAGACAGCAGGGTTTTATTTGTGCATGTGCAATCCCTTAGCTTCTCATTACATCAGCTTGTTGGGTCTATGTGGCCCCCTCCAGATCAGTCAAATGCAAAAGGAGAGTCTCCTACGAGATTGGGGTGCTTTGGGTTTGGCCTATTGAAGAAAACAAATCTCGAAGATATTTTCAGACTTTCTCTTGGACAGGCTCAGATACATTGGGAGTTTGGAACAAATTTATAGATGCCCCTTGAGGCTTTAATTTTTGTCTGTTATTCTTCCACTGAATGGCTTTCAGGTTATCGTCTGAATTATTTATGCACACACCCAGGCAGATGCACATACATAGATACATGCAAAAGAGCATGAAGACTTATGTAGAAAATTAAGCATATGCTTTTCTGATTCCATTTCATGATTTTCATGAAAAAGAAAAAAAAACCTACTTTCTTTCAAAGCTTCCTGGGACAAAAAAGGTTCTTGAAATATCCAAATCAAAGCAGTGACCAAGTTTATTGCTGAACCTACAGTGAAACAGAAGGTATCCCTTGAGTCTCCCTTCAGTGGTGCTGTATTAGAGAAGCATCTCTTTGTCTGCTCTTCACTAAGTTTCTATCAAGCTAAAATATATATATAAAAATTTGCAATACTCAATGTTGCACTAGCAACAATTTACAGTTTATTAAAAATATTAAGAAAACAAAGATGCAATAAAATATGTGTTTGTATAAGAGCCAGATTACTGTATCTTTCCCTTTTTTTCCGTCCTTCAGAGAGAAATATTATGCTTTTCTGAAACATTGTGCTGTCCTGGTGAAAAAAAAAAAAAGGAAAGAGAACAAATGCATTAACAGGATCTCACTTTTCCCTTGTTCACTGTCTTAGCAAACTGACCCTGGAGTTTTATCAGCTGAGATATATATGGAAGCTTTCAGAAAAACCCCTCTTTTGCCAGCAGGAGTTGTGTGGAAGACAAACTTGCAGGGCAAACTGGTCCTTCATAATTGGTCTGGGTATACAAATTATAAGGGACTCCAACATGCACATCAAAACACACCATGAATCACCAGGGACAAGGATAATTTACCCCTTCACAATTCTGAAAGGAGACTTTTGATCTCACTTTTACTTTTCTGCCATAACACACTCTTTCTCTTGTGTTCTTTTACTATTCATTTATTCATAGCATCCCCCAACCCAAAAACCCACAAAGCCTCAGACACTTAGCACCACGGTAGCTGTCGTCAGCCCCAACACTTTATCACCTGTGCTTTACACAGCGTGAACTTGGAGCACAGAGTCTGCCATTTACCACAGTCAAACCAGCAAGTAAGAGACCTAAAAATAAAGCTTCTTCTCAAGCCTCCCATAACCAGCTGCCAGGGCTCTCGGTGCAGATCTGTATTTTTCCAGTCACATACCGTGCCCTCAGAACCTGAGGGCAGCGAAGTGCCTTTCTCATTGAAATCCACTCCAATTCCAAGAAAGAGAATCTTTGACTTGTTTGCTATGCTTCCCTTGACATACTGCCTCCAGGGCAATGTTGAAAATGACCTTACATAACAGTTTACATTCATAATCCATCACTGCAGAGGGAAATCAAAACAACAGACTCTCTCCCGCTTCACTATGAAGGGCTGCTCTTGTTCTATGTTGTGTCCTTGGGAAGGAACCAGTGATGAAGTCAGATTAGAACTACAAAAAACACAGAGCACCCCCACCCCCAAAAGAATAATCCTTGTACAATGTGTATTTGCAAAATTAATTACACCTTGGCAATGTGCATTTACAAAGTAGTTGCAAAAATCAAGTGGCTGAAAAATTAATAAAACAACTTTTCTTCAAAACTCAAAGGCCTCTTGATGCTTGTTTATCAGGTGACAAATTTCACTGAAATATCTCAAGTATCACTTTTAGAAAATTCTAAATATTAATGTATGCACACATTATGCCCTTTTAATATGTCAAAATTACATTTTTTTAGCAAACACTGTATTTAATAAAGATTTCTTTTCCCTTCCAAATTCTTTCTTTACCTGTTAATGTAATATTCCAGAATCTTGCAAAGCAATGTTATTACTTACCAGAACAGAAGAAACCTCACCATCTCTTAACTTGAGGCTGACAATGAAAGCCCCCTTCATTTTACTTGTCATTCCAATTAAATAAAAACATTCTTACCTCAAAAAGTGAGTGAATAAACAAACATGACACAGCAGGTTTAAAGATAAGAAGTCAACGAATTGATAAAAACCTTGAATTCTGTAGTACTTTTACTATCACCAGATCTAAAACAGTTTTGCTAAACAGCTCCCCTTCTTTGGTTAGAGAAACAGGGATGGAAGCTGTGCAATAACCTTCAGTGCTTCTTGATAAATAGCAAAATAGCTCAGTGGAAATGTTCAACTTCTCTATGATTAAAAAACAAACCTTTAATGTAGTTTTTGTTTACTGTGCCATAAGTGCAGCGTTGGAAGTTGTTGCCAAAGAATCATTGGAACAGGCATCACTAAGGCAGTGTCAGCCAGCCAGCTCTTTGAAAATGATTCAGTTCCTCTAGTCTTATGACTAAAATAATATGCAGTGGCTCCAGCTCGAAGCCTGGTTAATACATCTGTCCAGAACACATAATTACTTGGTCATAACATTCCCCCGGCCACCAGCCAACAAACCAATCAGCATTTCTTCTTAACTCACTAGAATTTTTGCTGTGTCAAGCTGTTTGATCTCTAGGTAGTAAAAATGCAAAAAATGGAAGGACACTGCACTGGAAGGTTTTAATTTAACATAGTTTCTCATGGAAATTAAATCTGAAGAGAAACATATATTTGTTGAGATTGCTGGAGTTGAGATTTTTATTCTGCTTCAGGAATGATATTAACATATTTATCTTGCAGCTTTTTTCTTATCTCTTCATCAGCTAAGATTCTGAAATGTAATCCCATTTTAATTAATTACTTTCACAAAAAGTCTCATATTTAAGAGAGAGTTAAATTATGCCAACAAATTTAGCAGGCTACTATGTGTGTAATTATCAAGTTACCAACTATGCTTGATCGTGTACACTGTGTATGGAAACGAAACTGAAAGAGGTGAAAAAGAGTCTGGATGTACACAGATACTACTATCCATAGTTCTCTAAGCTTTATTTGTAAGTGCATACATTTAATTTTCTGAAGCTTAGTTTTGTAAACTCTGATCCAATTCCTGAGGCACTGTGTACCTATAAAAGCTTTATATTTACTTCACCACAACACACGATCAGAACAGTAGTGTTATGTTTTCTTCCTATATCATGTGCCAAAACCACACTCAGGAAAGCACTCCATGCACATTTCAGCGAAATTCAACCCTTTCTCTATGCAGATACAGTATTTCTAAAGTAAAAAGATTTAATTGCTACATTTTCTACAGTGAAGAACTTAGGCATCACACTCAAATTCTCAACCTTAAAGAAACTGCATAATATCCAAGTTCATACTATATTTATTGGCTTAAGCACTGTAGCTTCACACAGCATCCTTTTTTTAACAGTGTCTGTAGACAAAGAAACACCTTTACCTCATGGCCAATACTTAAACTTAAATGCACTACAAGAACACAAATAAAGAAGAAGGCACTTTCCCTGTCCACATGGACTATCAGTCATTTGTTCTGGCAGATAAGAAAATTTCCCTAGTTTCCTTCATAAGATTTCACAAGAGCCGCACCAGATGCAGTGGCATAATTTATGTTAAGAGCAGTGCATGGGAGAGGACTGTAAGGTTGTCCAGTTCATCCAAAATGGAAGCCTGGAAGGAAGATGAAGCTCTCATCTGAATTCTATTATAGATTTTCTCTCCCTAGGTCACAGAAGGGGGAGGGACTGGGAGAATCCCTCTTTCAGAAGGAGCTCGGATGTTGTTGGGGTTGATTTTCAGAGAAACTCAGTTTCTTTCCTGTCGCAGGTTTTGCTGTTTATATCCCAGTATCAAATCTACGATCCAGCACCTTGTCTGGGCAAAAGCAGAATTTAAAACACCCCAACAGCATATTTTGAATTCTTGATGCAGTACAATACACGGATACTTAAATATTTCAAAGATCTGTACATATGTTCTATGAGTGTTAATAATGGCATCATGCATTTCAACGTTAACAACATATGATTTAGACAAAAATAATCTGTGACAGAACTGAAAAATGGTTATTTATAACCAAAGGATGCCAGGGAATGGTGGGGTTCTTATCATGTGTGTCTGCTTCTACTTGGAATCACCCTTATCTTCCAGAGTATAAACATTCAAACTATCATAGGTAACAGCAAAGCTAACTCTTCATAACATTTTGAGCAAAATGGGAAAACATTTTATGGCTTTTATGCTCCAGAGAATACTTAGAAAATATGAAGACTGGTGGCTTAAGTTTAGAAATGCCACAATAATATTGCCTGAATTTATGTGATCTACCCACTTCAGTTGCCTCTTCATTCAAGTGCACTTTTATCCAGATTTAATTCTATGATCCTGCATTAGATTTTCAATGGGATTCCTGTATTATTTGGTGAAATCATAATACTGCATTTTTTATGTCTTCTGCATTTATTGTATCTTTAACCATTACACAGAGGCATGCTATCCAGCTCTGCTTTGAATACAAGTTATTAACTGCATGCATTTATACCCACTTACACCTTCCTCCCTCACACCCAGCCTAACAGCATACTTTGCAGATTTATTTTTATGCTCCCTTACTATTAAGACCCATTAAATCACCGGGGTTTTTATCCTCACAGAGAAACTACAAATTCATTAGGAGAAGTCATACATTTTTAAGACAGTATAACATACATAGTACTGTGGAAAGTTTGATTATGTACATAGGTTCTCAAAGGCAGCACTGAGCAATATTGAAGGCTCAATACCCCTGGAAAACTGGCCACAGGTCTTTCATACTAGTTAAAATAAGCAATTACGAATATAAAGTTACTATCTCAATGAGAATATTAGCATTTGTATGCTTTCTTGGTTCTCTCATCTACAGAAGTGAAAACTCCCAAAAATTCTTATGTGTCCCCTAAATATATCTTGGCCACATTTAGATAGATAATAGCTAGATACGATTTTTTCCCTGAAGTTTTTGTTGCTCCTTGCAGTATGGTAAAATTTCAATAAATCCCAGCTTGCCAAAACACCAACTAACCACAGGCACTGAGATATCTGTTATTCTCTCCACTTTCAGTGAGAACAGGCCCCTGGAATACAAATTTCCCTCTGGAGATGCCTTTCTATCAGTTGTGAAGTTCAAAGCTAACACACCTGAGGTAAGGTGAAGATAATGTTGTCTCAGCTAAGGCTACTTCAAATGAGGGACTCAATTTCCATCCTTATGGGGTGGAAATTTCCACCCTTATGGTGATGCATCCAGACCAACATCTCACAGGATGCTTTGTTGAAGCACAACCACAGCAATCTCCCATCTCTCTCTTTCCTCTGCTGCCACTCTTTCCAAAGGCACTATTTATCCTTCTGCTCAGAAATGGAAATGAAAGCTGGTGTGTGACAAATTGTACAGTATGATGCAAAGCATTTCATGTCATAGCAAAAACAGCTCAAAGCCAGCATGCCAGTGATGATATCATTCATAGACATCAGCTAATTTGGAAAGTGGAAGGGAGAAGCCAATATCTCTAGTGTGATGTGATTTTGTACTGAAAAGCCCTCACATACATGCACATGTGCACAGGAATGGAATTGAGAGCACTTAGTCTGGGGACAGAACACTAGAAAACGTACAGTTGGGAACAACTTTCCATTGCTTGGTAGATGAGATGATTGGCTTTGTTCTTTAACTTGCTCTTGACCATCTAGTAATATTTCCTGATTTTTGCTGTTTTAAGCAGTAAGCTGGATACCAGCAGAGCACTTTTTTTCCTCCTGGAATATTCATCTTTTCTAAAATATTTATCATGGTTTGCTCTGGTAAAAAAGAAAAAAATCTTAAATTACTATTAAATACACCTTTGACTGAATCCAGGCTATAATGTAATAAGTAACTATGTATTCTGGATGAACTCTAAAGGGCTTCTTACTGTTATGTATTCATCCCTTCATCAAGACAATCCACTGTACTTCAGGCAGTATACACATATTGCAGTCTGTGTATATAGATGCTGTATATATTACTGCTTCCTTAAAATAACAGGCAGAGTCATGAAAAAATATAAAGAATAAAGATGAAAGACATAGCTGCTTAGTTTGGAAATTAAACATAAATTAAGGTGGAAGAAATTCTCATTATTTACTTAGGGACTGATCCAAAGTGCTTTAAAGTCAGTGGAAAGAACATCAACCGTACAAGGATTTAAAATATGACAGTACAGTTGAATGCTTTGAAAAAATATCTGGGAAAGCAGCACCAAAAAAAAGCCTACTCAGAAGCACGGAGGGAAACGGGCTTCCTGGATTATTTTACATCATTTTTACCTGTGGGACAGTCTTGATATCAACTTACAAGGCCGTGCATTTCTTTATTTCATCTGTGCGAGAAAGAAGCTTGCTAAAACTTCATGGCACTGAATCAAGTGTAATAAAGGGCTAGAGCAGGAAATAAAATACCTTGGGTAGAAGTCACATGGGCACTGCAACTAGGGGAGGACACCTCAGAGGAACAATGTCTGTGACCTCTAGCCAGGTAGAGGCAGAGTCTCAGCCCATTCTGCAGCCCAGGGCAGCAATCCCTGTACCAGGACTTTGGGAGCAGCACTGACACACCGTGTGTGTCTGAACCCAGGGCAGCAATCCCCGTGCCACGGCTTTGGGAGCAGCACTGACACACCGTGTGTGTCTGAACCCAGGGCAGCAATCCCTGTACCAGGGCTTTGGGAGCAGCACTGACACACCGTGTGTGTCTGAACCCAGGGCAGCAATCCCTGTACCAGGACTTTGGGAGCAGCACTGACACACCGTGTGTGTCTGAACCCAGGGCAGCAATCCCTGTACCAGGGCTTTGGGAGCAGCACTGACACACCGTGTGTGTCTGAACCCAGGGCAGCAATCCCTGTACCAGGGCTTTGGGAGCAGCACTGACACACCGTGTTTGTCTGGAGCCCCATGCTGCTGAAACCACTGGAGATCAAAGAAATTAGCAAACAAAGGTCACCACTTCTCGGGATATCCAGCGTTCTCTCCATTACCCTCTAACATACCCACTGATACTAAACATGGTATCCACAGTAGAGGATGAGACTTTGGGGCCCGGTTTTTCCTCCCAATGAAATTTGGTTTTCTGGCTCTTTTGCTTGTCTGTCATTTTCCTCTTAGGTTTGTCCTTTGGGAATTTTAACTAAAGTGTGTGTTCTTTCCACTACCAAGTCCATCCATTATTCTGACTGGATATTAAGTTATCATTAAATTTATCAAGCCACATGACTGAAGATCAGATATTATTTTTTGAGTGCAGACACTATGGAGCACCTACACAGAACACTCTTATAGACATTTTAATATGTTGGAAAGCATAGAGCTTTCCATTTGAGTTTCAGGACAGAGAAAATTTGAGCTCAATGTGTGTAAGACACTTGAATGTAAGTGTCCAAGAATGCACAAAATTATAGGATGGGGACAGGCTTTCATATACTTTTTCCATTCCACACCTACAGGAGTGTGAAAGTCAGTGCTGAATAGTCCTTTAAAAAATTCCCTCAAAGCTTTCTTCTCATTCACCATTATAATATTTGCTCCATGAATATTACAGTCCATAGCAATCAAACTAATGAAACTTACAGTTAAATGAGATCTTTTATAGTATGTAGCCTTGGTCCTATATTTCCATCAACAGAAAGTATGATAAAAATAGTAGTAGAGAGACCATTGATTGAAAAAGTCTGTTTCTGTGTAATTGACAGAGAATCACAGAATTAAATCACTAATAAAATTTCTTTTATAAAATTATGATACTAAACCTTTCCTGCTCTGTTTTGGTTGTAAGTCATCCAAGGAAAGAATAAAGAAGTAATTTAGTGTTTGCTTGTAAAATCACTGGAAACAGAAACCTGAGCCAACTGAAGTTTAACAGTAAAGAAATTTACTCACCACCACATTGCTACTGTTTAATTGTTTATTACTTTGAAAATGTAGTCCCAATAGTAACATTAAAATCTGGTTCTAGGCCAACCCAGGCACATAAGGTAGAGCTGGAAAAGTTAGTTTACAGCATCTCATTTTGCAGTGTCAAAGCAGCAAAAGTTTCCATTGGATTCAAGGACATCATAATACCTTGTTTAAATAAAACACTGAAAATATAAATAGAATTAAAAACTTTTTTCTCTCTTTTTTTTTTTTTATATTTAGACTCATCATAGTGGAAACAGCTTGCAATATATGGATAAAACTTAACAGACACAGTGATATTATTCTGGGAAACCAAACCCTTTCCTTCAAGAACCTATGTCCACCCTGCTGAGTCAGTTGAGAAGTTCAGCTGATTAAACTTCAGCAACCAAATTTAAAGAAAAACTTCCCAAAAAATGTCAGCAATGCAAAACAGGTGTGGGGAAACCAACATTCACATAAAGAGCAATTTTCACAGGAAATGTAGGCTGCTTGACTGCCAATTCTATTTATGGCATCTTCAGGTTTCTCCTTGTTCCATTCATACTAGAAGTACCCACATTAAAGTTTGGTTGCCCAAATCAACTCCATGCCTTTTTGGAATGTTGTAAAGCAGTCTCCTAGGAGACAGCTGTGACATTTCTCTCAGCTCTTGAGCTCATAATTCTAGTTACAAACAGAAACGATGTTCCTTGACTCTGGTAACAATTTCTTCCCCAAAATGCTGGTATTACCACCTCCACCATTTTCACATCAGTGCATCAAAGCATGGTGGCTTGTAAACTGTATGAAGAAAGCAAGCCACTCTTTGAACACCCATTTATGCTTCCAAGTTAAACAGTGTGTTAAGGCGTTCTTCGTGCAATATCATGTTCTGCAGGGTATTTCATTCAACATATATTCTGGCAGACATTCCTCTATACCTTTCATTGAGCTATGGCTCCAGTTATTCTCGAATAACAGTTATTCTCTATTTTGCTCCTAAGCCTGCCCATCCGCCCTAGAAAAAGAAATCCCAGCACAATACCAAAAAATCCCCACAAACACTCTGTAGAATGATTAATCTCTTTCCTGGGCCATCGCCACACAGCTGAGAGGTTGGCCAGTGCACTCCTGGGAGGGGACAGCGCCATCCCTTAGGGGTGAGTCTGCGTTAAAAGCTGGGCCAGAGGAGCATCCCCAGGCTCCCCGAGCACAGCACATGGAGCAGGGTGAGCAGCACTGCCAGCAGCCGCGCTCTGCCCGCCAGCAACCATCCCCACTCACCTCACCCAGCCCCGTGTGCCCCGAGGCAAGCAAAGGCTCCCACCTGGCCTCTGTGTCCCTGAACAAGTAATGCTGTAGCCTCATCCAAAGCAGTGAGACTATTCCTATTTCATGTCTTAAATTCGATAGTGCTCTCCTCCATTTTTTAGCCTGTCTCCTAGCTCTCAGTCTGTGAGGAGAAAGAGTACATTCTTTTGTAGAAGGCTAGGACTTTTTTATAATAATTTCTAAACTACAAGACAATGTTATATTTACTTTTAGGCCATATTATATTTCGTGAAAGAACTTTATATTTTTTCCTAAGGGCATTAGTAGAAATATGGCAGTACATTAAATGGAATGTAAATATATGCAACTATTTTACCCATTTTTTTTTAAACCATAATGCTCTGAATGATCTTAAACTGCTTTTCAAACTGATCTAGGAATAACATGGCTTAGCTAAAAGCACAGAAGAAACTCCTGTTCCACAGAATGGATTAGCACAGCTTTTTTCCCTTGTGTTTGTTCTGTACTCTCAACAGTACAAAATACTGTATTTCGCAATACCAGGCTTTTAAGAATACATTAGCAAAGACTCAATCTCTGTCTTCCAGCCAAAAACCCTCCAAGCCATTTAGAAGGTGGTATTGTATTTTTCCTTGGTTAATACAGTGTTTAGGGAGAGCATTATTCAAAAGGTGTCAAGTAGGAACAAATGTCTGTCTTCAAGTCCCAGGAGACTGTGGTGATATTAAGAGAAATTTAACATTTCAAACTGCTCCATTAAAATCAATTCCTATAAACATGCACTTAGGAGTATAAGTGTAGAGAAACCACTCAGAACAGAACACAGAATCCAACTTACAGAAGGACTCTTCACAGCACCTGTTGACTTTACAGAAAAACAAGTCGAAGATTCAGGAATAAAGAAGGGAAAAGAATCATGGTATGTGGTGGTATATCAAACATTGCAATACCTGCTGGGTGCAGAGCATTGTTGTTTTAAAGCAAAAATAATGTAATTTTTATTTGACTGGATAAAGTAACTATCTTTGAAAAGATGAACCCTCATTTTTATCCATGCCTCAAACACACAGACTAAAAATCACAGTCGTTCCATTCCTGCACAGACTTTGGTAAAACTGCCCTAGAAAGTTACACAGACTGATTAACAAATGTTTCCCACAGCTGCCTTTGGCTGTCCCAAATGGTTTCTGTCCTGCTGCAAATGAAGAAGTTTAAATCTGTGCTAAAGGGGGCCAAGGAGTCACCTACTACTGACATGGAGTCTTAAAATTCTTGTTTTCTTTCCTACCTTGCACAGGCATAGAGGTAGGAGGCTGAATTTGCCCTGCAGTTACAGCTGTTTATGGCTTTCTTTTAGCACACTATCAAATAGTTCAGAGTTAAAAAAAAATAAATAAAAAATTAGCCACCCTTATAATAATCTCATTTCCTGGTTGACAGGTACTGAAAAAATCCCCTAAAAATCAGATTTCATACTACCGCTGCATCATGCAGAAAACTCCATATCAGAACACAATCCTGTAAAGAGCAAAGACTATAAATAGTAACTTTCTTTGGAAATGTGAAAAGCCACCATGCTTTATGCATTCCAACAAAGCAAAATACTGGAACAGAGTGCATACCTACAAGCACGAAATATTGCTGGTCAGGTGTCGTGCTCAAAGGTCAGTGCATGCTTGTGCACTTATCTGTGCCAAGCCTTTGAGTTTGCTGCTCATATGGTAACTGGCACAAAAGAGACTTCAAAATTGTGATGAATTTAATTTTATTTACATATATATATGATCACCATATTTTCCCATTGTTCTCATTTAGGAGATACACCTGTGGTGCTTCTCTGTGTGTAGCATGAATCAAAGATGCTGAATGGAGGCTGAAATGACACAACCGAGTGATGAGACATGAAAAATGCATCCTAATATTTAGTCCTGCAGGATTTTGTTCAATCCAGTTTCATCCACAAAACAACCAGTGTCATGAATTTAGGAAGTAAGTGAAGTTGCACGTGTGCTCAGGGCAATTGTGGTCTAAGGGGAAATGGAATATTCTGACACCACATCCTTGTGTACAAACTACATTTATCATCCACTTTCCCCTTGAGATGCACTGTGTCTTCAAAAACAGAGGAAAGTACCTTCATTAATGTCGCTGTAAATAACCTCAGCCATTTTCTTTGCTGTTTTTTAGCAATGAATCCTATCTTGATACTAAATTTAAGCAAACTCTGTAAGGGGAGAAGAGCAGAGTACAGCAGAAACAGTAGACAGTGCCAAGTTGGAGGAAAACAACTTGAAATTATCGTTTTAGCTTAACTCAGAAAATCAGAAACAGAGTTTAAGTCTGAATTTCCTTAACAGTATTAAGCAAAGATAAAAAATTCCAAACAAAACCACAGAATATTAGAGACAGTCTTTCCCAGATGCTTCCAAAGAAGCATTGGCTAAGCTTGTACATACACTTCTTGCCTAAAAGCTCTCATGTTTACGCAGATCATGACAGTGCACACGCCACACATAACAGGAGCTAATTTTTCATTTTAATCAGCCAACACACAAGATAGAACTCCAAAATGACAAGTTCATGTAGGGTTTTTGGTTGTTTTTTTTTTTTTTGCTTGGTTTTGGGTGGTCTTTTTTTCATTGTTTTTTTCTTGGGGGTGGGAGGGGAAATTGGTTTTCTGGGGTTTCTTTGTAATACGAGAATATCATTGAACCAAGTATTTCTCACATGAAGAAAGACCATGAGGAAGAGTTGGCCAGGGAGGTCAATAAGTCTTTTTCATCCTCATTAAAGTCGGGTGCAGTTCACCCAAGATCCTAATGCCAAAGTGGTGTTCTAGATGATGCACAGGACAACAGACAAGCATGATTTCAAGGATGCAAAAAGAAATTAAATCCTGAATCTGCTATTTTATGAAAGAACTCGTCACGTTATTTAAAAGTTTGGTTCAGAAATTGATTTTAATATCATAATTTACTATGGAAATTAAAATTATGGTTGAAGAGTTGTGAAGCAAACACATTGTAATTCTATGAGGAAACAGACATAAAATTTGCCCCATCTACTTGCTTGCATGGGGGTCTCAGCTATTTTTCAGTAAATATGCAGTTTGGCCAATTGATCAAATAATTTTTTTTTTTGCTGTAAATAGAAACTTATCTCTAGTTAAGACAGTCTATCCCTTTTTGGTTTTGGTCCTCCTCTAAATTCTTTTTTTAGTCCCCAAAGATTAGGACTGGTTTCAGTCCAACCTTATGAGAATCCTTTCATGTTTCTCGTATTTGTATGCAGTAATTACATAAAGATTTTCTTAAATCTTAACCACTGATACCTAAGAAGAATTGAGAGCAGCTTTTCCATGACAGAGGCCAGTCAGCTGTTCCTGCAGACCGCTTTCTAATGTTTTTTAACCTTGTGTCATTTGGACTTCCCTCTCCAAACAGATACATTTCAGTAAGTGGCTCATTAGCATCACACAGGAGAAGAATCCTTATTTTTTTCCTTTTAAAACCACCATATCCTTAGCTATCTATCTCTGGTGTTTGTACTGATATTACAGCCACTTCAGTAAATTGAAGCTCTTCCACAGATCTCTACTCCAAATCAGCGCCAGCCTCAATTCTTTGGCTGAGGGAAACGCCAGACGTTGTTTATACAGTGGTAATCAACATGGTAAATTTAGAATATACCAGAATAAATTATGATAAATTTGCTGCCTCAGGATAAAGATAACATACGGGTAGAGTCAGTGGTTATCTCTTTAAAAAAGGGGAAATTGATGAACAGACATTTTTTTTTCCTTCCAGGCTATCAGAATAAATGGGTTTTTTCCCCTCTGGGATTTGTAGAAAAAGAAGATGGGACATGTGGATCTCATGAACTCTGATGCTAAATACAGCTACAACTTTTGAAAGACTCTCTTCACTATATTTCAAGTTGAACTCCATGTTCGTTCCTTAACATTAAGAGTTGCTTTCCTTCTTTCTTTCTTTTTTTCTCCCTGTCATCTCTCCAGAGGTCAGGAAATGAACTGTGTGTCATCAGAGAGCAAAGCAGTACAGAACCCAGGGGGCCTGATAGCAATGGTGCTTTTTTCCCCAACCTCAGTAGCTTGACTTGCTGTTCCCAGAGCAAGTTTCAGAATCATCAGATAGTGCAAAGTTAGTGATGGTGTTGGTTTTGGGCAGTTTCGGTGTGTGGGTTTTTGTTTAACCTAAGAATATTTATTTAAAAAAAAATCTGTAACGCATCTCTTCACCGAGTGTGGTTTTTCACTTCACTTCCTCCTAAAGCTCGGTGCTTGACAGCGTTTTAACAGAGTTTATTTACCTGGAGATGAGTTTCCAGAAAATACACATTCCAAATGCAAGCTGTCATCAGAATAGACTGACATTTCTCTCTCTCTGTCAAATACTTGTACCGGAGCCAAAATTTGTGGAAGGAAAAACACGTTCTTATACCCAGCATGTAACTTGGGGCAAATCACCTGGGTAATGAAGGCAATTAAGACCTAACTAAATCCTAATCTATTTCCAAAGCAATCCCCTGTAATAGATATTAGCTGCCTGTGTTGGGACATTTGTGCAAGTAAAACGCTGCAGCTAGAATCCACACACGGCGAGCACACAGCCAGTCCTTTGTTAAACCAGCAGGCAGAGCTGCGCTCCTTCAATTTCATTTTCCACTTCTGACTTTCAACTCCACCTCTGCCTTTCCGCTCCACCAAACTTAAAGTACGTGTTTAAGTCCAGCAGCACTTAATAGGATTTAAACACGTGCTTTGCCTCACTAAGGAGGAAAGGGGTTACTCACCTGCCTACTCAGATTATGTGCTTTGCTGGATGGGAGACTCCATGTCGTACATCAGTACTGAGAGAAGCTGTGGCAGAGGCCTGAAGCCTGATATTATTTATTTGTCCATTCTCTGGGTCATGGTGAGGACAATGAACAGATCTCACAATGGTGAGGCAGAAGACCTTCATCTTCCTCTTGATAGATTTTTTGAGCAGGGACTATCCCAGGCAGAACCCAAATGAACTACAAAAACACTGTTCCCCAGAGCTACCTAAGAGATAAACTGCACTCTGCCTTTTGGTAGAACAGGCATCTTAGAAGCTGCTGTAGTATTATTTTAACTGCCAGAATCATGGAAGAGAAGCAAATTCCATCATCATGTCTATTTTTGTTAAGTAAAATAGTGTTTCCCATTTTCCAGAATATCCTAAGCCATTAAGAAAATATTTGCAGCAGACAATACAGTATGGTGACAGTACCATGGGGTGTCTGGTGAGGACCTGAAGAGGACCCAGTCATATTGCTGTGCAGAGAGGCAGAACTCCTGAACTTGCCTGAGCTCACCCCAGAGGGCTGCAGTGCTGAGCATCTGTACCCATTGCAACCCAGAGACACAGAAAAACCCACCATCAATCACTGAGAATGTTGGAGAGCAACTAGAAGCACTTACTTCTCAGTATCTCAGACTTCTCAATCTTTTCCCACATGCCTCATTCTCTTTTTTTGCTCACTCGCTGCAGACGCACAAAGCATCATAAAGTTTCAGAAAGATATTTACAATCTCAGCCATCAGAGTGACCAGCATTTCCCTGTGACCTTCTCACCCCATCAGTGAGCTGTCGAGCTTTTTTCTACGTTATGTCCTTACAGAAATTTTTCTTGGGCTTCTGTACCTTAAACAGAGCCATTCCAATGCTTGCCCATGGAAAGTTTACATTTGTCTGGAGTGTGACTGCTCTGTGGGAGCAGAACACCAGCTACCTGGCACAAGTGCCTAACCCTGTAAACCACGGTTGGATCTGGCAGCACAGAGCACTCGGCAAACATAACACATGACTGTAACCATAGCTGCACATTTCCACGGATTCCTGTCTTTAACCAGGAAAATTTTTCAGTTGGATACTACCACTCCTGAAATGAAGGTATTTTTACTTTTCGCTGTATTGAAACACAAGGGTTGAGTTTAAATATGCAACTTGATAAAGTCTTTTTCTTGTGTTGAGAAAAAATGCCTTTGCATTTGGAAGCTGTGTTTCCCATTAAAAAAAACAAAACAAAACAAAAAAACCCCAAACAAACCAAACCAAAAATCAACCAACCAACCAACCAACCAAAAAAACCCCAGAGCTTAAGTTTACTCAGAAAAATAACTGAAATATGATATAAACGAAACACTTAAAATGTACTTCAAAGATGGTTGTTTCATTAGCATAAGCAGGACATTCAGCAGAAAAAAATGCCACTAGAGAGAATAAAAAAAAAAAACAGGAATATGCAAAAAATCTAATATGAAATTAATTTTCTTCGTAAATCCTATAGAGTGATGAACTTTGAAACACTTGAAAAAAAATGCAGGAGAACACTGAAAATTTTCCCTGTGAACCGGGAATTTTCACAACCTTTTCCTGATTGAAATGTTTGTGTGTGTATAAACATATATCTAGGTAGATAGATCAGTTGCATTTAAGTAAGAAAGATGGAATTGCTACTCACTGATGGTCCTTACTGGCTCTACTTTGCCTCAGGAATTGCTGGAAATACTACTGTTCTTAGGGATATCAGTGAGCATGGGTGCAGGGTTGGCAGACAGCCCTGATGGACCCACTGAAGTGCACTGCTTCTTCCATCAGCTGTGTTCATTTTTTAGGGTAGAATCATTGCAATTGCTCATCCTGCAATTTGGAGTTTCAGTGTGAATTAGCCACCCTCAGTCTGAGGAATGACCACTCACATTGGTTTCCTGTTCTATTTTCCTGCTTGAAACGTGGCAGCGACTCAAAGCCTAAACCCAGTACGGGGCCTCCTCCTCTTAACTGAGGTAGATCCTCTTGTGAGAGGACAGAACCTCCAAGCAGCTTCAGTCTTTCAGAGGGATTTGCAGAGACAAAAGCCAGGTAAGTGATTTGCTCTTCCTAAATACCCTCCATAAACAAGCACAAGACAGACGATACAAGTGCTACTGTGGAGCATATTATTTTATAGGTGGGCAACTGAGGCAAAAGAGTATTTCAAAGGTACCTCTTAAAGTGTTTTAAAAGTGTTGAAAATCTGAGCCTAAGTGAACTGGTCAAGGCTACAGAGGAAGGCTGTGCCTGAATGTGAAAATTAATGCATGTCTCCAAGTTCCACGTTAGGCTCCTAGCAGTCCTCTTCCCAGCCAATTTGTGCATTAAAAATTTTCAGAAGAAACTCCTTTTGTAGGAAGTCAAAGTTTCAGGTGGGCAATTCTTGTGACTGAAAGACATGCCAAGTCCAGGGGAATGAATCATTCACTAGAAAAGAGAAAGTTAGCTGCATATTCACACAGTAAATATAGAATATATATCAAAGCCTTCACACTTTTTTCCATTCTGTAGTTTTCTCCATACTTTTAAAATGTGTTTAAACTGAGTGACCACGTATGCAAAGGAAAACTTTACAAGCAGATAAATCTTCTAGAGCTGAGTGTCTGCCAAGACAAAAGTGTGTGGTTTATTTTAAAAGGAGGAGTGGTTATCACTCAGAACACACTATTTCTGTTGAAGCAGTGAAGGCAAAAATTAATCCCTGCAATTTTTACTTGTCATTAAAATAGAACTTTCAAGAAATAAAATCACATTTGTTAACTTATATTGAAATAGAAAAAGGAAAAAAATTTCAAATTTTATAGAGGAAAGCTTTTAACACAAGAGGAAGCATATTTTGAAAAACTGTTTCATGGAGAAGTGAAACTCTGATACAAGGAGCTCTTACATACAGGTGTTATGTATTATAATCTACATTACTGTACTGTACTATCCACATGAGACCAGGTAAAATGAAAAGCTTCTGGACTTTATTCAGGTTTGTGGGTTTCAACCTAATTTAATTTACAGCAAGTCTTACCTCCAGAGACATGAGTAGCTCCACTGGCTTCAGTGAAACCTCAGACTTTATAGTGGCATAAGTATGAGGTATTGAGACTTACCCATTTCTATTTTAACTCTCAGATGTCAGTATGAAAGGGTGAAAGCCCAGAAAATCTATTATATTTACCATTATCAAGAGAAAGTAAAGAAAACTGAAAACTTTCTATTTCTTACAGTTTATCTCGACATACCTTATCATGACAAACATGAATTTCTATTTCTTTTTATAAGAGTATGACTTTTGGTCCAGAGATAAAAATGTATCAATTCAACAGAAATCAGCTAGGTCTTCAGGAGATTAAAAAAACTCAGGCAAGACAGAATCCTATCAAATCCATATAATCTGTTTCAAACAACAGCAACAACAGGAAGCACATTTGTATAAACTTATCTTTTTCAAAGTAGTGTTCATTACTAAGTTACTGAATATAAAATGTATGGTTCTCAGTTTATGACATCTGCGGGATATCTGCGGGTTACTCAAACAACTATTTTTTTTAATCCATACAATGAGAGAATTTAAATACATGCTTTTCTTTTTGTTATGTCTAGAAAGTTTAAAGATTTGCACCTCTCTCTCTTGCCAGTTAACAAAAGCATTAACTCCCGTGGCTGAGAACTTCCCGGGACCCCGAGCCAGGGCACAGGGCTGGGGAAGGGCGTGGGAGCCACTAGGTGGCAATAGAAACCCCTCAAATAAACTGCTGCTCCTCCTCCGCACGCTTTTTATGCTACTCAGGGGCTATTAATTTCAACTGAGTGTTGAATCTATAGGAAGCAAACAATATTTCGTATTGGTTATCAAACCCCCTACAATTTCAATACAATTTTCTGTAAGATTAATAGGAAACGAGTGATTTATCTCTGTATTATGTTAATTTCTGCCACTTATCTTCATATTTTCTCACGAGACCATTATTTAATGTCATGCAGTATAAAAAATATTTTCAATTATAATTTCAGCATTACTGAAAAGTTTGTGACGATTTCAGTTGCTCTTAATAAATTTTTCATTCTGCCATCACTATAGAAGGCAGATGGCTGAAATTATTACTTTTCTGAATTTCGAAAGAATTAACAGATTTAAACTACTATTGGCTTAGCTTCCAATTGTATTACACATTATTTTCTCAAGTTTTAAAATCTTGGTACCCTTACAGGGGAATTAAGAAGAAAGTTAGTCTTCAAATTAGATCTGAAGTTACGTTTTAAAAAGTATATTAAAAGAAGAGATCATTGCTTCAAATTTAGCGCAAGTGTTTCTGCGCCGGAAAGTTCCTTGTTTGTATATGTGGACCTTACTATTATGCTAAAAATTTCATACTAATTTCTTACTAATATGCTAGTAATTTTCAAAACTTGTGAGTTAGCAAAACTAGAAGTCACATCTTAATGCTCAGACACATTATAACACAGTTAAGATTGTGGAGTTCAGACTGTAGAAAAATATGAGCGTGTAAATTTGGTGTTTCCATTTCCAGAGCCTAGATTTTTCAATTTTAGCATCTCTTTAATGTTGCTGTTGTATACAATTTTCAGGATTTGTTCCTGTATGGACAGCAAAACCTCCTGCAATGAACTCCTCCTTGCCTTTATCGTGGTGGTTCAGCTGCTGACCATTGGAACTGAAACCCCGAAGTGCCAGGGCTGCAGGGGCAGGACCAAGTGCTGCTTTCAGTTTTGCTGATGGCCACAGGTGCTCTTGATTTAGCCTACTTTTTTTTTCCTCCCTGTCTCAAGGAGAAGCAGGGGGAATATGTATATGTAGTGCCACAGGACAGAAAAAGCAATTGAGAGGAGGCTGATTGGATTTCTGTCCCTCCAAACTGGTTTCTTGCCCAGCTCTCAGCCATTCCCCCGTGCTGTGTCTCCCTTCTCTGTGCAGCAGCGGGACCTTGGGGTGAAGCTACTGTGTGAACATCCCAGCATTTCTCCAGGGGATTGACAAACAGTGGAGGGAAAGGGTAAAAAAACTGAAATTCAGCTTGAATTAAATTCTAAGGGAAACAGAAAAGTAACTGCTCTTTAGGTACTCCGTGCCTGGAGGATTTTCTTAAATGAGTATTAACAGGCACAACAAACTATCTCCAAAAAAAAAAAAAATGCACTGTGGAAAAACTCAGATAGCCTGCCAGGAAACATAATTTCAAGTTCATCAGAACACAAATCCAAACACTTCAGTCAGAGAAAATGGTGTGACGAGCTCAGGTGTCAACTGTGCCAAAAAATCACATATTAATTTAATCCCTAAAAGAGGATAAAGGAAAATAAATTATCAACTTCTGAAAAACTTAAGTCCAAATCTGGATTTTGAAAGCTCAGCCTGTTTTCTGTTTACAATGCCTTTTGTTTCACATAGAAATACATCCTTTTAATTAATATTTTTGCCTACAGCTTTGGAATACTGAGAAGAAAAATTAAACTCCTAGTAAAACAGAAATGCAGATGAACGCTGCTTGAAATCTGCAGACTTTCCCTTAAAAATGTGACTAAAAATGCATTTGGAGAAAATCTGGTTTAAAATTTGAAACCATTATTTTCCTGTCTGCAAGTGGTACAGAGTCACACGCTTTTTATTCTTTAGCAGAAAAAATAATTCTGGGGAGGATACAAAAGTGACATAATTGAGTAAGTCATACTTTACTTACATAATAAAAATAGGTTAAGGGATGCAATAAACATAGATATATCATTTTATTCCCAAATATTTAAATAAATTCTTAAGTGTTCAGGGTGTAACTAATTTTTCTTGTATTGCTCTACAGTTAGCATTAATAAACACAATGCA
Organism: Erpornis zantholeuca; assembly: GCA_013400515.1. Taxonomy (NCBI): domain Eukaryota; kingdom Metazoa; phylum Chordata; class Aves; order Passeriformes; family Timaliidae; genus Erpornis; species Erpornis zantholeuca. Next base: position 42,298 of record VZTN01000005.1, read on the forward strand.
AGAAGACCATTTACATATCCTTCCTGCCACTGCTTTTTTTGTTCAGTCCCTCTGGTTTCTCAGGTCTTGTGGTTATGGAAAGATACAGCATCCAGGGCTGCTGGTACTAACTATGGCAACAAATTATTCATCAAAGTTACCATACAAGTGATGAATATAATAATATGTTGAATGCTAGAAATGTTGCTTTACTGAGAAGTTATCAAGACAAAGAGTAGCAAAACCCCATGAAACCAATATTTTCTCAGATTTGCATCAATCAGTTTAAAAATAGACATATCTGACAAGAGGACGACAAGCCCCACAAGGAGCTCTTATGGACAAAACCTAGTTGAAGTCTGCAAAGAGGCTTGTAAATTCACTTAAAGTGTCACCTATAAACAGCTTTTGCTCAGCCCATGAACTTCTCCTCTGTCTGGGAGCAGAAAGTAACTGACCCTAAGGAAAGGAAGCTTCTGGTCAAACTGAGACAAGCTAACATATTGTAAAAAATATCTTAGAATTATGCCAAATTCACACAACTCAAAGAAAGAAAAAAAAAGAGCAAGATGATGCTGACCTTTTATATTAGCTTCTCTTTTCAAAATCCTTCAAACTGTAGAGCCTATTATCCCATTTGCTGCATTTACTTTGTTCTCTACCACAGCTCTTGGAGAAATAGGGGAAAGAGGAAATAAATTCAAGTAGTTCTTCATTGTTTTATATTTAATCACTGTCCCTGCAGGTTTTGATTCCTCCTAAGACCTGGCAGCAAAAAGCAATGGCAGGAAACAAAGCAAGAAACAGAGAAGCAGAAGGAGCAGCTGTTCTCCAACTACCATTAAAGATCTGTGTGACAACTGGAGTGATCTCAGGTGAGGAAGCATCTGCCTTCTGCAGGTAGGGATGGTGACTGGGTACTATAAGAGTCCCTGATAAGTAGGAGGTTTTGCCATAGAAAAAGTGTTTGCAGATCCAGCACATCTTCCAACATCTGATGTTTTCAATTTTTAGCAAGGTCATGACATTTTCCGCTAGCCAAATGGTGAGGAGGTTTCTAATCTGTGGGAGAGTTCTGTATATGTCTTCTCTCTGAAAAAGAAAAGCTAAAAAAACCTTTTGCCAAAGGGAAATGGCCCACAGGCAGTAGGACAGAGAAGGAATTCTGAGCTCTGACCAGCTCAGTAGAGCAAAATCCCCAGTCTGTACATTTTAATGCTACAAGCTAAGGCATTTTCAGAGGTGACCACCTCACCTACCCACCCACTTCTCTGCTTGGAAGAGCAGAGCCCACCTTCTCCACTGCTGCAGCTCACAGCCCCTCATGTTAATCAAAACTGAGATCAAGCTGATAACCAGCTCCAGCACACACCTCTGGAGTTTGGCTGGCAGCACTATGGATTTTGTAAGATCCTTCTCTCCCTCAGGGAAAAATTGAAATTTAGAGACTTCTTTGCTGTTAAGAGGGTTTTAAAGGTTTTGGTTTCTTTCCACTAGAGTCTGAGAGTTGCCACAAAATAAAGCTGTGTTCTGGAAGGAGGGCTATACAGGTGGTTTTCTCCCAACTCCTGCAGAGCATTTTGCTTAAATGCCCTCTAACCACGCTTTAGCATCTCTTGAAGTTATTCTTGGAATTATATCCTGGCTGCTCTTAAAAGGGTTTGTTATTTTCTTCTTTGAGCTCAGTATAAAACAAAAGGCACTTAACATTTTATTCTGTTTATTTAAAAGAGTATTAATTTATTAAATTAAAAGTGTTTTCTCACCCAGAAAACATTCAAACATTTCTCCAGATATCTGTCCAATCTTTCATTCTGTTCTTCAGGGCTGGCCCAAATAAAACATATGCCTTTTCTTGAATGATATGACCTTTAGTTCCCACTTCTTCTCAAATACATTTCTTTTCTGGTTTGATTTATGTGAAAAGTAATGGAATGACAGCTTCCAAAAAAATTATCCAAAACCTCTTGTAAATAAAGATTATTTTCAGCTAAAGAGCTTGAGTGCATTCTTTACATCGTCATTCCTATCTATTACAGTTCCTTAAACAGATGAAATTAAAGGGCACAGTTGAGAAATTGAAGAACAACTAAAACATGTTGTTGGTTTTCTGTTTATGCTGGAGTGAGCAAGACTTGGGAATTTATAGAAGTTCAGATATGATGAAAGGATTGTTTACCTGCGGAGGAAAGGAGACATTTAGAAATAGTTCATTATCAGTTTTAGGTAACTTCTTTTGCTGTTGTGGGAGAGTTAAAATCCCACATATACAGCATTCTTATAATTTACTTTTTGTAATATACCCATTAGGAATGGTTTCACATGGTGGTAGACTGTATTTCCTGAAACACGTGTTTGGAGAAGATTTTTCAGGGGGGAAAATGTTAAAATGCCTTTAGTGTACCTCCTCTAACACAAAGGTACTTTGACCACCTTTTCATAGTTCTTCTGACTGGTTTTGGCCTGATTTCCCTCCACATACGAGTCTCCCATTTTGCATCCTCACAGTCTTTGGTGCAGTCATGCTTGATTTACATCACTTGAGACCAAAGGTGGATACCTGGGTAAAATCCAGGCCATGTGGAAGCCAGCAGCAAAGCTTCCACTGACTCGGATGGGGCTAAAATTCCACCCTTTTCTATTTAAACAAAGGCTGTCCCCTGCTCCAGCTACCCCTCATACCCAGGAGGAGCTTTAGCACCAGATCATCAGTTTCCCAACAGTTTCACAAACTAAAATAGTCTGAAACATTTAAAGAGTGTAGGGAAGGAAGATAAATTATTTAAAGATATACCAAGTAAGAATGGGCTGAACTTTAGAAAGGTAACGCTTACAGGCTGGCTGTATGGAAAAACATCCTGAGTATACATTAATCAATCCTCAATAGGAGCATTAAACAAGGCCAACATTTTCAGGCTCAGATGCCTAAAGTTCAAGTCTAAAACCACATTTAGGAATTCAGGTTTAAGACAACCTGGCTTGAAAACTGTGGTTCTAATCTGAATTTATCTCTTCATGTTTTCTGGTGAAATTCACAAACTAAAGAATACTACTGATCTGACTAAACTCCTTACCTTGTGATTTCAAAGAAAATGCTGAAAGGGAACTCATGTCATTTAACAGAACAGACCAAAACTGATTCTCCAAACAGCAACATGCATGCATCAGAACTTAGGAACGTAGATCACTGCTGGGAAAATACTGCAGGGAAGAGGGAATAAAGGAGAACTATATTGTCATTAAAATTTTACTTTTAATCTTAGCTATATAAAGAAACACAGAACTTGAAAGCTTTGTGGGACTTCTCTGGAATTACACGTCCTGATTCTTGAGAATAAATACTATTTTATATCTCCTTTTAAAAATATATATTAAACATATTGCCATAGTACAGTATATTAAAGGCATTTCCCATTTTAATAATAAAAATAACTCATATTAGTTTGAAAGTTGCAAGATGTTAACATCAGATGGGAAACAGTTTAAAAGTGCTAAAAATAACCTTTAAAATACTGTGTACATTGATGTTTCAAAGATGAGTGTAAGTTACACTTGGCAAGGGTGTTGGATCCTTTCATACACTGGATATGTTTAGCTTTGGTATTTTCTTAACAAATGGTTAGTATTGGGCCCTATGTCCCTGGAGGAAAGACATCACCCTACAGTGACATGTTTCTATACAAACATACTCAAACCAAGGTCATCACTCACCTTCCTAAACCCTCAGTAACGCAGGCCAACAACTTAATTTACAGAGAGAAGCTGTATGAAGTGTGGGACTAGCGGATCCCGGGGTCCCATCAAGGTCTGCCACTGAATTAAGGGAACAGATGGAGTGGCTCAAGAGAGAAGAGAATTTTTTTTCCTACTTCACCCATATATTTTCACATGCATCCCTAACTCACGCTTAACCCTTTCTCATCTAGGGAGGCACATAAACTGAAAGACATGAACATCAATGCACTTTGCTTCCACACAAGTCCTGACATTGTCTTTAAGTTGGTGCTCAGATACAACAGTGAATTCAAGCAGCTTCGTGACAGTTTGAGGCTCTGACCTCTCCATTATAATTTGCAGAATATCTTCCTATAAGCAAACCTGACTGCTCAGATTCTTTTAATCAGTTCTTTAAAAGAGCAACAAGATCCAAACCAGATACAGTTTAGCCATGATTTAGATTCCTCCCTTTTCCTTATTCGTATCTGTCAGGTACACATTTGAGTTTCCAAGCTATATAATACTGCATGTTGACTGCCATTGGTCACTACTTGAAAGTGAAACTATCAATTTGAATTCTTTTAAGTTTACCAATTTTTCAAAATTATAGCTACTGACAAAGCAGGACCGGAAATATATAAACTACTAGAAACATATTTCTTATGTCCAACTATAGCTAACACCAGTATCTCTTCCCACAAGAAAGAAATTACACCACTCAGTAATTAAAAATACACAAAATTGAAGTGGTTTATCCTTCTAAAATTGAGTGTTACTTTCTAGTGTTACCTTTAACACTAGATAAAACTGAAAATCAAAGTTGCAATTTGCCTGTTTAATAAGGATCATTTATTTAGCTGGGTCTGTGAGTTTTATACCCTGACACTGAAAACAGCAATCTCAATAGTTCCGTTAGATATAATAAGAATAAACTCAGAATTTAAACTTTGGCTTTTTTGCTTGATCTTGGCATTCAGCATGCCTTAGCTTCTCTGAAGAGGATGAAGAGGTTTTCTGGAAAGAGGCTGCAATCTTTAACAGCATGAAACAGAATTCTGGAAAACAGAATTCTGTAAATAAACAGGTAAATATCATCCAGTTGTTACCTTCTTGCATACGTGCCCTTCCACAGGAAAGCCTGGTGGTATAGTCTTACAGCCTAGATTGCACAGAAAAGGAGGGTTGCCATGTCTTTCTTTTATTCCTGTAACATCTGCTACTGGTCATTGTTACAGGCAGGGGCTTTGATCTAATCCATAAGGGCTATTCCTATGTCCTATAACTGCTTTCATAAATGAAAGCCATAGCCTTTCCCCTTGTCATTACTGTTAATTATGAACACCATTTAGCATTTTTATATAGCATAGGAAATAGTTATCTGAGAACTATAATATACTGGTGGACATTGGTGGAAATTAGATTTGGAATCTTCAGTCAATGTGATGTACTTTACTAAAGGACATAACTTTTCAGTCCTATCAAAGTGCTAATTGTCTTAAATTACTTTGTAGAATTTTTAGTTGTGAACACTTGTTGAGAAACCAGAACCCTGTCTATCCACAGCATTTTATCAAAGATTGGTAATTTGCATTGGCCATGGTCAGACAATCCCCTCTTAATTCACTCAATAT
>VZTN01000007.1:672-73721 GCA_013400515.1 Erpornis zantholeuca
AGGGGCATCTCTGAGAAATACAGTAGCTCATAATACATGCAACTGAATCTGAATTCTCTGTTATACTACAAATCTTTGGTAAGTCTTCCAGAACACACACCATATCAGATTTCTGGCTACCATAGGTAAGAATAGCATTCCTTGTGTTACTCCTTTACCATATTAAAGTGCTTGAGATTCTTCCTATAGTCAGACTTTGGAGGATCATTGCTACAACAGAAAAATTGTAACTGGCTTCCAAAAGCAAAGCATAATTTGGTATTCTCCAATGTTGCAGAGTGCTATGGGGACTAAAAACATAATTGTGCAAATTAGAATCAAAGAAGCTTACATGGAGTAAGAAGTTAATTTTGTCTAGAAAGAAGGCACAAGCCACATCACTGAGGATGGCAGTGTTTAGAGTGATAGAGGGACTTTCTGCATCAGGCAAGGTCCTAGTTAACCCATGACAAGAAGAGATAGGTCCTGAAAATTCATGGAACTCATGTTCAGGCTCTGAGCAAGAACAACTTCTTCCTGCACCAAGGAAATCCATAATACATGCAATACACGCAATCTAGAGGAGACTGCAAACAAAAAACAACATTCAAAGACAAGTTGCTGTCAAGTGATCAATGATCAGATCAAGATGCTGGAACTAAAACTGCGTAGGCAGTCTCCTTGCAGCCTGCACCCATGTGTGAGATCATTTTATATTAGGTCTTTAATTACACAATAATACTAGTCTTTCCCATTAAATACTTCATTCATGCAGTGCACAGAACTAATTAAATTGTCAGTCACCTCACCTAAACTCAGCTTCCTAAGCTCCCATCCTTTTCCTGCCTCAGGCCTAGAAGTTTTGTCTTCTGCAATTAAGGATTGCTACTCAAGCACAGATTGTTGGGAGGGAATTCACTGCCAGTTTTGAGAACAAGCTCACAGAAGCCAAGTAGCCCCCAACACTCGTAATTTAACTGGACAATGCTCCAAACTTGAGAGAATTGAACATCCCAGATCCAAACAACTCACTGGATGTGGGCAAATAACAATTTTTCATAGAAGCACAATTGTCCAGCTTAGAATACTTTCTCATAAAAACAGCAAAAGGCTTCTTCAGCTGCTACAATGCTGACCCGCAAAAGTTTTTTGTGAAACTGCTGTGAGATTTTTTTTACCTAATTACAAAGAAAATCCAATTCTGTAATCTCTTCTCAGACCTGTCTGGATTGTGTCAGCCCTCAAAACATACAACATGAATGATGTACTCGGTACAGAAATTTTCAGTCAAAATAAAGTCCAACTGCTGCAAAGCTTAAAAACGAATCACAAGAAGTTTCTGTAAGAATTCTTCATCCTATGCAATGATGTTCAGCTATGACTATGACACTGTTCTACATAAACAACAGACTCTACAATGGCATATATGCACTCTTTACTCTGGCTAGGGCCATGACAGAGCTTGTGTGAGTACAGCTTGAAGGCAGAATGAAGATGGGGTGAGGAAGTGCAAGTGAACTGTGAGTATTGCGAGCTTGGAGGACTCTTTCCTTTGTTTTTGAACTGTGGTGGAGGTGGAAGAAGTTTTTTGTGGAATCAGAAATCTGTCAGTGCATTGATCATACTACGAAGGTGTAATGACATGGTGAAGTGATTCCCTGAATGTGGCATTTCCTTGGTTTGATGGATCTAGTATAAGAGGGTTTTTTTTCCCTTAAGCAACCTTAAATAACTTTCAACAGAGAATTTGGTTTCAGAAATTACATATTGTTAAGTTAAATGACAGAGGTCTATCACCACACTATCTAAAATATAAGTTAATAACAAATTTTACATACTGTAATGGTTTGATTTCTAGCCTAATTGAATCACAGATTCCCTATTCACAGAGAAGATTTGCAAAGACTAATTGTAAGAGTGGAGTCTGTGAAACATCTAAATAAAAAAATTGGAAGCAGAATCTTTTGCATTGCTCAGAGCAGCAAATATATCCATGGCAGCTTTAAATTGCTTATTTGTTGCGTAACCTAACATGTCAGCAATTTTATTCTGTCCTAACTTAGACAGTTAAACAAAAATCAAAGTCATGTTTAAAATTAAATGACTTCTTGTGTTTATTTCACAATGCAAGTTTCAAATGAAAAAAATATCAGGAAAATAGGCAAAAAAATCGCAGTAAAAAATCACGCGAAGCTTTGAAGGTCAGATGTCCTAGGATCTCCTGCAACATGAAATATCTGCTAGATATAGATATTAAAAAATCAGCCTATCATTTGCTGCCTGTTATAACATAGGAAAAATTACAACTTTTTTTTTAACAGAAACTTGGTATGCAGGTAAGGACTAACAATGAAGTTATGCGAGTCCATGGCAAGAGACAATAAAATGGCTGTCCTAAGATGGTTCTGTACACAGTGGGGGAACTCCTTTGCAGCACCTTAAATTTAAATAATAGGAATTGAATTGCAGTTCCAGACACCAAATAATGACAAAGATTGAAAAGTACTCACAAAGGCTTCTTGTTTAAGATTGCACTCTCTGAGATTTGTCCCTTTGCAGCTCAAGCTGCACTGCTAAGCCTCCCTTGAATAGCAGGGAATGTTAATCCTTCCAAACAGGAGTAGTTTGGCACTGGTTTTGTGCTATCAATAAATGGCAACTTCGCTTCACCATCGCCACAGTGAAGAGTCCAAACCTACCTCCACATTCCCCTCTCCTGTTCATTTGGTATCCACTATCACAGTATTCACATCTGTATGAGCCAAGAGTGTTTATACAAAAGCCTTCTCCGCAAGTATGAGGTCTTGAACATTCATCAAAATCTGCAGATGACAAAGAGAAGTTAAGAGAAGCTGCTTCACCATCAAAGTATTGAATGCTTGTGTCTCCTCAAAACTTTAACTGAACACTAAGTTTGTATTTCTGAAGCTGTTTGCAAGCCACCTGACTGCACAGAGAGAATGAGTTTGAGAAACAACCAGGGCTGTTGTTTCTCAGGAAGGCAGTCTGTGGGTACCCCTATGGCTGCAAACACGTGTGTTGCTGCATGTATGCAGTGCCCAGGCCAGCACTAACCTAAGACAGACCACAGCCCCTTCAGGCTGTTTGTGTTGCTTTGTGAAACCTCTGGCTGTTTGTAGCTGTATTTAAAAATGTGGTTTGTTCCGGCTTCTACTCACTGAAAGAGTGTTGAATATTTGTATTTTACACAGCAGGTGTTTTTACTAAATGGTAGTTTTCCTAAACAAGGACAGTACTGAATACATTCTTGTTTTTCAACCAACAAACGTTTTGAAAAGCAATACCAGGTACTCGGGTGCTTTCCTCACCACAATACCTGGTGAGAGACAGTTAAATATACTTCCAGACACCACTCCAGTACTGCTGACATTGAGGAAAAAAAGCTTAAAGGAGAATTTAGCAGGGTTTAGATATGCTTTTTTATATTTTTATTTTCTATAAAGGAGAGTAGTTATTACCAACACAGTCAGTTCCATCTTCATTGGCCATGAATCCAGCTTGGCAAATACATAGGAAACTTCCTTCTGTATTTTCACAGCGTCCAAGGGAACAGAGATGTGGTGCCTGATTGCACTCATTAATATCTATAAAAGAAATGAAAATATAAGACTATAGAATAACATATTTAGTTTTGATTCTTTTTGTGCATTCTATGCCATGGATTTGAAAGGACTTGTCCTGTAATTATTTTAATTATTTGAAAAGGTATATATATTTTCTCTCAGAGATGCAAAAAAGATGCATTAAATAGTTTTGGTTGGAGAAAAATGCTCTTATTGGCTTAGACTGTAAGAATATTGGATTGGCCTGAAGAACGTGACATGATTACATTTCAAAGCACTGCACTGTGTGCAACATGAGCACAAGCTGCAAGAACGGAACATTAATAAAATTTGGATGAAATAAAGGGATTCTAAGTTGCCATTTGGCTGTGTTGTGTGATTTATTTTTTAATAGTGTAGTTGCACCTGATAGCATGTGTTACAGCATGAAGCTACTGAGCTTTGGTGGCATGAACGTTTTATAGCATATAAGCTGTCGACACAATACACCCTTTCTGATCCAAGTTACAGAGGAACCTGCATACTCTGAATGAAGCAAAGATACTGATACAGCTGCTTCCAAATCTGAAATGGCTCATGTAGAACCCATCTGTGCTCTGCCTGATGTTCAGCAGAGGTCTCTGTTCTAGAATTTACTGGCTTAGAAGGGGTTGAAGACCTCGTTTTGTAGATCTCTTACTGTGCTTCTGGGTTGTCTATGATATACCTTCCCTTTTCAATAGCAGGCTGAAAGGAGTGACCTAACAAAATGTCTGAACTTAGTCTGGCTGCAGAGCTGGTAGCTGGGTAAATCACTGTGAAAACCAGGCACAAATTCATTCTTTTTTTTCCAAACAGAAGTGTATTTCTTCCTAGTACTCTGACTTTTAGATATCTGATAAACAGCTGAGAGAAGATGGTCTGTCTAATAACTTTTTCTCTCACGTCACAATAGGAAAGGTTTGCATTCCATTTAGTTAAATTCACACTCATTTCAGAGCAGCTGAAAGGCTGTATTAGAGACTACCTTGCAGATTTTATTTGGCATAAAAAGACTAGCTTGTAGTTTGGAAGCATTCAACAGAGGAAAGAACTCCTGACTGCTCTGTAGGTATTTCCTCTAAGCAGATTCTACATTTCAAGCATTTCATAGCATGGTTACTTCATATTTTTGAAAGCATCATTTCATACCAGTGCACTTTGTCTGCTGATCATTAAGTTTGTACCCCTCGTAGCAGATGCAAGTGTATCCCACAGGCAAATTAACACAGTGTCCTGCTCCACAGATATCAGGATTAACTGTACATTCGTTGATTTCTAAGCAAACAAAAAGAAATTTAAGGTTAAACTCTCTCACGTAGTTCAGTAAGTGCACAATATTCTGTAATCCAATTAGAAAGCTCAGGCCTGAAAACAACTGTAAGTCAAGTTTGTAACTCCTGAGTTTGTGTAATGGATACCTTATCTGGAAGAATCTAGAAACTATCTAGGCTTTTCCTAGTGACATAATCTTATGTCCCTTCCAAGATCTATAAACCAGTACATAAAATTTAAAGTAAAATGAAGATAATATAGAATAAAAAAAATATATGGCTCAACCTTTGCATTCCACATTAAGAAAATAACTGTAGTGAGCTTCTGATTACAGTGGCTATTCTGATTTACAGAATACTCATCTATTAATGGCTCGGATGTATTTTGTAAGATAAGGAGATTCAGATATGGGCAGCATTGGAGGCTAAATCCTTACAGCAGTTTTAGAAATTCCCAAAGTATATGTGTTACTGCAGAAATACTAATGACTGTGTTCAGTTGCAACAAACTAAGGTTATGCTGCAGTATGGAATGGTAATTCCCAAAAAAGAAGAAATTATCTGTAAAGAATTAGTTATCTAGACTACATAGAAACAGGTCACATTTAAATTTAACTAAATCTTAAAGCACAGAAATAAGGCACTCAAAAACTTCTCAACTTGAACTTCATTTCGGTCTTTTAAATCCTGTTTAGGATTTTGTCCTACAAATCTTACTGCACTTGTACTTTACTGTCTCTTAAATATCTGAACAACATACTGATTTATAGCACATAGCAATTTCTAGTTATACTAATTTTCCTGAGGAAATAAAAAACAGAACATGGAAAACTACCATTTTCTTTTTACTAACTGATGTGAGTGCCCAGCAGGGAAACTTTCTCTCCCTGTAAGGAAGCTGGGAGCTGGCTGGTAGAAGGGGCATGGTCACAGAAGAGCTGACTTCCAAGTTCTAGCTTGATGATCACCACTAGTTGAACCTTCCTATGGGACTGATGAAGTGTAATTACAGCAAACTGAAGGAAGCAGTTGAATGCTTACAAAGGGACAGGATACTTTCTCTACTCTTACACTACATTCAGGAGGATTTAACTGCAGACAGAACTGTACAAACAACTGGGTGATTTAGACCCTGTATGCATTGCATCAACTCAAAAATCCATTCCTGCATGAAGGAAAGACATTTTGAAAAGTCCATTTTTTATTAAAGTATGTGAAATTTCTCCCTCTGAGTGGAAACCTCTTTGTAGGCCTAAATATCACTACCATATATAAGAATGCATCTTACAGTATTTACTAGGATGCTGCAATCACTTCAAAGTCTGTGTTCATTCTGGTTCATTCTAACCAATGTGACATTGTAATGCTCTCATGTACACAAATATACTACATTCCCCTTTTTGTTTCTAAATATACAGCAAAAAAATTTTCATGTCTTTTGGACACAGGTGTCACTTAGGCAAATTTCAGTTGACAGGTACATTACTTGCATTTCTGTTATTTCACTTCTTGACACATAGAGGTAGACAAGGAAAATTTAACACATCAAAAAAGGACAAAGCACAAACATCAAAAGAACATTTCAAAAATAGATCTTACAGTAAGTCCTCACCTGCTTTTTGCAGACCATTCTGATCTACATCCCATGAAGTCTACATCCCTCAGTGAACATGCTCACATATACTTCATGAATACACATGTAGACTGTCTAACAACCTGACTTGTATCCAAGAAGTTTTCAGTTCTGGACTTTCCTTGCGGATCTGCAAAGAAAGTCCAGAACTGAATCTGAGATGGAATTATTAATTCTATCTTCTATCCTTTATTTGTGGGCACAATAATGACAGGTACATCCTGGAAGGACCTGGTCCTGGATCTCTTGGGCGTAGCCTCATTGCTGTGCTGTTCTGTACTTTCTCTTTCTAGAGTATTCCTTCTGTTCTACAACCACATTTTCTTCACTACGATAATTCAGCAACAGCTCGGAACAATAGCATCAGGAATTCAGTCATTTCTTAACTTATTGTAGTCCTAAAAAAGAAGTACAATACCTGTAACTTGAGTAGGTGCAATAACTTGACTTGCACTTGAAGTAGAGACTTCAGGAGCAACTTCAACAGGCAAAGGAGGGGATGTTTTCTCAACCACTACTGTGTGACATGGAATGCAAATCAGTCACATCCAAAAAAACCACCTTAAAGCATTCAAAAAACCCCAGCCCTTAAAGAATTCACACATGATACTGAATAAGTCAGGGACTATGAGGATTTTAATTTGTTTATTCTGCTTTGACCTAGAGTAGAAAAAAACCTGTAGAATTCTAGTGCTTGTGAAAAAAATACTGAGGTGCTAAGGAAAGCAAACACAGTTTTAAAACTTTTGCAACAAAAGTTATGCATAAATCTACAAGGAGGCACCCAAGCACAGTTTCCTCTTGAAAGGAATACAAGGCTTCACCTCTGCTGACATTAAAATTCTCATGCACATAATCCAGGATATCACTTTTTCTTAAAGTATGTAAACAAGTCACCAAGCCAATGCCAACCTCTCAATTCCTCCCACTTCTGCTTCCATTTTTTTTTGTTGTTTGTTTGTTTTGATCATGGAGAAATTTCTTCTGAAGCTCCAATCATTTTTCATTAACCTCTGTTAAAGTTGTTACTTTCCCATTCTTTTAAGAACGGTAAGCACTCTCTCACACTAGAAGAAAAGCCAAAATAAGTTACCTGGAAACTTTGGATGCAGGTTAATTGTTGAAATTCCAGGAGAAAGCTGAGGCTGACCAGGCTCTAGATAAGGCTGCTTTTCTTGATCAATGGAAGCTAATTCCTAGAAGAAGGATTAAAAAAATAACATTCTGAAAACATTCCCTTAATTCATAGCTACCCACAAACTCCTGGCTTGGGACACTGCTAACATTCTCACATGAGTGGCTTTCGATAGCAGATCATTAATCACCACCAATTTAAACCTGAATGAACATGGAATACTATGTTTATACAATGGCATAGAATTTAACATTGTTTTTACTTAAAGCAGTCTTTTCTTGGAGCTTCTAACTGTATCTTTGGTTTTGTCCCTCCATAATTCTCCCATTCTCTGGTCTTTAATTGATTACAAATAGCAGTTCAGCATCACACAAAAGTATACAATCTCGTCTAGGTCTCTGACCACTGTGAAAGATCCCTTCTTAGCCATTGAACCCATCATCTTATTTTCATAGAAATGTTAGATAAGCATCTAGGTCCTTAGGAAAATGGCTGCAGCAGCAGTTATTCACAACAAATCCCATTATCTTCAGCAAAGAGAACCTGAAACCTCCAGAATGGGGGACTTCACACAGATACACACTTCTCTTCTCCAGTGAATACAAGACACCCTAAATAAACAATGAAATTAACTTAGGCACTAAAACCAGTCTCATAAGCAGGTGTCACAAATACTTCTCAAAGCTTCATAATGATTCTCTCTGATTTATTTTCTCCAGCTGTCAGTATCTGTGTCTCTTCCTCATACCCTCTGCATTTTTCAGTATCCTCTTTAAAATACAGTCTCCAAAATGGGATAGAGCAATATATACCAGACCCTCCAATGAATGCCTCTAAGATAGGTTAAAGTCATCTTCTTGTATCTCACTACCTGCCTGTTGTTGTATATAATAACACAAGTTCTTTTTGCCTCAGGGTTTGAACAGCAAGTCCACAGACCTGTGTGTTCATCATAAATTCTAAATCCTTTCAGTTATCCTTATCCCATCTCATACACATTGTCTGCATTCTAATTCCCAGGTAAATTTCATCATATTTTACCTGATCAGGAGCTGCTGTTGCCACTAAAACCAGAAAGAAAAAAGAGAATTAATCAATTTTCACAAAACATTGTATTATATATTTTATCACATTTGAAAGTCGTTGTTGCCATCACACAAAAAATTCAGGATCCAACCTCATTCCAAAATAGTGCAAACCTGAAAAATATGTTCCTGAAGCAAGTGTAAAAACTGACCTGAAACCAGAATAAGATTCTACACACTGTCTAATGTTTATTTACTCAGTATACAGCTGCCTTGTAGGTTTCTCAACTGTTTACCTGCTTCCTCAGAAACAATTTGACAAACTCATAGGTTAACTCACTGATTAAACCTTTTCAATTCCTTCCAAGGAATATCAACATCTGTAAATATTTTAAAGGTAAATTAATATCGTAAGGATATATAACTTACCACTAACAAATCTGCAAGGATTTATTGTTAAAAAGAAATATAAAGTTTTAAAATTTGTCTTTTCTTTAGACAAGGAAGAGTGGTTTGGGGATTTTTTCCTCCACAAATATGACTTTTTTCTGGGAAGGTAGGGTAGGAATTTCATACAAGTTTTTACTTTCCATTGCAGCTTTCCTTTTTGGAATTCATAAATACATCTATATGATTTATGACTTTTTTTAAGTCTTACAACAAATATGTACTATTTCTGATCATAAAAAGGATTGAGATTAAAGCAGTCTCATTCTCCTTCCATGGTCTCGCACGTGGTAGGACCATACAGGGGAGCGACGCCTCTGGGCCCTGCGCTGCCCGCAGCTGCCACGCAAGGAAACAAACCATGGAAGACACATGCACAGAAATAGAGAAAGACTAAATTTTCCCACTCTCACCTTCTTGTACAGCCATCTCAGTCTCACTTTTCTGTGAGAAGGTCAGTGCCTCCACTGGCTCTTCCTTTGCTGGGAGAGGTGGAGGAGAAGTACCTTTAGCAACAGGTTGAGTAATCGGGGTCTTGCCAATGACAGGTGGCTGTACTCTAACTGCAGGGTGATGATATAGCTTGTTTCTGTGAGGGCCAGAAACCGTATAACCCATTCCACCAGGGCAGATTTCCTTAAAAGCAGCTAGATTTGGGATGGGAAAATATTCCTTTTAGGAGTCTAAAAGTGCAATATGTTGACATAGTGGAAAATATAATGACTACCACTAAGAAATTTAATCTCATACTGTATATACATTTTTACAAAAAACTTCTTAAAGTGAAGCTATGCATTGCATGCTAATATGACTGAGCATTCTCCCAAAAGCATGTTCTGGCTGTTTTTCCCAGGAGGTTTCCACTCCAGTTTACCATTTTTCTTCAGTTATGCTTATCTGTCATTATATCAAGATTTTCTTTTTAATTAATTCCCTTCGAACAGTATACCCTTTCTAAGTATTAATTTAAATATGCAAATTGTCCTTATCATCTATACTGCATAATAAATGAAGACCACTATTGTTGTCATTCTCTTTTTTGTAGAAATCAATGGAAAAAAAGCTCACCAGCCCTGTACTAAAGGAGCAGAATGCTATCAACCAGTAACAACACTGATCCACAGGATCCCACCTGACTACATCAGAGGACTCATACCAGTCCAGATCCAAATTCCACTAAATTGAAAAAGGCTGGCTAAAAACAAGATGGGGACCATAAAAAGCCAAATCACTACTGGAAGAGAGGGGAAATAATCTCATTTATAAATCTGCTACAGAAAAAGTTAATGAAAGGCAACAGCACTTGCTCTGATCTCTATATTCATATAAGTGAATATATATTCATATAAGTGAATATATTCATATAGGTGTTCTATATAAGCATCATGTTTTGCAGTTCTACTGGAAGGGTAAAAAGAGAAAGAAATACAAGTCAGTCTTCCTCCCCACCAACAAGAATAGTTATGCTCCTGTAAGGGTCAGGAACACCTTCAGGAGTCTTGAGGAGGCAGTGCTTCATTGTCCTTATTGCTCTAGGTAAAGCCATGTTGGGATGAAATAAAAAAGATTTAGTCTTCCATGTGAGAATTCTTACAGCTGCCTAATGAATGTGCCAAGTGGCACACTGTAAGTTTACAAATTCTGCTTTGAACACATCAGGGTTTTAAAATGAATTAGCATCTAAAATAAAAGCACAAAGTACTAGCTAAAAGCACTGCACAGATGAATTAAACTACACATTAAATCACAATATGCATTAAATGCACAATGTGTTCTGATGGTGTCTTAGAAATAGAAAATATTAAGAGTCAAACTAATTAAATTGAGTATATTTGAGTATATATTGAGGATTCAGAATAATGAAATACTTTTTGCTGGAACATCTAATATCAAAACTTGCCATAAAAACACCCAACTGAGGGTGGGAATTCTGGTCAAAGAAGTAAGACAGAAAATTTCATGTCTGTCCCTTCAGATGCATACTTAGGATGTAGGAAATATTGCTTCAGGTTGTATTCTCTCAAACTAAAAGTAGAAATGTATTCTACCACAGCTCTGATAAGAGCTCTCAACCCCTGGGCATACAAATCGGCTGAGTCTCTCTTTAGGAGATGGTTTACTTTGTGAAAATATTTAAGAAGCTTTTTACTTCAGTGACTTTTATACTAACATGGGATGCTGCAGTAAATACATTACCCCATTCTGGAGTATCCCACTTTCACACATTTTTCATAGAAAACTCTGAAACATTATGAATTTAACCTGTTACAGAAAGGAACATGATTTTATATCATACAAGTAGCCATTAAATGGGAAAAGCTCGTCAGAATTTTCTACTCACAGATTTTCTCTCTAAAGTCTTTTCATTAAGAAAAAAATCACTGAAATAACCAATTCCATATGATACTTGATATATTTTTTGTGACCAGACAGTAGTCAACATAAGGGTGTATTCTGTGCTCCAGTATACACACTATTGGGCATAAAGCCTCATGTAATAATCTCACAGATGTAAAACACCTGCATTTAAATTGCAAGTCATCTCATGAGAATATATTTTTTCTCCATTAAAAAGCCATGGAAATATCATTTATCCAAAAGTGAACTGGAGTTTTAAAATCCTGATCAATGACCTAGTGACCCAATGGTCTTGCAGGAAACAGTGGCTTTAAAAATCCATTGAAATGCTCAAAAATGTCGGTCACTTTCATTTCTGTTAAGTCCAGCTTAAGAAATCTGCTGCTCTCATCATGTCTCTGACACCAGCTGTGGATTTCCCAAAGCAACTAGCTGGTTTGAAAATGTAAATCTTCATAAAATACTTCAGAGAAATACATGACCTGCATCGTGACAGTGACATCTGCAGCAGCAGATTCAAGTAAGCACAGTGGATTGTCACTACAAATACCTGGGCATATTCAAGAGACTGGACATCATGTATATTATAATGAGCAATGATGCTTCTAAAACAGATTAATTTGACCATACATTTAGAAAAAAAGAGAACATTAAATTGATTTTGCCTGAAGATTCCATGGGCATACAAGTTTTAAGCAACATCAGGGAATAAAAAGTACTTGAAAACAGCGATCAGTATCTATAATTGTGGTGTCTTAATCTATAACCAGCCAAAGTGAGAGTGGTAACCAAACAAACTGATATTTTTGAAGTCCTTATATATGTAAATAACAGCAGAACTCCAATGGAACACTGATAATACAAGAGAGCTTTATGTATCAATTGTTAAAATGAAAAATGGCATTAAAAGTTTAACTACTGGTTTATTGCTAAGAAGGCAATTCTCTCCTTAGCACACTGCTCAAAATGGATGTTAAAGATATGAAGGAAGGTGAGAAAGCAGAGATATTACCATGCATATCCTACTAACTATAATACAAACTATATCCCATGTTGTTCTGTAACCGAATTCTCAAAAGCTGTCATCCTTTCACCAGAGCTGTTAACAACTAAAGAGTATTAACTAAATTTTGGGTTACTTTTCCTGTATCTATAGTATGTATGGTGGTGGTTGGTTTGTTTTTTTTTTAAATCATGCATAACAAATGTAGGGGGATGGGGGCAACAGCTTGTATTTTAGTGGGAAGTTCTTACCTGTTCCTGGGAGTGGACACTTCTCACAGTGTGGGCCCCAGGCTTTGCCAACACTGCAACAGCAAAGCTGCTTGCTGAGCTGAACAGAAAGAGGATGCATGCATTGCTTTCCTGCACTAACAAACCGGTAGCAGGGTCCTTTCTCTTCAGCAACAGGGTTATCAGCTGCAATGAAAGGGGAAGAGAGGATGGTACTGTTCACATGAAAGGCAAAACAGAGAAACACCACTAGATTTCCAATACCACTTAAATGGATTAATATTCTGTCTGCAGAAGTTTTATTTCAAACGCCTATCCCAGGTGGGAATCACAACCTTAAAAAAAATCTTATTTTGCATCAAACACTCCTGAATTCCAACCTACACTAGACCAAGGATAAGAAGTATTTCAAAGAAAAACAACAACTAAAAAGTAAATTCAAAAAGAGCAGTTGCCATGCTGCCACAATGAAGAGTGAAAATTGTCTCTCTCACTTGTACACAGCAGCTGAAAATCAGTCATTGGCACTACACAGCTGTGTCAAGCTACAAAGCCAATGGAACACCCATCTGTAAGCAGGCTATGCCAATAAGACTGCAAAAGCATTAGGTATCATATGTGACACTTTTTTTCATAAAAGAAACAATTACATATTCACATTTTGTTATGCTTAGTTTTAATGTGGAAGAGCCAAAGGCCATAAGCTATGATTAGTATGAGGTAACAGAAAGCTTGGACCCATCCAGCTTTCTAATTTTTGCATCCACATTAACATACATTTAACAACTCTGGGTAGCCATGTTCACATAACTCAAAAAATACAAAGACTACCTGATTTTCAACATGACATGTAAAAGCAAAGACAAAACCCAACAACCAACTCCTTTCTTCTGGTGTTCAACTGAAAAGCAGTATGAAGTTCCTCAAACTGCTAAAAAACTTTCTCAATAATTGAGCATCATTAACTCATAGCATAAAATAGTTGTGCTGGGGAAAAAAAAAGAAAGAACTCATCTATGACTTGAGACTATATTTGATAAATGTAAAGACAGCTCAGAGGAAGAATTTAGGATTATAGCTATTTTTCACTTGTACGTATTCTTCACAAAAAAAATATAAAGTGGAAAATTTAGTTGTTCTTGACATTTTTTTTTTCAGAGGTAAGTGATCATAAACAAAGTAAAAGCTAACTAATAGAGGGAAATAATTGCATTTATGTCATTCACAACTTTTTCTTGCTCCTAGTTCTTTCTTAATTTTGAATTCTTAATAAGAAGGAAAATGTGCTAAAGATCATCCTGGGTTAAATGTTTACTAATGGACTACCCAGATCAAAGCTGCAGAGGTGGGAAAGAGGAGAGCAGGACACAAGGATGATTTTGGCTGGGAAACTAGCAGAGAGGCGAGTTAAAAAAAAAAAAAAGTGGAAACTCCAGACTACTGAAAAAGACTGAATATATGTGAAGGCTGGATATGGCCTTGAAGATTTGGTGACAAGAAAATCAGGAAAAGATGACAAGGATCCTGGGTAGACACTGGTGGAAATCAAGGTTTCTGGGACAAAGAAACAGAAAAGAGTCATGAGCACTGAGATGGACTAAATAAAATGAATAAACTGAGAATATGAGTTGGGGAGAGAAAAAAAAAGTGACATATTAGAATAGTTGGGCCCAGTCAAATAAATCTTCATCTGAAATGTAACTAAGTATCTAATTTGGTACTTTGATTAGCAGCATTACTTACGTATGCATCTTGAGAGGGTAGGATCTGGGACAAATCCCATTTTGCAGGTACATCTGTAGCTACCCATGGTGTTCAAGCACTCACCATTAGGGCATACTCCCTGCAACTGACACTCATTGATATCTGTGGGAAAATTGAAAATAATCAGATGGTGAAACATGTATTAATACTTCTTTCTTCAGAAGTTCTCTCTTTTTCTTAAATATATGAAGGAGAACTGTTACAAATTAACACTCTAATCAACTCTTTTTCCCATACTGACATGTGGTTTATAACCTTTTAAAACACCGTTGAGAACATGAGAGAAACACAATTACATTGATACATCATTCTCAAGTACTCTGAATTAGAAAAACAAATACACTTTGACCAGCTCATCAATCTCTCTTCTCCTGACAAGAATCCTTGCACAGCTCAAGACAGCTCACAAGAACATTCACAGATACAAGTTTTAATCAATGTAGTATATTTTTCACAGGGTGGAACACTGCTTGCCATGTTTAATACAGTTTTTATTAGTATTTATATTTAATATGGCTCAATGGTTCATGACACTGAAAGAAGCAGAATACAAAAATATCATCGGTAGAATGATAAAGAACTTTGGCAAGAATATGCTTCAGGGAGCACAGAACACATCTGACGTGAAAAGAATTGCATCTGTGGCAACACAACTTTGTAACAATTATGTTGAATATGAGGCAGCAGTGCCCTGGCAGCCAGGAGGGAAAACCCTGTCCTGGGGGCATCAGGCACAGCATCGCCAGCCAGGCAAGGGAGGAGATTGTCCTGCTCTGCTCTGCACTGGGGCAGCCTCACCTCGAATGCTGGGGGCAGGTTTGGGTGGCGCTGTGTAAAAAAGACATTAAACTATTAGAAAGTGTCCAAAGCAGGGCCACAAGAGGGGTGGAGGGCCTTGAGGGGAAGCCATATCAGGAATGGCTGAGGTCACTTGGTCTGTTCAGCCTGGAGGAGAGGAAACTGAGGGGAGACCTCACTGCAGTTACAACTTCCTCATGAGGGGAAGAGGAGGGGCAGGCACTGATCTCTGCTCTGTGGTGACAGTGACAGGACCTAAGGGAATGGCCTGAAGCTGTGTCAGGGAAGGTTTAGGTTGGATATTAGGAAAAGGTTCTTCACCCAGAGGACGGTCAGGCTCCCCAGGGCAGTGGTCACAGCACCACCCTGACAGAGTTTAGAGTCCATGTGCCACTCTTGGGTACACAGCATAACTCTTGGGGATGATCCTTGCAGGATTAGGAGTTGGACTTGATCCTTGTAGGTCCCTTCCAACTCAGCATATTCTGTAATTCTGTGAACTGCTTTGATAAAGTTTGCTGTTACCAGGCCACCAGTGCAAGTGTTGCTTTCAGTCATCCTCCCATGCCCCAAGCATTGGGCCTCAGGTCTATTTCACACTTGTGGCTGCATCTGTAGTTCACTTACTCTTAAAACAGGATCTGCCTAACAATCATTTGGATACCATCTGTAACTGCATCAGCCAAACTAGGTTTTTATTTCAGGGGACAGCAACAACATAGTTTGCACTGATAATCCAAACCTTAAAATAGTAACAAAAATAAAATTTAAAAAGCCTATATCATAAATTGTGACATGTCCACTTTCAGAAAAATGGAGCAAGTACATTGAAACAGACCGACTTTAAAATATTTATGTGTATTATTTTTCCATATAGGGACTTTCCCTCCCTATCCTTAAGGCTAGGGAAAAACACCTACCTTGCTGGGTAAACAAACTTCATGTGAAAGTTAGAAATTCCAGCTAGCTCTTTGAAAATCAGGTAATAGTGATCATTTATCTAACATAATATTTATTATTTTTCCTTTTAGCTTTTATAAAACCAACCTAACTTTATTTGACCTCATGGTATGTTGCTTCCTAATTCAACACCATCACTGAGGGTAAGAGGTTGAATATACAAAATATAACAGATGTGCTGAAGTTTGCATTTGGAAATCTACAGAAAGATTCTTCTTAATTTTTCTTACAAGTTTGGCTATCTGTCCCATGACACAAGAGTGCACAGTACAGCAGGCTCAGGCAGTTGCCATATCAGCCACATTTATTTCCAAATACTCAACGTGGAGCTTATCCCTCAACTCTTCCAGTGCTATACCTAATATAGTATCTTGACACCACCTGGATAAACTTCACTTCTATGCACTTAGCTATGTGTGACAAAGAGTAGTAATTTATATCCTAGAACTTTGGATGAAATGTGATGGAAACCACACATATTACAAAGGATCAGCTCTGCCTCAAAGGAATTTTCGAGTGAAATTCCCAGACTACATGACTTTCTGACCTCAGAGGGAGTGGGATATTTAAAAAGGAGAATGGTATAAGAAAAGAGCAGAAAAAACAGCTGAAATATTGTTGTACGGCAATATTTTTGTCCTATCCAATGTTTAAGCAGGATGACATCCCAAATAAGAACGGGAGTATCTTATTTAAGGATTGCATTAATACAGAATATTTATCAAGCTAGACTTTATTTGATGTACTTGAATTTTATCAGTTTCTTAAGTTTCTTCATCAAGGCTCTAGGTTCTTCCTTTTACCCTGAAATCTCAAAATATGATCCAAGGCATCTACACAGTTCCAACTGATCCCAGAGGGAAGATTATCATTATTTGAGTACCATTATAATTTGTGAGTAGTAAAAGAAATTAACTTAAATCTTAACAATTAGCAAACTAAAGACATTATTGAAACATCCCTAAAAAGAAACAGTGATGCTGTTGTAAAGCTGTTGGGAGGAAAGGACATATTATTCACTCTCCATTTTCTAGAGTTAGGCCCAACTAGGACCTGATGAAAAAAAAAGACTCTGAAATATCTGGAAGCTAATACAAAGAAAATACTGGAACACTCAAGAACTCTTTATTGAATTTTCTACCTGTTGGCAATTTGGATTGTCAAATCAATCTTCAAATGCTAAACTAGAAAATGATTCTACTTGCTTTGATAAAGCATTGTCTCTGATGTCAGAAATAAGTAAGAGGAAGAGGTAGTATCCTTTACTCTCAGTATAGGAAGAATGTCAATATCTGGATTCATTTCAAAATGAAAATCCTCAACACAATTACACAAATTACACACACACTTATGTGCAAAAACCACAAAGATTTTGGAAGAAGAGGAAAAACACTGGAGAAGTTGATATACATAATGAAAATGGTTTCTACATTGTAATACCCAGACATTTTTAAACAACTTTCTCCCTTTCCAAATTATAAGCACACATTTTTCTTTATAGGAAAATGAACCTATACCACTGGGGGAAAATAGAAGATATGTACCAAGTGACATACATAACATATCACCTTTTTGACGATTTTTTCTGGAATTAGAATTAGCAGATATGCTTTGTCTAGTGAAAACAGCATTTAAGTTTTACATCACCAAAGAAGACAGCTTATTTTAAATAATGACAATTCAACTTGGATATTGTAATTCTTATTTTCAAGGAAAGACTAGGGTTCTTGTTTGTTAACCATTAAAATACATTGCTATTTACTTATATGTCAGCATGAAATGGATGGCACTTTTTCCTTTTATCTAGGAGAATAATTCTACCCTTCTACATGTATTTAAGCAAGGTAAGTAATTACATGGCTTCACATAAAGGCATTTGTATTTTCAATGTTAAAAATGATTAATGATGCATTCTTCACTTATTAGATGATAGCTTCACTCATTTGCATCCACCTTCATTTTAAGGAATGTAAAAAATCTATATATGGATAAACTTAATTATTTGAATATTAAAAATATGAATGTTTCAAGGCATTATTTACTAGAGTGGCTGATTTGTGGATAAATGGGATCTGTCTATAATATGTGAATACACAGTCATCCTTCTTTCCAAATGAATCGACAATTTGCAGGAAAAATTCACAGATGCTCTCATTATTGCCTCTGTATTGAAACTCTTTATAGATGAACAGTTCTTGTATGTCTTGTACTTAAAAACATAATTCCCCATGCACATGAGCTCTGCGATTACTATTTAATGTGGGCACTGCTACATTTAAGTACCAGCTTATGTATATGAAAATGCCAAGTAACATTCCTTCTAGAGTTCCTCATATGGAGATTCCTCTTGCTAAATTTGTCCAATTTTTAAAGTTAACTTCATTGTGTATGTTCCAGTGCCTCAGCATGACTTAATCATAGTGTATTTTAATGCCTCTTTTCCTGGTCATGTCTACTCAGTGAGCTCATAGAATTACTGAGCTGATGCTCTATGCTGAATTACACAAGCTTGTCTAGGGATTCCACAGAAACAAGCCAGAAGCTGATTAAAAAAACCACCCTCAAATTTTCAAAAGAAACATGTGCACGTGTAAGAATAGTGTTTATTTAATAACTTGAGCAGAAAAAAAATATTTCTCCCAGATTTACTACCTACTTCATTTCATAAGGCCACCTATCCAAAATATTTCCTACCACCTGCCAGCCTATCCAGCTCTGCAAATTGCACTGGAATCAACTTGTTCAGGCAGCTGGAAAGTAAATCTGATTCAAGATTAGCAGACCTTTTTTTCTTTTTAGCCCTCTATTTCACATAGATGGACGTAAAAATATTTCGATTTTACATTAGTGCAGGAATAAGAATTCATTTCCTTCACTGTAAAAACTAGATAAAAATGTCTGAATAATGTCCTGTGTAGAAGTATGAACTGATGGCATACTTGAGGAGTAATTTGATCAAATGCCTTCATCTACACAGAGGAAATACTAAGGGGCTAGGTAGCAGTACAAAACCACACATATGAAAATAAAACTTTCCAAAGACCAATCCTATACAGACTTTCAGTTTTTAAGAAAAGCAGAGTAATGAAGCATTGGTAAAAAGCCTCTGCACTAGTGATACAGAAAAAAAGAGAATTTAAGCAAGGAGATATTGCACACAGCACCTCACATGGTTCCATAAAAAACTCTCACAGTAAGCACTGCTATTTGTAATTTTTACAGAACTGGTAAATAAAGTTGGTGTTTGATAATATGAATGACTTGACCTTTTCTCAGTGGTAATAAATGGGTATAACCCCACTAGTATGAAAGAAGCATCTTCAGTTCTGCACTGACTGACAGCCTGACCCTTGCTTTTACCCTCTAGTATTATACATATACAAATACGTGGAACTGGTCCTTGGCACACTGTGCCCCTCGATGTGGCAATCCACCTCCATGAAAGTTTGACTTACTGAGGTGGCAGTGGAAGCCACATGCCATCCCAGTGGCCCTGCTGGTGACTCTGCTCTCACAAGTTCATCCAAATACACAGAAACTTTGCCACAGCCAGGGTCTTAACAGTGGTACTGCAGCAGTACAGATGAGTTCTGCTGTGCCTCAGCCCCTCCTATACCCTTTTCTAAGCACAGCTTGATATATGGTGAGGTTGGCCACCACACTCTCCAGAGCTACCACCTTGCTCCCAGTTTCAAATAACCCAGACACTGTAACCAAACTGCTGCCAATCTATCCCACAATCTTCCCACTAAGGAGAACTTAAAACAGGCTCTCTTAAGAACATTTGGTGTTTGATACCTTACCACATTTTTATAGGTCTTCTGGGTGACAGGTCAGCCTGTTCTCAGAAAATGCAATGTGTTAATGACTCACTGCCACTGAATTTCCTAGTGGAAAAAGCAAGCTCTAAAAGCCATTTTCTAACTGAATGTCTGTCTGTTCATGTGGACAGTATGACTACAAACACAGCACTATCTTCATGACTTAAAAGAAAACCACAACAAAAAACCAACCCTCAAAACCAAAGCAAGGGAGGAAGGCAGGAACAGTGTAAGATGGTGTTCATTTAAACAAGTAAGCACACAGTAACACTGAACTTGTTATAAGCCATGACAATTATATAGCTTTATTAAGTCCTAAACCAGATTCATCTTTAAAGAACTTTAAATCCATTAGTAGCAGATAAAAGATGGAAATGAATGGAAAACTCAGATAACAAAAAGAAAATTTACTTTGTTCTTGTTTTTTCCTGCTTACTTTCTATCATTGTTCACAATGAAATTTTATTTGGATTTTTGTCCAGTGTAAGGCAATCACCAAGGTTTCACATTAGAAATACCAGAATCTTGGTCCACATATATTTAACGCAATCAGATGAAGAACTGGTTTTACTCATGACACACAAAGACACTTGCATGGGCTGAGTATTACAATACTAAACTAAATTTTGTTCCGTCTAAGTCCATGCAACAGTTAATATCACCTATTTCCTTCTAATAACTGTGATTTTGAGAAGGACTGAATACTCCAGAAGAAATTTAAAAATGTAGGAAGCTTCTAGAAAACAACCTGACCCTTATCTGTTACTCCTCTCTAAGCAGTTCTTGCTTGCTTAACGATCAAAATCCCCAGTGATTTTTCAGTATCTCTACCTATATTTCCTCAAGGGGAGACGACTGAAAAAGAAATGCATCAGTCAAAACTTCCAATTCTGTTCTAAGGTACTTAAATTTCAGTGACAAAGTGTTTTCACACCTAATAGAAGGTCTCTCTCTTGCTGATGTAGAGGTTATTTATGTAGAGAAAGGCAGAATTTAATAGAATCTCTTTATTAACTGAATGACAATGCACAGAACTGTGCTGGAGGGGAAGACATGCTGCAGAAGGTCTTCCAATATTCTGCTTCTATTCTCCAATTCTACACTGACTTTAAAAAGTTTGTGACTGCATTAGCTGCTGTTCAACATTACTTTGGTTCTTTACTAGAAACCTACAAGCAACTTCTCTCACATTTCCTTGAGCAATGGTATACGTAAATCAATCACATCCAGGAAGTGAATAATTTCAGCTTTATTCCAGGATTAATGATATTGTAATACAGCCTGAGTATCCTTTATCCAAGAATAACAAACAATGCTAAGTGTAAACATCAAATCCTAGTAAAAATTCCTGTGCCTGCTTAAAACGAGATCTGTACCTGTCACTTACTGTTGAAAGAATATGCTTTGCTTGGTTACTGTAAAACATGCCAAGTTATTTACTACATCATAAAACTTCTTTCATTTCCCCTTTTACTGAAATACCTTACTAGATGCTTCAGCAAACAAATATGGAAATGCTTCACAGCCTGCTTCTGTTCTACGCATTAACAGGACAACACAACCTGAAGGCGATGGCTGCTACAGCCAAGCAAAGTGGTGCAGAAGGACTAGGGATCAGCAGAGAACTGCTCTGCTGCAGAGCACCCTACAAAAGCTGATGTTAGAGTATCAGCTCTGCAGCGTTTCTCTTTGGCAGCTTCCAGCTGTAAGACTATTTAGGGAGAGAAGGTCACTGTGTTTTGGCTGTGTTAACCATTACAGCTTCTCAGACCACCCAGGCCCAGCTGACCTAACGCAGAAACACTGAGGTGGTGTAAAGCTGTCTTCTCTGCCTTCAGCCTACTAAGTCATTCAGACACACCGAGCAAGTCCACTGCCCACCCCTTTCGGATAGCGAGCAATGCCCATATATGGTCACAGACAGGCAGGAATTTGAAACATTCCTATAAAATTTAATTCATTCTTTCATTTCCAGGCTTAGCACATTGAATTTATGCTCATCAAAATCATCACAGCTTGGAAATTTTAACCATATTTGAGTCTTAAATCTTAAAATTCTACAATCAAACGCACATGTTTATTAATGTGTTTTGCAGTCTTCTGATACTATGGTATTTAAATTTATCTATTCATTTTAGAGAAGACATTTTTACTCAAGAAAAGCAGTCTATGAATTCAGAAAGGTCAGGGTTTACTGCAAGAATTTAGAACAATGCAAATGCAAACAAAAATAGCCTTTAATTTGTATTTTGAAAGAAACCATTGCTAGTATTGATGTAAATAATGCAGTCAAATTTCTTTCCAGGAGCACTGATAACTTTGAAACGATAGGTTCCACTATCAAAATGGGATCAGGGTTTAACTTTATTACTATTTTATGTTAAAGTAACTAGAAGGCATTTAAAGTTTTCGTAAACAAGGCTGAAGAATGTTAAGTGATTTAGTATTAAATTAAAAAAAAATTCCTCTTTGAAACAATAGATCTCACTTGTATCATTGAGTTTGCTATGTTACAAATTTGGGAGGTGATTTTTGATTACCTGAAGTAATATGATTTAAAAAAAAGAACAATTCAGATTTTCAAAGTGACATTAAATGCACTAGAAGAAAACAACATACAATTTCACAATTTTTATGACAACATATAACAAGGTATAAAAACTAAATATGCAACTGCTTTCAGCTAGGGCAGTCATGATATCCAGAAGATTCTTTTGAAATTTGGACCAAGAACAGGAACTCGCAGAAGCAAGAACTTCTAGTCAGACAACCACAGCCCTGGTAACTTCACTAAAATATTCAGAATAAACTTGTGGCTAGAAAAATACAGCAGCCCATCTCACCCTCTCTGTCCCAAGTGCCTGGTGCTGGAGGACACAAGCAATCTTAATAGCTGATCACCGTCCTAAGCACCATGGAAAGATAAATTTTTGAAGGGGGACTTCTACAGATCGCTCTCAAATCCCATCTCTATGCTTATCAAAAACTGACTGACTTTGTTTAAATTACTAAGTAATAAAACCAAGGGGAAAATATTTACCTCCTTCTGATGCAAAGAGAATAATTCGCCTTTCAGTAAGACCCACACACCCTTAAAACATTTTGCTGCATTTAAGCAAAGAAAGTCTTCTAGATAAGACTTTATAAACCATAATTTGCCAAAGTATTTAGGCAACTTCTTAATTAAGAATGACCTAGTGGTCAGTAATTAAATGTTATTTAGTAATATCTGCCTTGATAGATGTTTTCATGCTGTAAGTGCTTTAACGTGCATAACAAATCATGCTATGAATTTAGACTGGAATATATAATTTATGTCAATTGTGAAAATTTGACACATTCTGGTAAGTTACATACTAGGCATCACTGGGAGTGCCATCTGACTGAATGATCTCCAAATTGACTCAATATGCATCAGTTTTTATTCTCTTTATGAAAATCAATTACAATCCATTACCTATTAACACCACAGAATATACTATTCCAACTGTTTCTGCTATAGGTACATTAACCACTATTAATATCCTCTAAGAAAAATACAATATCCAGATTTTCCTGCCTCCATTATAGTTGCTTGTTTCAATAATAGCTTGATTAGACAGAATGAGAGGTAAAAGAAACAAAAAGCAGGGTTTCATTGTTAATTAAACTATTGCAATGATTTTAAAATTACAGAATAAAGTTGCTTTTTCTAAGAAATGACCCACTGATTTCTGTGGGCTCACAGAATAGCAGCAGAATAAATCAGTCCAACCCGTTTTGTGCTTTCACGTGGAATTTACTGGAACGCAAGTTTGCAGAGCCACACTTCTCAAACACATAATCAGTGTCCAAACAGCAACCCAGCCCAGTTTCTGGAGATATATTTAATTCTCACTATGATGATCATAAAAGAACTTCTTTGAAAGATGACTGTTGACTTAGTAACTAAGTAACATTAAACAGCATTTCTTATTAACAAAGCTCCTTTATTACTTAAAAGTAGTGAAATAAATACACAACATGCAGAGAAAACAAATTTATTACTGTATTTTAGGGACAAATATAGCAGGGAAGACTATACCTTCAAAATTTATCTTAAATCATGATGAAGCCAAAGGAAAAGTGCTTCAAGTCCCTGGAGCATATGATTACAGAATTGGATCTATCAACATACAAGTACTAGTTTGTGCAAGCTCATAAACATTTAATTTTAAGGATATAGGGACTTTCCAAGAACTTCCATGCACTTTTTACTTCACTGCAAAACAACAAGCGTTCAGGTATTTTTCCAGTTCTTCAAGATAAGATTTCTAAAGTGCTCTGTTGGCAATATGTTAGTTTCCTGAAAAATGAATCCAAGCTTTTCACCAGCTGTTTTTTCCATTCTATTTCAGTTTTCCAAGAAAACCATTAGCAGACTAAGGAAACAGTAAGTATAATTCTAAGCAGGGAACCAGAAATTAGCATAGCATGTGGATTCTGACAAAGACATTGCAACACTGATAAGATGTATTTTGGCTCTAATGACAGCCCTAGGGCATCCATGTGTGTACATGTAATAAATCACCCCCATTGAAAAGATAATTACTGAGGGGTGAAAAAGCTTTCTTGATAGTAATTACACTAAACTGTTTGAATTAACATACCCACAGATGCTTCTTTGTGGTCCTACTTAAACATCAGAGAGAAGAATGCTTCATTACATTAGTTCACTCACTTGAAAGGAAAAAAATAATGATCTGGTTATAATCACACTAATATTCCTTAGTTTATGCAGCCTGTGTAGACTTTTGACTGCAAAACCAAAGTAGAACAAAAGGTTAATTAGGCTTTTAGGCCTGAGTTTTCAAAGGCAGTGAAAGTTGGACAACATTGAGGTGAAAAAAACAATCTCTTTTAGCTGTAGGCAGGGACTCAGAAGTACATCCCCATTACTATTCGGTCTGGCAACCCCAGCCCTTTCTAAGCATGGACACAGTATGCATACCCTTTCAGCAAAGAATAATCTAATTAAAATGTACACTTGCATACAGACATGCTGTTCCACTCCCTTCCAATTTAATTGTAAGGATTCTTAAAGGAATATGAATACTCCCACACCAGCAGCTTGAACAATTTTCTCTTGACATCTACTGCTGTCCATGTTAGTGATATGGACAGCTCTTTCTTCATTAGCCCTGTCCTCTTCTCTTACAGAAAAGCATGTCTGCTTCAGATAAACAAACAGGACACTTTTGGCTGACCCATTGAGAAGCACATGCTAATAACCATTTCAGGGCTGAAATGCACCCTTGCTAGCAGCTTTCACATATGCAGCTAGCTTTCCTGAAGAACGTTCAAACAAAGGTCTTTCTTAAAGAAAATGGTAATCTTGTTACTGACTTCAATAGGACTAAATTCCATCATGCCTTTGTTTCATGTTCCTTCTCCCATTTGTATCTCTTTTTGGAGTGTCTTAGTGACCAAATTACAGAGAAGCCATTCAAGCCTCAATAAAGCAATAAGGGGAACCTCCAACAGCCACTACCTCATCCCTCTCCAGAAAGTTAGGAGATTGCCCCCATCCCAAATTCATCAACAGTCTAACTACTGGCAAGATAATCCTACTATCGTTTTATGATTAAACACTACATTATATATAAATTTCCATATAAATTTCCATGTATCAACCGCAAATTATATTTAGAGTCTTTTATCCCAGCTCACTCTTTTCTGGGATAGTATAAAACAGTATAAAACAAAATATTTAAAGCCTCATATTTATTGAAGTTTTAGTTATGCAGTACAAAACTGTGGCAGGGGAAGAATTATCAATATCCAGTGCAAAACCCAGTGACTAGCCTACCAGGTACAGATCTATTTCTGTACACAGCCAGGGCAGTACTTAGCTCCCTCTTACACTCACACCCAGACACATGTTCTCTCTCTTAATCAGTTTGTCACTGCTCAGTGAAACAACTTCCTGGCCTATTTCTGGCAACCTTCACAAGCACCAGGCCATTTCTAACTGTCTATAGCCCCTGATTAAGGATCTTAATTTCCATGAAGTAAGGTTTGCCAACACCTCGGTTCAACCTCTTGAAACTAACTGAATGCCCCACTGGCCTTTAAATGCCTGCTGGGTTGCTGCTGTCTGAAACCATTGTGTATTCTGTGGGGTATACACACAGCTACTGAAGATATCAAAAGCTCCTGTCCCTCCTGGATCATGCTCAGAGGGATGCATGATGGCACTAATGCATCATGGCATCTAGACACTTTCTTGGCTGAAAGTTAGAAAACCTCTCCTTTGCAGACTCTGAAAAACTTCATGACTGATACGTGGAACAATACAATCTCTTTCAAAATAGCTGGAGCCATATTGCTGAAATACATTCATCACCCACAGGTTTAATTTGAGGCATAAAAAGGCTGCCCATTTACATCTCACACTCACCTCCCTCACATTTTCACTTTACAGTCCTCGTTAGTAAATTGCCATCAACATCTCTCCATCCCTTTTATTTATTAAGAGGACTCTACAATCTTTCACTGCAGAGCAGGGAACAAGCTCTTGAGATGCAACGGAGCTCTCCTCCATTTACTTTTTTCACCCATCCTGTCCTCCAAATGCTCCTACCCTGCAAGCTGGTAAACTACTAGGTAGAGACCTGAGCAGCAGATAAGCTCAGGTGGCTAAACCTGCAGATAGCAGCTCACAGCTCCCTCAGCAGTGAACCAGCATGATGTTTATGTTTAGTGCTCAATAAACTTCATTATTTTGGTGGGTAAATAATTTCTTTATTCAACTGGCTATTGTGCATTCCCTCATTAACATGCAACGTGAAAGTTTTCAGTTAAATAAGAATAAATTTATGTCCAAAATGCCTACATATGTCCTTTAACATGAATTACTCTTTCATTTTACCCAGTTTTCCACCACCACTACTATTTGTTGGGTCCTCTTTTACCTTTGAAGTATCAACAGTGATTAAGAAACCTGGCCATGGCAGTATCAGCTTCACTTGAACTCATTTTTCCCTTCCTTCCCAAATATGTCTCCAGAACATTACTGCAAGATTGTTTACACCTTCTCATAGCTCCTTTTTCATGTTTACTTGTGCTGTGCCAAACAAGTCAGACAAGCAATTAGGCTTTTTGCTATATCCTCATCTGGCACCTCTGTGCATGCTCCAAGATACACAGAAAGAATGAGGCTTTGTCTGTGGTCATATGTTCAGCTTTGTCAGACAGAGATGCTACAGACCAGGAGAATCCAAATGCCCCAAGCCTTGCTTTGTAGCTGCATGATGATGCAGACCCCACAATCCTGTATGTTTTGATAACTTCCCACAATCCTGTATGTTTTGATAACTTCTATATTTACTGCCAGGCAATATTAATCTCCAAGTAACACAACCAGGCCGTGTCTACCTCCATACATCCTCACCTGCACTATGCACATTCTGGAAGTAGGTGCATAGGTCACTTCTTTACATGGCAGCCAGGTATTTAAGCTTTTCATGTCCACTTGCCAGGGATGTTATCTGGCTTTTCTCAGTACTGTTTTGCCTAACCTCTTGAGTCAAAAAAAATTGTTCTCTGATTACTCTACATTTTCATGATTACAAAAATTATTCTGTATTGCTAGTTTCATCTGACTTAACTGAATATGTCTGCAGATTCACTGTTAGGCAAAAAAACCGACAAAACAATGTATTTCTACAGAAAAACAAAGTAAATGAATCCTTATGAAGTCATCTTTATATATCATCAAAGAAAAGGAGAGTATACATAAAACTTTCAGAAGGTATTTTCCCTGGAAGAAAAACCACACTTACAGAGTTGCCAATATTTGGAAAGACTCAAAAGTAGTCTCAAGATTTTTTCCCAAATAGAAATCAATGGGCCAGATTGATTAATCAATAATCAATATCAAAGAAGCTGTCACAGAAAACTAGTACTCAAAATAAACACAGTCAATTGTGGGCACTATCATACCTTGACAAAATGTAGCATTGATCCTCTTGTAGCCTTGTGGGCATTCCATCATAGGACCGTATCCATGGTAAGCTGAAAAAAAAATTTACATCAGTTAAGTACTGCTAATTTATATGCTTACATGGCCTGACAGCCAAACTATTATATAACTATATTTAAAAAATTATAAGGTTTTGTAATGAGTGGTTAAGCAAAAAAGACAAAGAAATTAAAATTAAAGATTGTACAGATAACCTTAACTCCATATTTTTCAATGTGTGTACCACTTAAGTCTTCGGTTATCCAGTCAAATTTGTGTTAAAAAACAAAGCAAAATAAAAAAAAACCCTTTGAAGTCAGGACATCTTTCATTCTATTTGTTTTGAAATATTCAAATAATTACTTTTGCAAATCCACTACAAATATCATGTTTGGAAAAAATAAAGTTGAAGATTCATTATGGAAACATCTGGGGTTTACCTAACAGAGCTGTTGAATTTTAGAATATGAAGATTCACTTCACTTCACTTACTGGTTGATCAGTGTAAACAGTCACAGATATAACAACACTGCAAAATAAAGACTGAATTCAATTCTGCCAAACTTGAAAGTGTTCAGTTAACTAATTTTTCATTTCTATTTATTGTTTCTTTTCTCCACTTAAGGTTGCTTCTTAAACTACAGAAAACTGTTTATTGATTCTTAAACATCATAAATGAGATCAGTAACTTCTTTGTATGGTGCACTAAAGCTAACTTCTTGGCAAAGCCCAGTACTTCATTAAGCATATAGGACTAAACTTCTGGCACTATGATCACACTAAAAAATTTAGTAAGAGTCAAGAGAGTTTTTCATAATTTGAACAGAAAAAAACAGAAATACCTTACATTTTGTCAGATCTTTTGTTTCATTTTAAAAGTGTTCCAAATGTTCAACAGACAAAAAAACACCCCCAAAACCCACCAGATTCATTCGTTTCCATCTTTCCTGTATATAAACTGTCAAATAAGACAGAACAACTGAATAACATAATGCTGTTGACTGGCTTCACTTCAAATCATGCCTGAATCACACGTTTATCCCTGCAGCTTACTTTAAAACTGGCACCTGGTTAACTATAATGGTGTGGGGAGGGGAAAAAAGAAAAAAAGATAATTATTTTAACTCGTTCTAAAGCTTTGTCTATTATTTGGAAAAATTTAAGTGTTGAACTTGAGTAGCAGGCTTTGGAGTGAGATAGTTTTATTTCAAAATTCAGTGAATTATTTAAAATAAATGTTTAAATAAAACACTAAGATTCTCCTTAGACATTGCATAAAGCACAAAATGGTTAAACACAGTAAAAATACAGCAAGTATGTTATTACAGTTCTGAACACATTGCTATCTTTACACTGGCTACAATCATTTTAACACAAATTACAACTTGAAATTTTGTCTCTCTGCTAAAGTGGCAGCTACACATTTAGTTTCCATGGCATATTTTTCAGTCTTTTCCCAACATTAATATTAGTTGAAATTTAAGGAGACTTTGAAAAGCACAATGCATTAGTCTACTTCTGGTCCCCAAAAGTGTCAATGAAACTCCTCATACTCATGTTGGCAGATTCAAACTCCTAATTGCACTCATTATGTCCTAACTGATCTGTGTTTGCCATTACAGACCTGATTTCATTCACACTAAAACCAAGGGAGTCTCTGTAACTTTCTGTGGGCAGGAATGGTACCCTGCAGTGCTGAATGAAATACCCTGCTGAATGAAAACAACTTCCAGTTGTAGATGGAGACCAGCCCATAACCTATGCCAGGTCTTTTCCAGTGCTGCAACACATTTTCCTCCCAGGGTGACTCAGCTGCTCTAGAAAGTGCAGTGGTGGACGGAGGTCAGAGATTTTAACCTCTCCCTCCTTCCTCATCCTCCTACTCCCACAATAAACAGGAAACGGCAGCTTACTAGCAGCCCTTTTCTTCCTTTTACAAAGAGCAGAAATGTAAGCAAGTCACAGTAGAGAAGCAGCTTGTTCAGTGATGCCTTGTGATCCATCAGGGAGCTGGATGGAGTCTGACATTACTCATGCTTTACTCACCTAAACAACCTGTTTGTAATTACTAAGTTAGCAAGGAGCCTGACCGATCGCAACATGCCCCATGAAACACAGAAAGAACCTTCTTCTTTAAAGTTTTGTGTTAGAAGCTCTCAAAAATGGAGATCTGGTCCACGACTTCTTTTGGTTTTCAGTAATACTGAATAAACTTACAGACATGGCAGCTGTGTCAGGCCAAGGCACTTAGATTTGCAGCCCTGACGGAGCAGTGGCTGTTACCCAAAGTACTCAAGTCTTTACAAAGATGAGTGAGCCCTCTGTAAGATAATGGAAACAAGACATATGCAAACTTATGCATGTCCTTAAATAGTTGATTGAAGAGAGAAGTGCCTGCTAGTGACACTGAAGTATATGTTTAAATTTTTTTCTGAAGCGGGTTATGCAGAAGATCACAACCTGATTACATATTATTATAAAAACAGGTCCACTTAAATTAAGTTTACGAGGCATAAGCCCATAAAAGTTAAAGGAATTCTGTTTGCTTCCAAAACAACTACAATAAAAAGGGTAATATCATTTTAGTGAAAAATCAGAACAGGTCAAAATTAAATGGGAAGATGTGGGACTAACTTCACCTGTTGAAAGACCAGCACAGTTATCACTTAACTGACAACTTACTAATTATTTACTTGACTCCCAAGTTTTTCCATCCAATATCATATAAATTTATATATCTAAGTATATATGTATACTCTTTTTACCACTGAAGCATTCTCAGTGTTGTAAAAATAAAAATATTTGATGAATATAAATCCTTCAGCACCCACTCCAGACTTTCATTAAATCTTCTAATAAATTTACATTTATGTTTGGAAATTGTTTACTCTACAGAACTGTAACACTTTGATACTGCCATGAGGCTTAGTTTGACATCTATCCCCAAAAGATATTTTGACCCATATCCAAAACAGATTTTGGGGGTTCAAGTTTTGTGCCCAAGTTCAAACTGAACATCTATACAATTTTAAGATGCTGTAAGATCACTTAATCACCTGCAACACACCAAATGTATCACATTCAGTTCTTAAAAATCTAAAAATTCACCATTTGCATGCCATAAGACATGGCCTGATTAAATAGCATCATGCTTAGAATCATTCCTAAATCAAACGTAGCCTAGAGAAAATACACCCACTGTTACTAAAGCTTCTTGACAGACATTCTTGAAGCATACACCTACCAAGTCATACTCTTGATATAATGACACTAGATTTTAATCTGGATAAAACAGATAGTGCACCCTTCTCTCCTCCTTTCTTAAAACACTAATGTACAGTGGGAACCCTCATCTAGAAAGATGAGGAATGTATCCTATCATGTCTAGGAGACACAAATCCTTACTTTCCAGGAAAGCTTTAATCAGAAGGAGAGGACTATTCCAAGTGGCACCATTCTCGGCCTCTTCCTGAAATCATGCAGTTACGTTCAAGAAAACAACTCCAAACTGAGCCAGAAATTGGGAGTGAGCATGACTCATACTCTAAGTAATTAAGGAATCTGGGAAAGAGACTGGGTTCCTAGACCTGTTCCAAGATTTGTTTCTACATTTTATGGGTTAGGGCATCTCCTCATAGGTATAAAATGTAGATTAGAAATTGTTCTGGCAGATAAAGGACCTCTGAAGTGTCCCATCTTGAGCAAGTGTGCTAGCCATTAAGCTTCTATAACAAAAGAACATTGCTCATCTCATTAGCATTAAAATAAATTATTATTTTTCAGTGCTTTGAAAAATGGGTGGTTGACTTCCCTTCAGGAGAGGTTTTTAGGTTGAGTTCAAGCATTTCTCTGTACCTGCTTAGGAAGCATCTATGGATCAGAATTTCAGACATGGTTTGTCAGAGTTTCTCTGCTTGCTTTTAACACTGTGCTTGAGCACTGTGCCATTAAGCAGCTGCCTCATCTACACATCTACTGTGGATTCCAAGCTGACACAATCAGTATTTTACCTGAACTTCAAAGAGCTAACAAGTGTGCTTCCCTTCAAACCAGGCACCAAAAATTTGTATTAGTAGTTCCACCCAATTTTTATGAAAAGCACATTTCAGGTTTTTTTGTGATTTTTCTCATAGTACACCTACATCCAAATAAGCAACATTTCACTTGTCAATATGCTTCTGATGAACTAGACTTTCAGTTGTAATACAATTGCATTGTCTGAATGCTTCTTGAACTCTGTCAGGCTGGTGCTGTGACCACTTCCCTGGGGAGCCTGTTCCAGTGCCCAACCACCCTCTGGGGGAAGAACCTTTTCCTAATATCCAACCTAAACCTGCCCTGACACAACTCAGATAATTTCCTCAGGCACTGTCACTGTCACCACAGAGCAGAGATCACCAGCTCACCACCTCATGAGGAAGTTGTAACTGCAGTGATGTCTCCCCCCAGTCTCCTCCAGGCTGAACAGACCAAGTGACCTCAGCTGCTCCTCATACAGCTTCCCTCAAGGCCCTTCACCATCCTCATTGCCCTCCTTTGGACACTCTCTAAGAGCTTTGTATTTCTTACTTTGTGTCACCCAGAACTGCCCCCAGGACTCGAGGTGAAGCTGCCCCAGTGCAGAGCAGAGCAGGACAATCTCCTCCCTTGCCTGGCTGGCAATGCTGTGCCTGATGCCCCCAGGACAGGGTTGGCCCTCCTGGCTGCCAGGGGACTGCTGGCTCATGTTCAGCTTTCTGACTGGCACTGCTTTCCAGCCTCTCACTCCCCAGTCTGTACATACATCCTGGGTTACCCAGGGCCAGGTGCAGAATCTGGCACTTGTCTTTGTTAGATTTCATACGGTTGGCACGCATGCTCCTTTTAGAAACTGTATTTACATGCTACAGGAATAAAATAGATACTTCAGTCTTATTAACTATGACCTTCAAACACCCAAGGAGGCTCTCTTTCTAAAGCACAACAGATGATAAACATACTCCAATGCACAAAATGTTTCAGAAACTAGCAAATCACACTGAGTCAGCATAAATTTATATCAGAGTCTCCTATGGAAGGAGGAGTCAGAGAAATAGGAGTAACAGCAGATTTTCTGCTGGAATTGTATTTATATCCACATTAGGACTTGCAGAGAAACACATGCTTTCAAAAAAATTGAACACTGAACACATTTCCAGCATTGCTAACTGAATAACGGGGTCCTAGAAGAACTAGATAACAGTGACTGCAATTTAATGACCTATTTTTGGCCCAGTAAACGCCAGTCCACTCCATCTGCAAAACAGAGATTACATTATCTTTTCCCATCTTTCATTTAATGCCAAAAATATGACATGACACAGAAGTATTACTATTCCTGTGCAACAATAATGTAATTCACAAAAAGCTTAAGAGACTATCCTCACTGATCATGCAAATAATTCGAAAGTCAAATCATAATAAAATGGTGAAGAAAGTCTTTGTCATTGTCTAATTGTTGGGGAAGATATTTCAAAAGCAGAGGAAAAAAAAAAGCAACTGACAGTTTAGAGCCTGGAAGACCTTGGCTCCAAACTTGAAATTTCATCTGCAGTCCCAAGAGGTCACTGCATTCTCTCCAAGCAGAAACTGGCGCCTCTATAATTTAGGATTTCTGTGCAAACTTAAAAAAAAAATAAGTCCAGCTGGAAAAGGCAAAATGATTCAATGTGATTACTCTTCCTGCACTGAGTAAATGCAACAGTCCATCACTGACTCAAAGGAGGAAGAAGCAGGGGAAAAAACCCAATGATGTCAACTTTGCTGGCTGCACCAAGTGCCTGCATATTGTAACTCTGCTGGCATGCGGGGGAATTCCAGCTTCTGCAACCTGTACCTAATCAAATCATAGCACATTTTTTCTGCTAGGTTCCTTTGTTTTTTTGTTTTTTTCCCCTCTGAGAAAAGGGAAAATACTACTTGAGGGGGGAAAGCCACGGGAATAACAATAAAATAGCACTTACATGGCTTCTTGGGACATTTCTGGCATTTGTTAAAACCCCAGGAGGTACCCACAGTTCCACAGCAGTCTTCTTGCTTGGAAAGGCCAGGAAGAGCTTTGCCACACTGAAATAGTCAGGTAAAGAATACTCTGGTTAGTGATACTGTACAACACTCCCAGTACAATGTTCTTTTTCAGTCATTTTGGGTCAACCTCTTGCTGAGACACTGGAGATTCAATGGAACTCTTAACTGAATTTAAATGGTACCCACACATTGCAAAGGCTCTCTAGACAGGCATGAGTAAATTAAGTGACATTATCATCTTCCCCCATGTCAAATTGAAAAGAAGGAGAAAAAACCAGAAGAAAACAGTATTGCATAGGAATGAGTGAGTATATTTCTGAGGTAGTAACTCACCATTGGCACCTATCTTTTTCATCATAAAAACATGCTTGTCCACTTTTTCAAAAGCTATATAAGTTATCTCAAACACCTTACAATTTCTGAGGTCAATTTTCATTTCCCCCCTGACCAATAGCATACTTATTGTGCAATATAATAATACGAATACTAATGTTTGGAAGCTTACAACATACTAGTTATGTTCTTGACTTTTGCAATTTTATGCCATTTATATGGTAAAGAAAGCTTAAATGTATTTGAGACGCAGACATTAAAAAAAACAAACCCAAACATCTAAACCTGCCAGTTAGGTATATAGTGGAACAAACAAAGCACAGGAGAAGTTCACAACAGCTGTACTTAGTAACACTTTCAAAGCAAATGTGATATAAATAGGCACTGCAGCAAACAATCCATATGTGCTGAAGTGTGAATCCTCAGTATGGTGTGAATAGATTTTCTCTAATCTTACTCTGCATTCTGACAGGTATAAACCTCTGACCCAAATGTTCACTGCCACATAGCTTTCAGCTCAAGATAGCTGGCTCATACTATGCCACAGGCTGTGGCCTTGTTGCTTTCACTTTGCT
Source organism: Erpornis zantholeuca (assembly GCA_013400515.1). NCBI lineage: Eukaryota > Metazoa > Chordata > Aves > Passeriformes > Timaliidae > Erpornis > Erpornis zantholeuca. The sequence continues at coordinate 35,636 of VZTN01000007.1, forward strand.
GGTAACCCAGTCACTCCACAGTGCAGATGCATGCTGAATGCACAGGCACTGACAGCTTCTCCAACTTTCCCAAAATTTTTCCAGTGTGCTCTTAATCATACTGTCACACATGAGCCAATGATATTTCTAAGGCAGAGTCACCCTGTGTAGCTTTACAGTGTGACTACAGACAGGATGGCAAGCTACCCCCACAAGGGTTCTGACTCATCAGAGGGTCCCCTCTGCATGGGGAGGGCCAGCAAAACATGTTGCCAGACATTTTCTCCATCCCTTTTCACCCAGACACCTCCTGAAGTATCTCAACAAATTAAAAGCAGAAGCAGTTCACTATTTAAACATCAGACTGTTATGTGCAACCTGCAGCAGCTCAGCAGTTGCAGCACCTGAAGCTTAGGTCTATGTCAAGGTATGTGTGAGAAGTCTGAAGCATCCTCCGTCTCAGTGACAGCCAGCCACACACACCCAAGTTTTCAGCACCAGGGCAACTTGGCAAGGCTATGGTGTGCCTTTGCACATCACCCATCACCACAGGTTAGCATCCCCTGCACTTTAAGCCTCAGTTTGGCACGGTGCATCAACAGCAAAAAGAAGAGAGTGACCAAACAGGTTCCAACAGACTGCTCAGTTATTGTGCAACTTTAGGAGTCTATTTTCACATCACTGTCTGGAGTGGGTCTGGTGACAAATTTTCCTATGTTGCAAGAGATGAGAAATAGTCCTTGCCTGGATGGTATTTGGCTGCATTAAAACAGTGAAGTATCTCGGCAAGTCCCACTTTTCAGATGCAGGCCCAGGCTTGCCCTAAGTAAATGAACATCTTTCAGCTGTCTTGCACTCCTCTGGCTTAGGTACTGGTAGGATTAGTACAAGGCTGACCATTCCTGACCAGAGACCACTGAGTTCTGCTTCCATAAGCAATTCCCAGCCTGATACTTCAGAAATACCATCAAGATGCATAAATGAGAAATTCTGTCCAACTTCCTCTGCCATAGCAGCTCAGCTGTTTTCAAAACTGAAATAAACTCTTTCAACTGCCCCTAGCTAGAGGACACACAGATTGTGCTACAGTTCCCAGGAGCTAAAAAAAATCTTTCAACTGGAGAGTACTTGTAATGCCTCCTCCACGTGGCTACCCTAAAACCTTAGAGAGTTCATGTTACCTCTTTACACAATGCTGGTTTTCTCAACCTGCAAGCATGCTCCAGGAAGGACCATTTTACTTTATAACCACAGCTACTAAGTTTTGCTTTACAGTTATAGATGCTCAGCTCCTTTCCTAGAGCTTCTTCAAAGACAGAGAAGCCACTTACTAAAGTTGTACACTGTGGCTGTCATCAAGAGTCAGCTAAAGCATTTTGCACTCAGCTCTTCTCCCCTCACTGTACCTCGGTTTTACAACTCTCTGCTCTCTGAAAATAAATGGGAAGAATCTAGGCTGGTGCCGCACCTCCCCTTATGATCTCAGAAATGGAGCATTTGGGCAGTGAGGCACACTATCTAATACCCAGTGTTTCTCTTCAAGGTCAAAACCTCAAGGACAGATCCCAGGAGCTCACTTGTGTCAAGGCAAGATTCCACTAACAGAGCCAACACACCATCATGAACTGGTCCCCCCATTTATTTTTCCTTTCTCCCAAAATAGAAAAGGTGTCATTTAATAGTAACAAGCTAAAAAAGAAGAAGGGAAAAAAGAAAGGAGGCAAGAAGGCAGAAGATGGACTAAAGCCTGCTTATAGTTTAGGTGTGGTGCTACAGCATTTGCACTTTACTGAAAATCATGATCTCTGTGGTCATAACTTTTTCAAATTTCCATATAAAAACCATGAGCAGAAATAAGGATGCCAAAGTCTGAGTCATCTGGCAACTGTGGTTTGCAGTCCTGTCAGTAAAAACTGGCAATGATTAAAGCTGCTGCTCCCACTGCCTCTATGGTGAATTAAAGCTTGAAGAATCAATGATAATTTGGTTAACATCCAGATCATTGTAGAAACTGGGCAACAAGGAAAAGCACCTCCCACATGGGGCTCCTATTGCCTTAAGATCTGCGTAATTTTGGAGCTATGTATGACAAAACACGACTGCTCTGCAAAGTCCTCAAAGTTCTTCTGAGGCTACTAAACCCTGAGTTCTCTGGTACATCTAGTAGTGCTTCAGATACTCTAAATATTCATGGCACTGCACAAACTGTTCCCTAGCCAGCTACATTTTCTTAAGATGCTCCCTCCTTTCAGCAACCTTAGGCATCTATGAACTGAAGTTCTATTTCTACAGTCTCAGAATTTTTTATAGGTAATTCCTCTCCACTTCAAAAGTCTTACCCCACTTCCTACTACCAAGAAGAACTCATTAGGTCTTCAGACAGTCTTTTTCAGTCTCTAAGTCACGAGTGACTGGGAAAGTCACTTGGAGGAATTCATAACTATTTTTTAGTTTGTTTCACCATTGAACACAACTCCAACACATACAAATGAGCCTAAAATAAACAGGAAAGCCAAACACAGGCATGCTAGACTATGCATGAAGATGCCATGAAGATAATGCCATTCCCTAAGCTTAGATTTACACTTTTCTATCCATCATCTACATGTATTTTAAACGAATCTAGTCTGTATTCCTGAGGGTTCCTGGAAAAGAGTACAAATTTTCATGAATGATATCTCTGTCATAAGCTTATGATTTGGAAATAAGTCTTACTGGTTCAGAAGACAAAGAAGTCATGAAGGTTTGGTATAAAAGAGCTCAACTGTGCTGAAAGAGACTCAGCAGTAGCAGCAGTATGATGCACACATGGTACTGCTATAAAACAAAGTTCTTCCTGGGTAAAGCACTCAGAGACACTGAAAGTATTGTTTCAAATCCACATATTTTTCCCCATGCATGCCTGGGCTCCCATGCCAATATTTTATATAACTGAAGGAAGTACTGAATATTCCCACTGGAAGACTGAAATTCTGGCTGACCCTGTGCTGGTGCACAAAAGCCACCCCAAGCCACAGGACCTCTTTGTTACTCTTTCCAGACTCCAGTCTTTGCCCCATCTCCACAGCCCTGGACTGCTAAGCTGTGTATTGCCACCAGCAATTCATGTTTTCCAATGCCAGGGAAAAGGAAGGATTATATCCTTGAAATTCATCTGCTAAGGCAGTAGAGGAAATTTATTCAGCTCTCTATAAAGTGCAGAGGGGAGCCCAGACTGGCAATTACTCTCAGGGCAGCCACAGAGGATTCTGGCCAAGGGACCACAAGGTTTCCTGGGACTCCCACTCCTGCGCGACCCATCCACAAATCCCTGTCACAAGCTGTTAGTTAAAACCACAGTACAGGCATAAATAAAGGAGTGTCACATGATTAACTATGATTGAAATCGATAGGTGCTTTGCCTGAGCTAATAGCTAATGACTCTGGGATTCAGCTCAGACTGCATTTCACATACCACAATAGCAGAAGTGAATGGATACACTGTTTAACTTTCTGTAAACTATTCGACAGGCACAGACCTTGGATTGTTGCTTCTTTTTTTCCTATAGGCACGACAAACAGATCAAGAAACCTCAAACTTAATAAACTGTATTACTGAAACAATTAACAGACATCCTTAGCTAGCTCACTGACCAGCTGAATGACAGGTTGTTACAAATGAAGAGTGTTATCCCATGTAGCACTGGCTCACTAACAGGCATTGTCTCATAAGCAGAGGAGAGAAACTTAAATACTTCCAGACTTTCTAGAAGAACTGGTAAAGAATTTGTTTTGGCTTAAGCAGAACATTCTTCATAAGCAAGTAAAAATTATCCAGCTTTCTTCTATTTGAGTAATTAAAACAATGTTTGGTGTTTTTGGTATCTGATACGTGTTTAATCTTCTGATATTTCAGAGTATTGATCTTGCAAAGAAACTACTGCAATGAAGCATTAATCCTGGAAATGAATCCACACCAATTTCTGACAGTCTATTTGTTTAAGAACTTCAGAAGCCAAACCATGAGCTTCAAGGAATTCCAGACAGTTATTTTATTTCATGAGATGGTATTTTTAAGACTATTCTAAAGAAAAGAGGTTTTAAAAGTGCTCTAAGAGAAAAAGTACCAGTGTGAAGCAGAAAATTTTATCACTTCTCCTGCCTAAAGAAGATAAATACAAAAGTTCATATCATACAGCCATCAAAAAAAGAAAATACCTGAAATTTACCTCCACCAGAAATGTTTTCTTAAATCTGAAGTTCGACAGGGACGCCTATACAGTTGAATGAATAACTTCATCAGGCATGTTACTAATTGTCATCACCTCCACACTACACACACTATGATCATATTGCATACAGTAGTATCAATATGTTAGGTTAGGCATTAAGGGCTATCAACACATTTTGCTGTTCTGATTTCTGACTCAAGAACTTTGATGCATTTGTTTAACATTTCCCATCATGAAAAACTCATCAATTATCTAAGCCCAGTTTCTAAAAACTGTATGTATATTCTCAAAGTTAAGCAGCTGATCAGTGTATGCCCTTGTCTGAATGAAGTAAATGCTTAATGACTTGCAGTCAGAGTCTTGCCCATGATACGATGTTGATAATTGCTGACCTTTGCCAGCTGCCATCTATCATGTGGCTTTATTTTGTATTCTAGTAAGTTTGAACAGAAGACAAAAGTGTGTTGCTCAAACCAAAACAAATGTTTCCTGTAAAAGACATTACTGAAACAAAGTATTAAATAAACTATCTCCATAGAAATTTATCCCACTTAAGATGTTAATTAACCAATATCTGTTGATCAGACATACTAAGCAGCATTTGAAACACATTTGAACACATATGTGAGAGTTTTGATTGCACTGAAATACGGGCAACCCTTATAATTTTCAAGTCTTTCCTAGTGTTCACCATTAATGTTATTTAGCTTAAATAAAACCATTCATATATCAAAATATGCTTCTATTGTCTGCTATAGATATCATATTGTGATTTTCTTTATAATTATTTTCCAAAGCCTCATTATAATCCACCAAATTTCACTTCACAATAACGGAACAACTCCAATTCAGGTATCTTTTTGAACAGAGCTGTAACAAATATGGATGTTTTGTGTGACACCTTTTAAAGCACTTTGCAAGAGAAGCACAAAGCATCATGTAGCAAACCACTGACAACTGAGGAACATGCACCCCAACACAGCAACCTGGAACTGATTTGAATTTCAAATACCACGACGAAAAGGGGGAGATCAGAAGACAGCATTTCTGAAATTCCTGCAGAGACCATTTCAGAGATGATCCTCTCAGCAGTTACACGAGGAGGAACGAACAAGCATAGACAGACATGACTTCACAGCCAGCTTCTTATGGACATTTTGCCATGTGTCCCCTTCATCCAGGTAAGCAACTTCAGCGTCTCTCTATAGNGATGCTGAGATCACTAGAAGTCTCCTTCAGTAAACCGAATACCCAAAAATATTTGCTGAAGAGAACAGCATTACAAGGGAAACTAGATATAAAGGGTCTGGTTTGGATGATTTTTTTGAAATACCAGCTTCCCAATTTCTTACTGTTTTGTAAAAAATACCTCTGTTTTTACATTGAGGCAAAGAAGAGACTCAACCAATTTTAGAAAAAAACCCCACTTTTTCAAACAATAATATTGCAATGCAGTAACCATAGAAAAAACACTTGAATATACTTAGTAAACACTTCAAAGTGATCCTAAGGGGTGAAAAAAGTAGTGCTTAATTATCTTTATATAAATTTTGACAGACAGTAGACAAGTGCATTCTTTTCTTGATTTAAATGCGAATAAATTATATGCAAAATTGACAGGACTCAAGAACACAAACACAATCTTTACTAGGTACACTACTGACACTGTGAAAGTATTTCGAGAAATAACAAGATATTCTGTTTCATAATAAAGGCATTTTTATTAGAATTAAAATGAAAATCATCTGAAGAGGAGGAATTAAAAAACAAAAACAAATTCTTCCTTATTTGCTTGCTTTCTAAATAGGACTTAGTGAATCAGTGGTCTAAGATGACCAACTCCTTGGATTTCAGAAATAAAGGACTACATGGCTGTAAAATATTTTGCAGGACACTATGCCCAGTCTCCAGCTTTTGAAGGCACCATAACATAGAGTGCTCTCCAGAAATTTACTGTTCTGCATCTTAATTGGGATTTTATCCTACTGCTTCCATTATGTCTGTTTCCCAGCTTCAAGTCTCTATTTTGTCTACATAATTTTCTACATAACTATGTGCAAGTTTAGGTAAAGGTTTGTTTCCTATACCTTTATGTCAACAGCAAGTTTCTGGTCTGCAACTTAACTGTTTGGTTTATGATATACTCTGCAAAAATCTTTGTGGTACTAGGAAAGAGTTTGATGAACCACAACCCAATACATGGGAGGTATCATAGTGAGCTATCATGTAACATGATAAGCTGTCCTGGAGCAACCAGCATTAACATCTCCCAGAGGAGAAATAATTGCTAAGTGTTCCACTCAGGGAAAGAGAGGCAGCCAGGAAAAGTGAATTGCCTTGAGAACAAAACAGAACCATACAAAACACTACTTGCTTCCTATAATACTTTTAAAAAATTCCAGTAGTAATACTACTTTTGTAGTTATCTTTCCACTTTATTTCACAGTGCTGAGGACACTTCAGAAAACAATCACAGTTAAGCAACACATACATACATGTGTAAATGTATTTATGAAAATGTATGTCTTAATTTATCTATTCTTACTAAACTAGGAAATTTCATTCCTCTTGCCCCTCTCACTCCCCCTGTCCTTCTGAGCTGGTAGACTGACATCTCTTCTTACACCTTTTACTAGCCTGTTCTCATGGTTGCTGCCTATGGTTACAGTCACTTATGATACTACAGACAGCTAAGAGAAGAGAAGATCTGAAAGAATTCATATGTCATTAATGAAAAGTGGTTGTAGGCCTGACAATATGACCAAGTTCTTCAAGTATCTGTGCCACAATGTCCTCTGAGCTCCAGTTCAAGGTGGCTCACTAACTTTAACGGTATGCACTCACTTGGAAATTCCCTGCAGAAAACGCACTATGTCTGTCTTGGAATTTGAGTATCCTACTGTTTTCAAATGAGAGACATTAAGGGAATTTAACTAAGGTGGGGCAAGGAAGAATGTGCTGGGAGGTGAAAAATATTCTACAGAAGATTACAAAAAAAAACCTCAGAGCACTAAAATCAAAGGACCTATAATTGAAGAGCAGCTGAAATTCAAGGAGGAAGAAGGAGAAAACAAGGGATGGAGAGAAACATAGAATAGTAGAAGTTACACATGCACACAAAACCACAAAAGAGATTCTGATATTGTTTTAATCCTGTGCTTTTAGCATGGACCAAAAGTAAGCTCAGCAAAGCCCTTATTAATTTAGTTGACTTGTCTACAAAAGGCCACACTCAAATTCTTCCACCAATCTGCTCTATAGACAGTAAAGTCATCTCAGGATCCCAGGACATTTGATAAAACATTTCTGAAGCCAAATACACAATCCACCCTGCAAAAAAATGTATAAACACTGATGATTGTTGACCAAAGTATGGATATAAAAATTATGCAGCATTCACCTCCACAAAAGACTTGCTACTAATAGCTACACATTGCTACTTAAAGAGAAAGCTCATTTTAGTATCTCATCTGAACAAATAAAGAGAATCCCCAGATATAGCAAAGCAAATATTAAAGAAACTGAAAAGCTAATTCTTTTAGAATAGATCTATTGACTAGTTAAAAAAAGTGGTCTTTCCCAGTTGAAGGCATATTTACCATAAAAATAAATAATATGCATTGACTGACTGCAGGGAAAAAAACCCCCAACATTTCGGATTCAAATGTGAAAGGTGAATGAGTCACTTAAATATATATTTACAGCAAGGCCTTAAATGAATGCTCTACAAAATGCCATTCGACAACTCCAATTCTAAATTCAACCATTAACATAACAGAAGGCCTTTGAAATCCTTACTATGCTCTTCTTCAAGATTGATGCTGAGCAATGAAATCTGTAAAAACTGAGAACATGCACTATTCTAAACTAGGGGGCATTACCCTTTCTTGAGAGCACTGCAAAGACACATTTTTTCAGGAAAATACTGGAAAAAAGTTATAAAAAATGGTGATTAAGCATTTAGTAGGATTCCAAGTCTGACATGAGGGCAATGCAAGCTTATTTTCCCTCTTCTCCCCCTTTAAAAGGAGCACATTACTGTTTTGCAGAGAGTAACCTTTAGTTTTAAAACCATTGTAATGTGAGGAGCATGCATAGGACACAAAGTCTCGGTATGTCATTCAAAATACCTCACTCATGCATGTGGCAGGAAGAACACACAGGAAACTGATTAAGCATGAGAGATAAAAGAGCAGCCACTGGCAGGTCTAAGACCAAGGAATTAATTTTGTATTCCTTTATATATGAGTATACCAATAGAAATAAAAAAAATTATAAATAACTATTATTATCACACTTATTTCCAGATTTTAGGATTGCACATTATGATGCCATGCTTCTTAGATTGCTCATTTTTAGGAAATAGAGAGAAATGGTTGTTTGGCACAGGCCCTGCTTCATTTTTTCATGTAAAATCCATGAACTTTCATTTGACCATGTGTTTAAACACTTGTTGAAGAAAAAATTGAAGGTTTTGCTACTCTGGAAATTGAAGGTTTTACTATTACTGAAACAAACAAGCATAAAGAACTCACCAGTGTAAATTAACACTGTAGATCCCAAATCAATCATTTGACAATCAGTGAATCCTAGCCTTTAAAGTTCCATACACAAACTTAACCCTGGTCTTCTAAAAACATTTTTGGTGTGTGATGACATTTAAATTAACTTACTCCCTTGCATTTTTCAGAATGAATTACTTTTAAGCATCCTCATGTCAATTCCTTAGAGATGGCAGGTGACTGAGACTAAGGAACTTTGATTTCAAGTTCAACATTCTGCTCATGACAGGAGGAGTTCAGTACCTTAGGACCTGACAACTATGACACCTTCACCCTCCTCCTGACTGCATCCTACTTCTGCTCCTGTTCCCCATTACTAATCCTTTCCAAAGCTTCTTGCCCATCTGTAAGGGAGTGAGGTCTCTTCCTTTTTTTTTTGGTGATGAGGAAGGCAGGGGTTGCACACAGAGCCTTTAAAAAAATGCACTGACAGCTGGAAGAAACAGCCAGAAACACTTGTAAAGGGCATTTTGCCCCAGTCCTGCATCTCCGGAATGATGAATGTCCCTTTGAGGGGACGGCAGACCATGCTCTGAGCTGGAGACATCTTTGCTGCAATCTAACAAGCATTTGTGAAATATACTGGAAATACATACAATTTTCGATGCTTAAAAATTGGCTAATTTTGGGTGTGTATTATTGGAAGGACCAAAAGCAAAGCAGCCTTTGTGATAAACTTAAAATTGAAATCTTCAATGATAGAGTCATAAAGTACTTTTTAGCCTGAAAAACAACATACTTATTCTCTAACATCGCATCCCAAAATGAGTGATTTTTCCTGAAACCTCACACAATATTTCAGTCTGAGGCATGCATTCACCTTAAAGACACTTGATCTGAAAAGTCAAATTTCAGAAAGGTAATAAGCAACAAATATCAGGATTTTACTGACTTCTTAACAATCTTTTCACCTATCCTTATCAAGTCTGGATATATTCAAATATATATGTAAATATAAAAACGTGTTGCTATTAAAATACTTTCAAGATTGAAAGAAGATACAATTTTGAATAGTCATATGTAAAATGTGATGTGAACATATTATTTTTAACTCAACTAAGGTTTTAATGTTCTAGCAAACATTCGGTTGGCTTTCATGATTTTTCTACCCCACTCAATGGTCACATTACCACAGATTCAAAACATTATCCTAAAGTACTGTAAAACATATAAAGTTGTTGAATAAGAATTCCCATGAGAAGAAGAAAAAGCTATGGATAAAACAATTGAAATCAAAATTTCAGGGACCCAAGTCCACAGAAAATAAAGACATTAGCTTTAAGGAGAAAGAGGTTGAGAAAAATGTTATTTTATAAAAATTTTACATTCTCAAAATAATTTTCTTGCAGAAAAGAATGCCAAACATATTCTTTTCCTCCAATTGCTGGATTTTTTTATTTTTTTTTAAAGTGACCTATCTCACGAGCCTTAGCAAACATTTCTTACCTGTGTGCCAACAGTCTCCTGAAAGCAGCGCCCAAGCTGAGTTTTAACTGAAACAGGAAACATATGAGGAATGGGTTGTTGATTTGAGTAAGTTGTATGTCCTTTCTGGGTCTTCTGATATGGAAGACCTTGGTAAGAGACCTGTGGATGTACTGGCTGAGGTACTTTCGCTTTTTGTCCTGTTGATGTGCTGTCAATCCTTGACACTTGATGGATCTGAACTGAGGCTTCAGGGGGATGTTTCACATGGATATTCACTATGTTAGGAGGGAACTTCACTAAAATAATCGAAGGAAAAACACGTAAGAGAAATTGGTAATAAAATAAGCGAAAAAGATATCTTAGGCAACTCTAAGACATTTCTTTTTCGTACATCAGAATTTTTAAAGAGTGCCTTCAAGTGACTGAAATACAAATGAGGCCCAAATTCGGGGGTTAGAGGGAAGGCTTAGAGAACACACAGAGTCTCATTAACAAAGCAAGAAAATGAAAAATCTTCATGTAGGAAAGAACAACATTATAGGATTGTAAAGACTGCTAGATAAACATGGATGTCCAAATTGGCTGGTATGACATTAATATTTGTGGTCATACTGTGTAATAAGAATCCCATTCAAAGATCCAGAATTCAAACTCTACTGGGTTATTTTTGGATACATAGTAAGCTTTATTTTCTTTTTCAGATCCATCATCTTTCTCTGGAACACAGAAAAAGCTTCAGATTTCATCCCTTCACCTTTATATACCTGCCAAGTCCTAAGTTTGCCCCTGCAAGAGTTGCCAGCATCTCAGTCATCTAAAATCACCACTCCCTTTCTTGAACTTTGAATTCAGGGTTTGGCAGATAAAGAGGGAGGAAATGATTTTCAGACACTTCCGTTTTTAAATAGAGTTGTAGCTTTAAGTCTGGGTATGTAGACAGAGACCCTCCAGTCAATGCAATCTGCACAGAACTGCTTGTGACCCTTAAGCCTCTTTTCACTGGAACACAAAATGCCCTTTAGAGACACAACTCAAATTGTTATTGGGGTGGGCAGGGAGGAGAGGTGTGTAACAAGCTGTATAGTTTGTAAGCTGCAGATCTAAGTTAGTATTTCCTGCGTCTGGCTGGGCCTCTCTTGTCAGTGAGTAGTGCACAGGCTACTTGAGGCCAGACAGTCCATCAGAGGTAACACCCCTTCCAAACATCAAGAACCAACAAATAACATTTGACACAGCTTTCTCTGTGATGCATACTGAATTGTTCAGTCTTCTGGATTGTCTCTTTGTCCCCTGGAGTTCGACCTGTTCTTTGGAACTTGATTAGGCATTTTCAGCTCCACTCCTCAGGATGCATATTTCATTTATTTTACTACTTTAAAATTATAATATTTTGGAGAAAGTGCTTTTGGTTTTTGACACTATTTTCATTTCTCTAGGCACATTATCAGTATTAATTGGTCTCACATAGGAATTCCTTAAAAGAAGCAGGTTTATTTTTATACTGACTGCATTGTTTCATTTATGAAAATTGTCAACATATTCAGACAGAAACATTAGGAATAAGATGGAGGAAAGTCAGCAAAATATGGCTGCAGGGCCAAGATCTTGCCTGTAGCTGAAAACAATCTACAGCCAAAATGTATACTATATGAGGTCTGCTAAAGGCAAACCCACAGGGGAAAGAGTCAGTGTTACAAGCAGAAGCAGTAAGCTTCTTCTCAGGCTGTTAGACCAGGTTTGCAGGGCAAGACAAGACAGCATAGTCTGTCTGTAAAAAGAACAAAACTCACCCCAGCATTTTTATGTATGAAGAGGGATCCCTTCAACTAGTTTCTCTAGCTGCTAAATCTAAAAAATATATTAGTCTTCAAAAGAAATCACTGAGTTGCTCTGCTTTAGTGTCTCAATCCATCCAGAGATACTCAGATGCTGAAAACATCAAATTTAGGCTGAGTTCTCCCATGCAGTATTACTATCACAATCCTCTCCAGGTCTTGGATCACTGCCAAGATGTGCTCATTTTTATTTCTGCCAGCCATTTCAGGATGAATTGTTTTATTCTTTCCTTTAAAGAAATGAAATATTCATCTCTCAACAATCCAACATCCTCATTTGGATGTGGAAAGAGAAGAAAAGGCATTGTGACTACTAATGATTCCTATGAGGATTTGAAGGTCAGGAAAAAAATATCCCAAGAGGTCAGAATCTTTAGCAATGAGAAACCTATTGTGTACTTTAAGAGAGGAACTCCAAATCTGAAGAATAACTGTCTTAAAAATTTGGGGGTTGTGGTCCACTGTATTGTCTAAAATTATTTCATCTGGAATTACACAGGCACAGAAATAAACTGCTGCTCTGCTAAATGTTTAGGTAATTGTATTTTCTTCTCCAGATGGAGGAAATACTCAAAAGTACTTTTAAAACATTGCATTTCCAGCATACTGTCAACAGTTCCTTCTCAGCTATGTCCCTTTCTAAATACGGAATTACTACCTTAGATTATATTGATCACAAATATCTAAATAGTTTGGCCTGTTTTAGCAAAATTATTCGGGAACTATTTGCCAGCAACTGAGCAATCTTTTACCTCCTCACATCTTTCCCTATATATTTTCTTTGTATTCGGAGATACCAACCTTGGAGAAGTAATTTAAAAATTACCCTTGACCAAAAATCAATCTGGAAATTCAAACAAGCAAACAAAATTCACATTAGGTCATGTGAATGAGTTGAGAGTTTGAGTTGCAGGGGTCACTCCATGTGGATAAGATCTCACCCAGATAAAATCCTACCTAGAGTCACAGGACACATAAGAAATAAATTCAACACTTCTCTTCAAAGGCATCAGAAACTTTCACTTCACAACAAAAGTATTAGGCAAAACAGATCTGAAGCTGAATAAACTTTCTTTGACTGTGAAAATTTTATTAACTTTACAGGTTTCCTTTTTTCCTTATCCTCTGTCTTCTTCACAGCATTAGCAGTAAGAAAACCCAACTTTATTTTTTAAAATATTTTTTCTTAATGATGTTGTTATTTGATCTGGAAGGAATGTTCTATTTAAGTGAATCATGGACTATCTACACTAAAAGGTTCACCACAAATTTAACTTATAAGACTCTACCAAATCATGTGAGATAAACATGGCTTGTATTTTTAGTTCTACTAAATTTTAGTTCTACTAGATTTTAAATTTTTGATTGTTGAAAAAATTCCACTAGTAACCATAGAATCACTTACAACTCCCTGTCTAGGTATACTGCAATTTATGGATTCTGTTCAACCACAATCATTATCTTTTTGAACAGGTCTACACTTCTGGAAGAAAACCCCTGCATTATCCCTTAACTCTGCAATCTGTATTAAACTCCACCATAAAGCAAAGTAAATTTACCTATAAAGCCTTTTCAATAACACTGTTATTATTTCAGTCATTGTGCAACATATGTTCTAGACATTCTAGTGACATTCAAGTTGTGGCATCAATATTTGATATATGTAAATGTAGCACTACTGTTACTAGTTGAATACCCAAAATAATTTGTTAAAATCAACAAGTTAAAAATATCTATGAAGAAAGAAGTTACCTTTTACACCTTGCTGTCCAGACATTGTCAGTGGTAAAGTATGAGTAGAGTGGATAACTTGTGGTCCTACAGCCTTGTTCACCTGTTGCGGGTGATGGTAGAGTTTTGGAGAACTGGCAGTCTGCACGGGAATCTGACAAAGTTTACCAGTGTAATTAGGAGGGCACTGGCATTTGTCTCTAGAACTACACTGGCCTCCATTCATGCATGGAAGGTGGCAAATAACTGAAATGAAAAGAGAAATAGAAATTTTGTTAATGACTTTAGCGTTAGTATTATCCGGCCATGTACCACACACAAGTTGAAGAGGAAAGGAATGGGGCTGGAGAGCTTCGTTCTTCATTCTGACATCTGAGGAATGACTATCCATCCGACATACACTTTTAATCACCTTGCGGGAAAATCACTTTCCTTTCCCTCCTTGTGATCTCTGACCTCTGCCTCGTTCACATCTTCTCTCCATGACAAACACAGTAAGCACATTCTTCCCTTAGATATCCCAGCTATTTTATTTCATTATGCTATTAAGCAAGACTCTTAATTAATATGGTGTCTGGCTCCACCTCTTATTCACACTTTGGCATAGGTACTGTTACTTGTCAGCCTCTTGTTTCCAAAAATCCTGGACCACTTAACTTCCCTGGGAGTCTGGGAAAAAACTCACCAGGGAATAGAAAATACTGAGGACAAATATTTCATTTTGACTTTAAGCCTTGGTTGTTTTCTAGAAAGCTCTTTCTTGCAGAAGACCTAGATTTTTGCTTAACATTTTTTTCTCAGATAAAAGAAGCTAATGATCAAGATTCTACTGAAATGATTTCATAGACAAACTCCAAAACATTAAAACCCTGTAACTCCAATATAAAGACAAGGGTAATTATTTCTGTGCCAGCTAGTGCTTGCACATTTACATCAATATAAATTATCAGATGAAACATGAAAAATGTCAACATCAAATGGAAAATATTTCTTAACTCAGAGATACACACGGTAATAGGCATGGATCAGCACTTTCTAAAAATATAATGTGGGACTTTATAATCATTCACAATGTAAATGAACTGTCAGAATTTTCAAGAACTAAATGATATGAAAACAACAGGAAAAATAAACCATAAGTTTTTGTTCCAGATAAAGGTCATTCTTGTTAGGAATCAGTGTTCAGTATCCATCTGTCAGACTTAGGATAAGATTGCGACTTTAAAAAATAAAAACCTTTATAGTAATCATGGCATTTCGGTATTGCTTGGTCTGTAATGAATTACAATAAAAATAACAAACTGTAGATAATGCAAGGTAATTAAGAACCTAGCGCTCATTATTCCAATTGCTGTGACCTCTGGACAACCACAGGCTATTACTAGTATGAATACCATAGAAAGCCAGTTGGAAAAGGAACCCACGTGCAGTGTGCTACAAGAAGACAAAGACACTCAGCAGCCCGAGGAGTTCCAGCCCAGCTGTGTAGCTCCCTTGGCCCAGGAAACACGCTCGGGAAACAGCACACTCAGCCCAGCTTGTCACAGAGCACCCCCACACTGCACAGACAGGGTCTGGAACGCCAGTGCCTGATGGCAGGATAGGCCCATGCACACTGCAAACTGCCAGAACTGTTTTCTCACTGTGTTCTGCGAAAGTGTATTTAATATTTTTCTTATCTTATATTTTCATTTAATATAAACTGACTGAAAGTACTTCAAGCTGTAGCATTGTGCTAGTGGACCTAGTCAACCTTGGAAGGCTACTCATTACAGCACAAGCCTTACTTTTTTGGGTCTCAACCCTTGCTGGGACTTCATCTGAGTGTATAAAAGACATCCTTACAGAACTGCTGTTACCTCAGGGCAAAATGAAGGGGGATTGACCACAGCAGTAACTAAAATGTGACACATATCTCTCTCTCTCTAGTACCATTTCTTGCTGAGCAGCCACAAGTAAGAGGCTGCACTGTAATAGAGACGACATACAAAGAATTTAAGTGCTTTTAAAGATGTGCCTGAGCAAGGTTGAACACTAAGGTGGTCTTCTTGCAAAGTAAAATCACACAACGAAACAGTGTGAAAGAGCATTAAGGAGGGAGCAGTTTGCTGTTTGAAAGAAATACAGCGAAATGAAGGCAAACAAAAACAGTTTCACTTGGAATTGAGTGCAAGAGGCCTATCCTATAGATTTTCTTTCCCCTCTCTTCAGGGTTAGGGTGACAAGGTGACATGCAAAATTCACCTTTTAAACAACATAAATATACCCATTATTTCCACCAAAATAAATTATTTTTTTCTATGCTACTGCTCCTATAAAGCAATTGACATCCAGAAGGCCAAGTTGCACCACCAGGCACTCTTCACATGTTCCTCTCCTGCAGGAATCTGGTGGGTAATGAATGAATGGGCAAGTGAAGAGCTTTGTTTTCAAGCAAAACGTTTGTGCTAAAAATACTGGGAAAGAAGATGTCAATAGAAAAGAGTTGGTTCATGTTCCTTCTCATAACTGCTTGCTTTGGATATCCACACAAAAAACTTGTGCAAATAAGTGTAAACAAATGACACTAAAAGGCCTAGTAGGAGGTAAATAATTAAGAATTTTTAATCCCTCAGTATTTAAACATAACAGGAAATAAAAATTCCAAGCTTCACACATTATCATATGGTGCAAATCACTCAGTTAACTGATACTGATTTACATCTCTGGCAATTTTAAGTTAAACTCAGCCATGTAGAAACAAATAGGATGCAATCCCCTGGCTAAACTGAAAACTTGACAATCTCAAATGGCAAATATGAGAACTTAAAAAAACCCCTCAAAACAAAACACCAAATAAAAAACAAAAAAAAAACCCCACACTACATTGTAATAAAATTCCTGATTATTTTAAATAGGTGTAAGCAGCCCACACTCCTGTTGCATTATTTCCTCAGGTAGTTTATGGCCAGGAGAAGGGGCTGCATTGGATTATTATGCTGGTGCTGGAAATCACAGGCACACAACTTCACCAGAACTGGAATTACCCATAGACCATTTGAGAAAAGTGAGCTGGAGGAGTGTAAGCCTTCAAAAAGGCAGAGGAAGGAAACACTGCTTGTCCTTGACAAAGGCTCTGGGAATCTCTGTTTAACGAAGACCAAAGAGCCCTGAGGAAATGACCACTTAAGATAGAAACAGGACATAAGGAGAGGGTATGTTTGAACAGCTCAACCTCTCATGTTAGTTTTTTGCTTTGTTTTGTCATTGAGGCTAAAGAACCTAAACAGAATGGCAGAATACTGCCAGAGGCATAGGGGACATTCCTGACAAAAAACAGACCCATGTTTTTTGGGAGAGACCATTTGAAGATGCTGGGTTTGCACGTAAGTTCTTAACCAGCATTCAGAAAAAGGGTGCACTGGAGCCTGGTTCTCACTGGGCTGTTACTGTTTCCTCTGAAAAGAAAAAATAGAAAAAATCCATTATAGAGTGAAACCCTCCAGCTCAGACCATCAGATAAAAAAGTGAAGATAGGTCTGCATAAGATTAGAAGAAATTGCAGTTCACGTGTGTGTATCTAACAAACAAAGCAAAGAAAGTATTAATGGTCTAAGAAAGGCAACAAATTCCTCACTCGGGTCTTACTGCAAGCTAAATCTCTCAATGTTCTCTTAAGGAACAGCCAACATATGAGTGAACAAGCTTAATTATTTTTTACTATAAATGAACACACACCCTTTAGAAATGTGGAGACAGATTTAAGAAAATACAAACTTTTAAAGTATTCTTCCCATCCATGAGCATTTAATTAGTAATAGTAAGCTTTGATTCCTCTGGCATCCAAAAGCCTTAACTCTTCCACGTCTGACATAGCTTGGTGAGTATCACTAATTGAAATGAGGCAAGCAGAGAAGGTGCATGAAGATGCCCCCACAGGGAGTCTCTGAAAGCCTCAATACATAGAAAAAGAACATTTACAAGATGAAGTTGAATAAAGCTGCCACAGCTATGGGTTGGAAACACTAGTACAGGGCATGAAATCATCAACAAAGCAGCTAGGAAACCACTGATAAATACAGTTTGTTCATATAATTACATAATCTAATTTGTTTTCAATACTTAAACAACTTTGAACAGCTCCAGATAAACTAATTTAAATCAAGTCCAAATGTTTTCATTTAATCAAAACAATGTGTAACAAAACAAATTCCAAGCACCTAAATCCTCCTAATCCTCAAAAAATAGCCCATGCTTACCCAAACAAGCCCTTAGGATAGATGGAAACTCCCTTCCTGTAACCAGTGTTAGAGAAAATGAAGATGGGTTTTGAAATGTTCCTCATCTGACTCTCCAAATTCCTTTTCTTTTACACCTCAGGGAACATTTGAGTTTCCCTCATCACTCTTTGCCTTTTCTACTTACATGCTATCAACAATCCAAGCGTAAGTATTATTCAATTACACCAACAGGCTCGCCAAAGAAAACCTTGAACTGCTCGTTTAGATTACAGCATTTCCACTAGATGCATCACAAAGAGCAGATTAATTTTGTCTCTGAGTACTCTAGTTATCCAGCATTACTACATGCCCCCCAGCTGTTTGGGCATCTTTCATCCACCCTGTTACTAAGCACACAGAAAGCACAGGGACTAGCAAGCAGATCTACCAAACACAAATTGTCACAGAAAAGCAGGGATGGCATTCACTGAGGTGAATGCATATGCACTGCCACATGCAACATTATTTTAATATAGTGCTCTGGAACACCAGCACATTTTAGGTAAAGGTTGAAACCCAGAGGTGCCACACGTGGATCTGCACAATTGCTCTGAGCTTATTTCTACTTTCTAATTGCAGAAACTCTAACAATAACTCACAAAAGGCACAGAGGCATGAACTACAGTAGTGATGCTATCCCTCTGGTTTGGACTCTTCCCTACTTTTTTCCCCACATCTTAACTTGAGGTACCTTGACTTTCTAATTAATTCATCTTAAACTCTTTTCTCTTCAGATTCCTGGTTATAATGCAGAGGTGTTATGTAAAGAAGTTGCAAGTTAAAACATTAATTAATTATTTGGTTACTTTAGTAACATTCAGATAATCTTCATATCACAAACCTGTGGTTTGGGAAGCAAAGAGAGAAAAGAAAATCTTTAAGTGGCCTTAATAGTATAATACCTCTGCATTCACCTCTGAATTTATCCTGATGTTTGTATTTCGACAACTTTTAATATAAACATTCCACTGCAAGAACAAAACACAATTTAAAAAAGTAGATCTGATAGCAAGAGCTGCAGCACCAGATGTAAGAGTGTTTTTTTTTCTGCTCACCACTGAAAACAGTGAAGTGATGACCTGCTCTTGTGACTGGCCTAGTTACATGAACATGATACTGAAGGCACCAGAGATATTTCTTCTGGAAAGAGGTAAAATCTGCAACACTCTAGGGAAATTTTTCAAACAGGAACCTAGCTCAAACCTAACTGTATGATAAAAAAGTAGGCAGCTACTAAAGTGGGCTCTCAGCTATTGTAAATTAACATGGTTACTAATGTCATTAGAATTTGCTTTATATTTTTAAACTATTATTACCAAGGGATCTTTAAAAAAAGCAAAGCACCCCCACTTGGGAACGGGATCATAAACTGCTATTTAACCAGATAAGCAAATCAAATTACTGCCAAAACAAGCAAGCTTTGTGGTGTTATTCCAGTCTGGATCATGCATGTTTTTTTGGAGCTATTGGAGGCTACACTGTCAGCTATGGAACATCCTGATACTGAAATTTGGGTAGCAAGTTCAGATCATAAAGGACATGGCTGTAACATGGATATGTTACAGAGAAATACACATTTGTTGAGTGAGCATCATGATCAGCAAGCAATCCGGAATGAACATGCACTAGATTATTTCACTGTTCTATTCATCTGTCTTCCTCAGTTTTAAACTCAGTACTTCAAAACAGCTCAGGAAGAAAAGCTGGATATTGACAACTTGAAGATGTGTACACAAAGTCAACCAAGAGACATCCAATATGTCCCCAGGTATTTAACTCATCTCTCATTGTGGCTCTGAATGGGATGGGAATCTCATTGGTCCTGTATCACATCCTTCCAAACTCATGTGATAAGCCACCTATCCTCAGACATGTCAAATGCAACACAGGCCTGTGTGTAGGTAACTTAAATGAGCACCATCTGACCAACAGTTGCCAATAAAACTCTTAGTGTTACAATCTGGAAAGAATAGGATGGGTGAGAAACAATCTTAGAATATTAAAACGTAATCAGAAAAATAAAGTATATGCTGTGCCACGGAAAATGACCTAATGCTGCACTTAGCCAATACAGAAAGGGTATAGCAAAAATTATGGTAGTTGCAAAATGATTGACAGGAGGATTTTGACTAACAGACATGATGCTTAGTCAATCTTTGCTAACTCTGCTTCTAATAGGCTCAATACCTGACATGATTCAGACACTATTTTTGGAGGCAAGGAGACAGACTACTACAGAGTCATCTGAGTCACTCCTACCCCAATCATAGGTGGCGAATCTATTGACTTTATTAGACACCACCTTGATTTACTGAGTATAACACAACAGTTAGGCTTAAACTCAGTATACTAAGGAAAAACAAAACCCCACCAGTTACGTTTATCAGGAATTAATACCTTACAAATGGCCAGTGTCAGAGCTCTAATAATGATGCTAACAGACACAAAAAAGCTATTCCAGACATTTCTTTGGATTTCTAGTGTATTGACCTTTATTTTCCTCAGAAATAAAATAACTAGGAAAAGCTGGTTTTGTAAGTGTAAAAAATTAGCACCCTTGTTTAAAACAAGCATGCTGCAGAATAAAGACTTTATAGGTATCAATTTAAGCAGTCCCAAATAACTTCTTAATTGCCATCATCAAAGTGGGAATGCTGAAGTCAAAGTGCACAGTGTCAGATAAAAACTACATTCCTACATTCCCAGCATTTTTAAGACTTACCTTTCTGTATAGTGTTTTGTGTGCCTGAGCACATGTAATGCTAACATGTATTTATTAATGTTATTGAAACATACCCATTTTCAATAGAACAAGAATTCAACAGAAGGACAGGTAACAATGAACAGCAAGCATCTTTATTGCTACAGGATCCTTCCAGGCAATACTCTTCCCTTCAGGTGC
Organism: Erpornis zantholeuca; assembly: GCA_013400515.1. Classification (NCBI taxonomy): domain Eukaryota; kingdom Metazoa; phylum Chordata; class Aves; order Passeriformes; family Timaliidae; genus Erpornis; species Erpornis zantholeuca. The sequence continues at coordinate 56,543 of VZTN01000007.1, forward strand.
CAGCTGAGGAGCCCTACCCACCTTTAAGGACAACATGATTAATGAGTAATTTCACCATAATGACACTAGGCTGTCATTACTCATGCACTATTACAATCAGAAGAAATCAGTGAACTGATTCTCTGCTCTGACACCTATTCTGCTATTAGGCTATTTCCAGAAAATGTACTGGACTCTTGCATGGAGTAACACCCAGTAGTATAAGGCAGAGAAAAGAGCTGCTCCTAGACATCTAACTACTTGGTTACAATCAGACAAAACAGCAAAACGTTCTGAGAAACACTTAAGCCATTGGGCATGTCTCTGTCATGCAAAGGCTCTGAAGAACCACAGAAGTAGTAAAGCTGACACTGGCCAGGGACATCAGCATCCTTACCATTTCTGGCAACTGAATAATAGATATTTAAACTGATGCTCTGAGTTCAGCTGGGGTAGAGCTCATCTTCTTCGCAGTGGCTGGTATGGGGCTGTGTTTTTGGGTTTGTGCTGAACACAGGGTTGATAATGCAGAGATGCTTTTGTTATTGTTGATCAGAGCTTACACAGAGCCAAGGCCTTTTCTTCTTTGTGCACTTCCACACTGGCAAAGAGGCTGGGGATGCACAGGAAATCAAGAGAAGACACAGCCAGGAGAGGTGACCCCAGCTGACCAGAGGGGTATTCCAGACCATATGACATCATGCTCATTATATAAAGCTGGAGTGAAGAAGGAGGAAGGGAAGGACATTTGGAGTGATGGTGTTTGTCTTTCCAAGTCACCATTACATGTGATGGGGCCCTGCTCTCCTGGGAATGGCTGAACACCTGCCTGCCCATGGGAAGCAGTTAATTAATTCCTAGTTTTACTTTTTCATGGCTTTTTTCTTTCTCTATTAAAGTGTCTTTATCCCAATTCATGAGTTTTCCAGCTTTTACCTTCCCGATTCTTTCCCCAGTCCTGCTGATAAGGAAGGGAGTGGCTGCGTGGTAATTGCAGGCTGGGGATAAGCCACAGCACCTGAGAATCATTCCCATTTAACCTTTTGCACCTTCTTGAGCAACACAAGTTAGGAGTGCTGTTACCTGAGGTTTTCTTGTCTGTCAGTGAAGAGAGGCTTGCCCGGCAGGCCAGTAAGGACATCCACAGGCCAACTTGCCATATGCCTGCATCTCACTGCCCATTTACTAATAGGCTCTTAACTGAGGTATCTCAGTAGGGTTTGGTGAGCCAGATGAATCCCCAAACTTAGATCCAAAGGGTCTATAAACACTGATCTACTTCATCCCACCATACCACAAGACATCCTCCAATAATAAAATTATGTTTAAAACAGAAAAAGAAAAGCCATAGAAACTGTAGTCATGAGAAAAATTTCCAAACATCAGAAGACTGCTCTCTGATTACTGTAACATTACTGCAGTGCTCATTTTGGTGTAAAATGTCTACAAGAAGAACAAAGTAGGAACAGACTCTTTAAATTGGATATTCATTAACATACAAATAACAGCTCATAATCCAAAGGTTCATGGAATAGTTGAAAAACATATGCTATGATTTTCTGGCACTGGCTACATCACAAGAATTGGAGAGTTTTCTAGGGAGTTGACCTTAAGGAGGTGACACAATGTGAGAATGGGATGGATATTGTTCAGAGTTTGAGTAATAAATTAGGTCATAGGAGACCAATGAAAAGCTAGAGACTCAAATCCTGGAGCTCTGAAGGAGGAAAGGAGCAGAGTCACTGCTAGCAAATAGGAAGAATAAAGATTACCCGGCAGAGAATGTATACTTGGAAATTCATTAAAAAACACACAACTTCACCACACATTGTGCTCCTTATAACCATAATAACTGTATAAATTGTTGCACAAGCTGTGTAAACCTAAAACACAGTCAATGCTCTGCCTGGTTGTGTCCAGTTCCAAGCAACTTAACCACGCACCAAATTCCCCTGAGCTGTGTAGAACCCCATTGAGAAGCTTCACACCACAAGGTTGTACCCAACCCTGTGCTCTGAAATGTGCACAAGTATGAAAAAATCCCTTTTCCTCCTTGTCACAACAGGCTTTCTGTGTAACTCTGATGAGACAGAAGGTGTTCTTGCACTTACATATATAGCATCTAACATAACAGACTGAGTTTAATATATTCAAACAAAAGATAAGAGAGATGCAATGGACACATATTAACTACAGAAGGTAGTATTACAGCTTCTGTTATGAAGCTGGTCTCCCCTGGTTACCTAAACAAGCAATTTCCAAAGCAAGGTATGCTCATTCCACACAGTATGCCAGAAAATGTACTGGGATGCAGGAAAGAAATATGTTTTGTACCATTAACAAATAAAATGAATTTTCAAAAGAGTTCCCTTAGTCTTTTTCTCATGCATTTTTACTTTCTATTTTGCCTATGGTTTATAATGTACAAATAGATGATATATACAGTAGTACATGTATAATTTATAAATATATACATATTGGGAAGAGTGTTCAAAAATATTTTACTGATAGGAATGTGCAATCAAAAGAGTTTGGAGACCACTGCCCTATACATCCTATGGACAGAGACAGTCACTCCCAGGGAGAAGTCAAAGAACTAATTCCTAAATTATGAGAGGAACAGTTGCTAAAAGTTCCCCTAAATTTGAAATATCTGAGTAACATCTAATATAAAAATATTATTTAATAGCTGATCTTATCATATTTAAATTAAACTGAAAATACAAAAAAATGAGAAATGAACAAATTATTTGGATGAATAAAATATAGGCAAGAAATACTCTGGGTCCCTAAAACTCAATCGTTTTCCTGTGCAATAGGGAAATATCTGATTTTCCTTCTATTCATTGACTAGCATCCCTCAAGACTTCATAAGAGATTAGGAGAAAGAAAAAGAGTTTAAAGTTCCCATAGACTTCCATTTGATTCACATTCATAAATCCCTGGTTGAAAGTTCATTGTTCACCCTCTTAACAGGTTTTTATGGATACAAAGAAAACTCACTGAATTTAAGTGTGTACATAACAAAGATAAAGTTCATGTTCCAAAAGAAAAATCCAGGAATCCCAGAGCCTCTACACTACAAAACAGGACTCTCAATTACAGTGATACTCAAATCTAAGCTAATTACAAGGTAGAATGGATAGATAAACACTATACAGACTACACAGGCACAGAGATGAGAATTATCTGGAGCAGAATAAAAAACCAGAACCGTAGAAAGGCTGAAAGGGGAAAGACTTGATCAACAGAGCACTGATAGCTGATGGCTTCCTTCTGACTGTGCTAAGCCCAGAAGGACACATTAAATACAAACCCATTTGCTAAGAAATCTATTAATTATATGTGCCATATTTTAACATGTAGAGAAAGTTTTCAGACTCCTTCTTCTGTACTTGCATAATTTAGAGGTAATTTCTTTTCTAAGCCAAAGTTGGCATATACTTCATCTTCAGTGAGGTATGTGCAAAGACATTCAGTTTAGCAATAACAAAATTATAGCTGTACAAGGTATTGTGTTTATTTGAATATGCAACAATGTAATCATTCAAATAAATGCACTCTTAGTTCTCTCTTTACAGTACTTCAAGTCAGATGTACATAAACTAATCCCTATAAATTAAAACCATATACAGTAAAATAAAACATTATGCATTTTAACTTTGTGTTCTGTTTTGGTTTAACTTTGAGGGAAACATACTCCATGTGTTTTTGAATGGCTGCAGGTGTGGATTTTGTACCATTTCCATTCGTGGTTTTTCCTGTGACTGCACATCCAAAAACTGTATTCTCTGTAACAGACATTTTGGGGAGTACTTTGTGAGCAGATGGACTTTCGTTTCATGATGATGGTCTGAAGTCTTTAAGGTAAGCAAGGGAGTGGAAATTAGTTGCTAACAGACTTGTACAAGTTCAGCCTCATTAAAATCATGTGACTGAACAATCTCTTTTCTTTAAATGGAGCCTCTAGCCTCCATTGGAATCTAAGGTAAAGATGTAAATTTTGAATAATTATTTAAAGATTATGAAGAAAGAGCTCACAAATACTGCTACCTCCATGGTAGAAACCAGAACTATTTGTTGATGACAAGTTCTGATAAATACATGGGGGAAATAATTTTTTTTTTTTTAACAGATGTGGATATCAAAACCAACAAAATCCTTAAAATACAATTTTTCTTTGTAATTTGAGCATTGGAGGCCTATAATTGAAAATGCATTAAAACCCTGAGCTTTGCTCAGACTATAGAATTGTACACTTGCATTACAGGATGGAATTGTAGTCCACTAGTAGTTCAGATGAGAAAAGCCTATACTATACTACCTGGACTGTAAGTAATTTAATTCATTCTGCTGTCAGCTCAAATTTATTTATAGAAGAAAGGGGGACTGGAAAACAGAAATGTCTTTTGAATTGATGGTCATAAGTGGTTCCTCCCAAATAATTTTGTATTGGCTCTTCAGGCTAGGAAATACCTTTTTTCCTAGTATCTTCCATAAGGCAAAGAATAATTCATAATAATAGTCCTGCTATTATCTGTCCTTATTATTTTAGCTACTCAGTTCACTGTCTGAGGAAAAATACTTGGCCTTCATTTTGCTACAGCTAGAATAATGTTGCTGCATGAATATTTCTATCATAGTCATCATTTGTACAGATTAAATTTCAAATTACCAGATCAAGAAGTGGATAAATCCCAATGTCCTTAATTTTTTTTTCCTGAGACACACACACTGACAGACTGTCCAATTTCTTTGGCAACTGTTTCAGAAAGTTTAAAAAGTTATTATTTTAGCCAAGTTGTCCAAGAATTCTGAAATTTTCATGTGTCTGTTAAAGGAAATAATATTTCATCTGGAAACAAGAAAAGCATAAACCAACAAAGTCTAACAAGGCACAAATTATAATTAGTGCAAGAACAGTAGAAACAAATCTTTTACCAAATAAGGCTGCAAGGTAGCTACCAGAGACAGTAAAAGGACAAAAGTGGTAGTACTACAGGAATAGTAAGGTTCCTGCATCACAGCTTCTTCATATTTGCAAGTTCAAGCCCAAAACTCAAGGATATTTCAAAGGAATATTTCCCTCTTACCCACAGAGAATACACTACTAAAAGCAAACTATGAATTATCATATGCTGTTCTTGAGCTAAATAGTTATTCCAGAAATAAGCTTCTCTTCAACTAGGTTGTCTGATGGAACATATAAAGTTGAAAATAAAACATTTTTTTAAAAAATAAAATAAAATCACTTCTCACTTATGTTACCAAAAGGAACTTTAAAAAATTTCTGCATGACATGTGCTAGCAATTATTTTAAATCCTCCATGTGGTTATCTGCTAAGTTTCAGATGAAGCCACAGGAATAGTGTTTTGGGCAGAGTTACATATGTCACACATGATGGGTTACCTACCCAGGCTGACACCATCCACCAAATAGGAGAAGAAAGCATCTCTTCTAACATGTTACCTTTCTAGCAACTCTTACTAAACTCAGTAAAACAAAAGAGTAAAATATAATGGGTAAAAAACTGAACAGTGTGTACCTCATAAGCTGCCAGAAGAGACTGTGACTGTAAATTCTCACAAATCAAGATGTTGGTCTTTTATATGCCTTTACATGCCATCAAATTACCCTTCCAATACTATTTACAATATGCCTGTTCATCAGAAGATTACTGAACTAAATGGTAACAAGAAAATATCAATCACTTCTCTTGGACTTTCTGTCATACGTAACCTACAGACAAAGGCAGCTGCCAACAGGCTGCCTTCCTTGCAGGTAATTGCCATTTTTAACCAACACTATTCTTTGATAACACCTGAAGTGCTTGAATAAAAAGAAATGCTAATTCCTACAACACTAACAGCAATTCATGATCACATAGGTCTGAATAAAATTCAGGAATTCTACCAACACTTTGTAAAATAACTGCTTTAAATTTTCACAGTTCTTAATAATTATGCTTTCTGAACTCTTTCCTAGATAGGAAATTCTGTCAGAATAATAATTACATACCAAGTCTTCTTATTAAATTTCCTTTGAATAACCCCTTGTTTTAAAATATATTGGTCAAATTTTCTTGCATTGCTTTCAGCATAAATATGCTCAAATAAAATTTGAGCAAAATGCTTCTGCTGCTTCTTGGAAGTTTCTGTCTATACGTAATTGGAAACTTCTGGAAAACCTCAATTATCCGAAAAACATTTATACAGAGTCAACACAGTAAAGCTGGAAAAATTTTTGATAGAAAATTCCAATAGGAAAAGTGCCAAAATTCAAGAAGCAACATAATTTGAGCATTATTGCAACAGGGTACAGAATATCCAGGTCACTGTGATCCATGCTGAAAGTTTCAAAATTTCCCATTAAATATGAAGGACCAGATACATTTTTATCTAAGGCACCATGTTCACCTGGAGAAGGCTCCAAGGTGACCTTATAGCAGCCTTCCAGCCTCCCATAACGGGGCCCTGCAAGAGAGCTGGAGAGGGACTTTTTACATGGGCATGGGCAGGACAAGGGGGAGTGGCTTTAAACTGAAAGAGGGCACATTTAGATTAGATATGGGGAAGAAATTCTTTACTGTGAGGGTGGTGAGACACTGGCACAGGATGCCCAGAGAAGCTGTGCATGCCCCATCCCTGGAGGTGTTCAAGTCCAGGCTGGACAGGGCTTTGGGCAACCAGCAAAAGGTGTCCCTGCCCATGGCTGGGCATTGGAACTCTATGATCTTAAATGTCCCTTCCAAACCAAACTAAACTCAGGGCCTCATAAACGGGGACTGGGACAGAGCAACAGACGATTCGACCAACATGGTTAATCATGCGTTCTCCCTTTATTATCTCAAAATGGCAGATTATATAGAGCTCAGATAGTTTACAATTACAGGTGCTTTCTAATTGGTGTACAGAGTGAGAAAGAATGCAAACAATTTCAAAGTTAAGGCAGCTGCCATGATTACAGTGCAACTATCCTATCTAAAACCTAAACACACCTTAATTAAATTTTTTTGCTGTGCAACAGGCTTTATCACTTCAACACAGGCCTAAATTCTGAGGCCTACTGGATAGCTTAAAGCTCTTCCATTAAACAATCACGTCCACGCTCCTCAAGAAATTCTGCTACACCAAACCCTTCTGTAATTCTATAATTCTGTTTCCTTCTTTGACACAGAAGCTGCCAAGTGCTCAGACACAAAATTTCTACAGAATGATATGCACTTTCACAGACTAGCATGCAACTTTGACTTCTCATTTCTCAGTTTGAATGAACCACTTTAAATGAGATGTGGGGCTGCAAATGAACAGTGAATATGAACCTCAGTATTAAATGACTGCTTCCTTTACTAAGTTCTGTCATTCCTGTTGAATGCATGAAGCATAGATCCCATGGGAAAAATAGAATGTAAATCGATAATTAAATATATATATACAATAGTGGGAAAAAATAGAAAAGCATGAAAATATTAATTTGGGCATTTACTAATTCCTTATTGCTTCATTTTACAGTTACAAATTAGTCATTGTCCTCCCACTCCTTACAGGAAGAAAATTCATTTCAAAACTGGAATGTGGACTAATTTTGAGTAGAAACAGGACACCTCACTGAGTAACTTCAACAGTGGAAGAGACGGAAACCTCATGTGCTACTCGATTCCCATCCTTTCCTATGCACACATATCGACCCCATTTTACAAGCCTCTGCAGATACATCAGGACTGAAATACCATACAAACTGCACATGCATCAATCCAATAGAATAATGAGATTCATCTACTCAGCACAAGTTCCCACTCAGATTAAATGCTTTCATTATCCAAGCCAATGAAATATTAGAGGTTGGTTAGTTTAACTGCAACATATCTCATTCACAAAATGAAACTGCAAAAACCCCCAAAGTTTCACTGAAGCAGCCTGTCAATAAAAGAGGTCCTTCCTTTTAAATAACAAGCTTTCATCACCTTCAATTGCAGTGCTAGGAGCTATTCCTCACCACAGCCAAAGATTTTAGCTACCTGAAAAGCACCATTTCCCTCAATCTGTCCCTTGTTGTGAGTTTTTGTTTTTAATGGCTTATCCATATTGTATAAAATTTTCAGGAAACAAGATTTGTTTCTTGCCTGAGCTCACTGCTACCAAGCTTCAGGTGAATTGACAAACTGAACACATTTTAACATTCTGAAATAATCCATGACAAAGCTTGAGTAGCTGTAGTACAGGTATTGCAACTTAGACTCTCTGAAAATGCATTGTTTACAAAATTCAGCACAAAGTTGAAAAGAAACAAAAAACATTACTCTGGCTCATTATTAGAAATAATTTATTATTAAGAACAAAGCAAAGTGATGTCTAACTAATCTGTCATCTGAGAACCTAAATTCAGTCTCATGTACTAGAATGCTTCTCCTGCTACAGAAATCCATGTAAAACTTTTCCAAATAGGGTATGTGACTATCTTCTCTGGTTTTAGGAAGAGAAAATATTTTTTAAAAAACATACTGAAAAAGTCCTGTTCATTGCTTTAAAGATGTATTTTCTGACATGACATTCTGTTTCGTAGTTGCATTTTTAAATATTAAGTCATCTAAATAAGAATTTCCACGTTTTGGATTAACAGTAAGTAAAGAAGTTAAAACAGGGACTTAAAGCAAAAAGCACAAGTTAAACATAATTCAGTTGTTAAATATATTACAAAAGTTAATGATCTTGGAAGACACAAATTACTTCAACTTTATGTATCAGGAGACATCAGGACAAGCCTAAGATAGTGAGAGGCACTAGTCAGAGAACAGACATAAAAAATTACTTCACTAGTATGTATTTTAATTTCTGATTCAGAAGCTCCTGAAAACTGACTGGTGAAATAATTCAATCCACAGGTGTAGGATCCCTCTTCTCTAGTTATTAAGAAGTTCATGCAGCATTTTTGTTTTTAATTGGAGAGCCTTTAAGTGCTAGTTCAGACCTTCTTATCCTTCTGTGAAAATGACACCACCTAGAGCTGTGATAAATGCTTTTTGTCTTTTAAATGTAGTAGGGAAGATAGCTAACAGGCAGATTAAAATCCTTATCCATTTGTAGCAACTTGCTTTTATATATTTTAAACATAACACTCCCTTATCTTTCCATCAAATACTATTAGAGGCTGCTTTTGTTGAATGTTTCTAGCAGCCCACTGTACCCAGTGCATCAGAGCTGCGTGGACTGAGGCCAGGAAGGAAGGTGTGGAACACGTCTTCACAGGTCAATTTCCACTCTCCAAGTTTTCAAGTATTTGAGAGAAGGTCATGTTACAGCACAGATTTACATAGCAGACAAATTACATGACTGCCTGTTCTCAGCATTTCATAATTTCAATAGAAAAAATGAGGTCAAATGAAAGGGGGGAAGAATAACCCTATCCTTACATATCCTAGTCAAAAAATTAAAACAAAAAACTTATTTAGCAGGGGTTCTTGTCAAAATATTGATAAAAATCTGCATTGGCAGTAAACACAAATTTAAATTATTAGATTTACCATTCCTTTACAAAATACTTTTCTTTTTTTGTGCCTCCAAAAAACCACAAACAAACCCCAACATTTGCTCTATTGTTGTTTTAAAACACTGGTTTTACTATTAGTCCAAAACATATACATTTTTACAAACATGCATACAATGAAAGAATGAGTTAGTAACTTCGAGGGCTTTCACACACAGTCTGACAGCGTAGTAGGAGTGTTAAAAGAGGGAACTGCTCTTTGTATCATCTGTCCAGAAGAAAAGAAAAATAATTTGGAAAGGCTTTTCCCCCCCACCCTCAGAGCATGAAATACACTGCACTTGAAAAACGGCAGTATTGGCCAGTCTCAGCACTGCCTGAACTCTATGTTTATTCTAGACAGAGACTAAAATTACAGTGTTCATATTTGGCATTCTTTGACTAGAAATTTGCAAAATAATTAAGGTTTTTTTCCAGGAAACAACACTATGATATTTTCAGGACAACTACAAAATTACTTTCCAAGAGCAGTTCAGGGTATCATAGTGTGAAATGACAAATTTAAAGTGTTTAGGTATGTATCCATATATTGGTATATCTTAACTTACAAGGCAAATACTTGCACACAAACGCCTATAATAGTACACAGTTAAAATATGCTAATCATTATCCTAGGTAGCTTTCAGGATTTGTTTCAACAGAGTCAAAGAGTTGTAGGGTTTAGTCTGGAATACTGTTGATACTCTTACTGAGCAAGCAGAAAGAATAAACATTAACAAAGAAATTACTGGCTTCAATAACTTTAATTAGACTTAACATTATTTCGGTTTCTAAAAATGCCAGATATGAAATCTGATTTATTTTCAGCAGTAAGAAAAGTTTAAAGCTAATGCACGCTTAAAAAGGATTGTAGTTCTAAGGAACTGCTGAACAAATTTTTGAAGACAGAGTCACTGTTAGCTGTTCACTAGATTTTATGTGCATTTGATACATATTAAACAAGTAAAAATGAGGAAACACAACTTTTTGCGTAATCTGTCATTTTCCCTGTTTATTAACACAAACTCTGAGGGAGAAATTTTACCAAAAACTTCAGCTTAGCATGTTGCATCCCTGCAGCTGAAAATTCATAGGAAAAATATGGGAGCTTTTTTTCTCTGACACAAAAGGAACTTTTGGGAACATTTCCGAAGGACACCAGAAAGCTTGTCTAACATAAAATGGTTCCTACTCAGCAGAGCCCTCCAAACAAAGAGCAACAGACACACAACTGGTATTAATAACAAAACATCTCCTCCCTCTGTTAGTCAAGAGAGGACAGCTAAGGACAAATGCAGTTTCAGGGTACTTACCTACTCGGAAGTTAGTGGCTGTCAGAGTGTCAGCAGCATGGCCGTTCTCACTGATGAGGGTGGTTGTGTTTCCCTTCTCACAGTTGTTCTGACAGTTGCCTTTGGTACAAGTCACTTTACAGATGCTGGGTGTAAAGACCACCTTGATGCGACCAGTGTGATTTCCCACTGTCAGCGGAGGCAAAGAAAAAAAGAAAAATAAACAGATCACTTTGGTATCCATTGATTTCCTTCAAAAAGTTTTTGGGAAAAAAAAAAAAGGCGCGGGGGGGGAAGGCGACAGGTCTACAGGAGGAGGGCAGTCTGCAGTGCTCTCTCTCATAGATCTCCAGTGGTGTCTCTGAAACAGGAGTAGGAAGCTTAGCAAACAGAACTCCGGGATCTGCTCCAAAACCACATTTAAAGTCAAGTCACTGGAGTGGGATTAGTAATCACAATGCTGCACTTTATTCACAGGCAGACAAAGAGCAATACCAAGGGCATGACAGCTTAAATAGCCAACCCTGACAGGCAGATGTAATGTAAAGAGGCTGGCTGTGCACCTAGAGGTGAATAAACTCTTGTGTACTCTTACATACTTTTCCTGTTTCTGCAGTTATTAAGTCACTATTTGTAGCTCTACCCCTGGAAATGTTTTAGGCATGCGGCATGTCTGAAAACATCTGTCTCAAATCTCCTGGCACCCGAGCCTGAAGTGGTCAAACCTTGTGACGCAGCTGCCTGGACCCATTTTTTCTTCACAGTGTTTTGGCACTATTTTTCCACAAGAATTTACATATTATAGACTGAGCTCTGCTGTCAGCCTTTGTTTCAGTAACAAATAGCTCAGAGAAAAGGGTGAGGAAGTATCAGTGCTTTAAAATAGTGAGATCAAAGATAAAAAATTGCTGGATTCTCTTTTTTATATACTTCCCTCTAGTCATTAAAAAAAACTCCCATGCAATAAAGACTGCACAAGCACTAATTTGAAATTAAGCTAGTTATAAGAATTTCTTGTTACAGAATTATGTTTAAAACCAGATGTATTTTATTCTATATCTAACAGTTGAAGACAAAAACCGTATTAAAACTACTTATTAGGAAAAAGAGGGAAAAGAACAGATTCCATTCACAATTATTTAAAAAGAAAACAGTTTGTCCTCTGCATACTACTAATAAATTCACCAAGTTCTTGTAAATATATAATAGTATCTTTGTGGAAACTATTAATAAATACTTTCATATCAAACCTAACAGTGCCAAGAAATTATGCACAGAAAGAGAAGAATCTCCTTCTTCCTCATGCCATAGAAATAAAAAATAGGATAGTTGCCTAACCTAGTTCATGAAACACCCTCCAAAATATTTTTTTTTAAAAATATCAAGAAAATCTTAAAAATCTTCCTATTTCAAAAGGATACAAAGCCTTTTTATTTCTGGCTCTTCATAAACAAGTAAGTTAAAGCAATTGTGCCAATTGTTTTGTCTACAGTAAAGGCATTGCTCTATTTGAGCAGCAGCTGTAGTACAGATGCTCCCACCTTATCCTCCCTAAACAATGATTAGAAAAGGCAGAGCCCAGACAGATACAAGAATAAAATATTTAAATCGAAGGCTAATATTGTGAATTTAGGGGATTTAGAAGACATCTTGGATTCTTGGATGCCATGCATTTCTTATGAAAATGAATACACCTTAATCAATAAACAGATCTAAGTGACCTGTGAACTGCTGAGGTTAGAACTTCTAAGCTTTGCTTTTTTAAGCATAGCTTCACAAGCAATATTGCCATCTTTGTATTTTACTTGCACAGTTTTATATATAATTTTTTCCTAGAGAAGAGTCCATTTTATATTTTAAATTTTCAGACATTTTAGCAATAGTTTTCCTTTAGGATGTGATCTAATTAAAAAAACATGGTTAGTTGAGTCACAAAAGTCAGTTCTGCCTACACTATAGAAACCAGTATTGAAGGACCCAGACAAACTTTCTGGCTTAGCTAAAAAAATTAAATAATTAATTTGGCTTTGTCAGTGTTGAAAATGAAGAAAATGCAGAGCTCAATATGTGATGGAGCTCACAGCTTCATACTGAAACTGGATGGAGGTCACATGGTTTGTGTCGCCCTGGCATTGGGAAGGAACATGGAGAAAAGTGGAGGCCATGAGGTCTGATTCTTCTACCTGACACCCAGAGATGTTTTGTACAAACTTAGTACACCTTCTACCAAGAAATATTCTGTACAATGCATCCAGGAAGAGCAGAAAGTTTGACCATAGCCTCACCACAGCACCTGGCACAAGAGTGATTAATAAATTACAAAAAGCACCCCTATTTTCTATCTACCCAGGAGACGAGAAGTTGACATGAAATTGTGTAGGGAGAGATCAACAGGTTTGTTGTCCTCACTCCCCCCAGAAGGGACACCTTTCAGTAAGCCTTGTGTCCTCAGCTCTGCTGAGTGTTGACCTGGGACATGAAGCTCATGAGTGCAATAGTGTTGTTAGTGTTATATACAGCTACTCTGCAGTTAGTGCATTTGGCACCAGCAATCCAGAAGAATCCTCCATATGTCTTGCATTCAGTAAATCGTGCTATTCGTGAACCCAAGTGGCTCTTTTGAATGTGACCCAACCTAAAGTGCAATAGATTACTTGCACACCCAGCATCAGACCCATAGTTATGGTTTTGAAATAGTCAGTAAAGGTGAAACTAAATTGTTTGATTCTCCTTCACAGAATTCTGTACTATGTTGTTGAGTGCTGAGCTGTAGTAAATCTTGGGCAAGATGTTCACAACAACAAAAACTTAAAAATAACTTTTATCACATAGTTTAGATTTTACCAGAAAATCCTGTAGCACAATTATTTTAGTAAAAGAGATGCCTTAGTATGACACTCAGCAGAAATTGTAAAATTTGCCTTTTAACACTTTTGGATGAGAAAATATTAGTATCTAAGTTTGGGAGTAATAGTGGTCAAACACCACTTTCAAAAACACTGATCAATATCTAAAGAGTATCCTGAAAGAATATTTAAATGGAGCTTTTGGGGGAAAAAGTCTTAAAAACATGATGCAAGCCCTAGCCCCTACAAATATTCAAATCATTATTCAGCAAAGTTTTCCACAGAATATCTTGAGTTAGAAGGTGCTTACACAGAGTCTAACTCCTGGTCCCACACAGGACCAACCCAAGTGTCGCACCATGGGCAATGAGAGCATTGTCCAAACACTTCCTGAACTCTGTCAGGAGTGACCACTTCCCTGGGGAGTCTGTTCCAGGACCCAACTACCCTCTGGGGGAAGAACCTTTCCCTAATATCCAACCTAAACTTCCCTGACACAGCTTCAGGCCATTCCCTCAGGTCCTGTCACTGTCACCGCAGAGCAGAGATCAGTGCCTGCCCCTCCTCTTCCCCTCATGAGGAAGCTGTAACTGCAGTGAGGTCTCCCCTCAGTCTCCTCCAGGCTGAACAGACCAAGTGACCTCAGCCACTCCTCTTATTGCTTCTCTTCAAAGCCCCTCCTGTTTTCATGGCCCTTCTTTGGCTTTATAGTCTTATATTGTGGCACCCAAAACTGTGCTGAAGAGCACTGACCCTAGAATGTAACCCTATAGACACGCACTAGTGACCAGTCACCAGCCTGATGTAACCCCATTTACTACAAGCCTTTGTGCTTGACCTGTCAGCCAGTTGGTCAACCATCACATATTGTGTTTATCTAGCTGTATGCTGGTTATTTTGCTATAAAACAAGTTCTCAAATAGTCTTGTTTTGGAAGTTGCAAAAGACAGAAATAAGACACCTTCATATTCTTTAGAAAAATCTTCATGGGAAGATTCTCTCCATCTTTCTTAGGTTTATGAAAACTACAATCACACTTAGTTTGTTCTCCTTCCCTAGCAGTCCACAGATTTTAACTTCAATTCTTCTGGAAACATTTAGGATGGATACAAAGCTCTGAGCCTCTGAGCTAAAAACTCATCAGTGTTTGAGGAGATGATTCAAGGCAGAGATGTTACTCATTCTTTTCTGCAGTTGCAGAGAAATAGACAGTACTATCCTCACAGATTCTGAGGCTTAGGGACCTAAACAGTGATCTTAATACCTGCAGATTTCAGTTGAAAAAAAGACCACAAGCTCTTCTCCTAAAAAGAAGCTTTTAGCAGAAACTTCAAATTTAGATTCTTAGACTTCCTTGAATCTCCTCTTCTGCGTTTTTTCCTCCTCTTCTCCAAAGAGGAGAATTCAATTCTAAATAAGAAATTATTCTTCAATAGCTGTTAGCTGATTTTGCAGTATTAATACTAAAGCCCACAATTTCATGCTAGCAAAAGACCAGTACTGCTATAGTCTTGACCTCTTTTGACTTTGGACTAGCTCATATTAAAGGACAGTGTATTTTTAAAGAAGCATTCAGAGTATTTTCTTTAAATTCCAGAACCTCTACTGATGATGCCACTGTGACATAGGCATGACAAAATCTGCAACTTAGATTATCTCAAATTAATTTTTGGAAAAAAATTGATAGTGCTACAGCAACACACTGGGAATAATTTTTTTCTATACATGTAGACAGAAATATATCAAACTCTTCTAGACCAATTTTAAACATGTGGAAATGAAACACCTCACTATGCTCCTAAGTATAAGACCAGACTAAAGAAATACAAATATGAGACCAGATAAATAAATGAGCCTAATTAAAAAAAAAACAAAAGTAAAAGATGCAAACACAAAATAAATAGCAAAGTTACTGAAAAAAAATGGCTGAACTAGAGACAGACTCAGATTGTTGTTTAACAAAAACAGGACAATCAAGATGACTAATATTGGATAAAGCTTCATCCCTCAGCTAGACAGCAAATTCACAATGAGATTCAGCCAACAGCGCCATCGTCCTGCCTCATAGCCCAGGCTCACTTATACTTAAGAACTCCATGATACATTTGTCAAAAGAGATCAGTGGAAGAATGTACCCATAATTTCCAAAATCTGTAAAAGTCTTGAGCCAGATTAAAAAAAGAAAGATGTCTGGGTAAAGTGATGAGATTTTAGTTGAAAGTTGGCACCGTATGTATGTGATTTTCTTTCCATCTCCGTAAGTCACTATGATATAATATCATGAACACAGCAAACTCCTGCTGTGATAAATTTATGATTTAGCAACAACTGCAAGAGAAATGGAAAATGTAAGCAAAAGGATTTCTTCATACAACCCTTTCTGCCCCCACTGTTCATTATGACCATTTTTTTTTTTCCCTGCATTACCAAAAAGGTGAATTAGTTAAGACAGCAGGTGGCAGGTTTTATGTCCAGGTGGTCACAATAGCTTACACAGTCATGCCTGGAAAGAACTGTGTAAGGGGAAGGATTCCTCCTCAACCTCCTCAGTCCCTGTGTAATGCAACTCAGACTTGGTTTCTTTCTAGAAGAATTTCTATAAACACATTTTTTTCCTTGGGTTTATGGCTGCTCTCACAGCTCCAACATTCTGACAGTATTCAATAGCTGCAGTGGAGCTCAGATGATTTGTGGTATGTCCCTGTTTTGTGGGAAGACAATGGGCTAGCAACACTAGTGAAAGCAGGACTGGTATTCAGTTAAATAGATAACTACACAGGTCAAGCAGGGCAAAGAGAATAAAATATTTTAATGTGTCAAGAATATTGATGTTATTGGGTGATGGTTTTGTGCTTCACAGTGATCTAATCAAAAGGATTCACAATAAAAAAACAAAAACCAAGGAGTGGCTTCTACCAGCTGAGTACACTGTGTATCTTATGCATACATCTCCCATATTTCTAAAACTATTTTAATAGGCCAGTTTTGAGGGGTTGTTGTTGTTCTTGTTGTTTTGCTTTTTTTTTTTTTAATACCTTCACTTATGATAAATATCCTAAGGCAAATCTCCCGAGGAAACAGAACTAACAGAACTATAGACATTCCATTAGTACCTCCAGTAATGATATACACTACTCTCTTTTCATGCCAGTCTACTTCTGCAATGATCCTAGCGTGCTTTCGTATGTTTATCTACAGATTGCATTCTCTTCCCAATGAGAATAGATTATCTCAGGCTATTTCAAGTTCTCAAATTATAACCATGATGCATGAGGAGAGTATTTAAAATTGAATCTTCTCAAATGAAACCAAATCAGCTTTTAAACAGCTAATAGATTCAACATTTTAAATTCTCAGGTGACCAACACCCTCTTTTTTTCTTAGCTACATGCTGACACACACAGAAAAAAGGAAAGAAGCAGAAGGAAATTACTTATTTCCTAAAAAAGGTGCCTCCCAGTTATTTCACCAGTCCACCTGGTTTAGTCCTTACACCAGATATGCTTGTTCAGCTAAAAGGAAAGATGACATTGTATGAA
>VZTN01000008.1:0-51844 GCA_013400515.1 Erpornis zantholeuca
ATTCCAGTGACTGTAGATTCCAAAGAGAGGATGGACTTCAGTGAAAATTCTCCTGGTTCAGGCAGACATCCAGCTGCACCTAGTACAAAGTGCTTTAGTACAAAGTGCTTTCTCACCTTCAGCCTAGGTGGAATATAAGTTCCAATACTCGTTGTCTTGAAAACTGATAAGCAAGAGCACAGTATTTCCTTGATTTCATAGCCCAAGAGGCTACACATTCAGAGTGGCATAGGACTTTTTATTTTGCCTGTATTCCACATTAAATGGGCCATATTGTATACAGTCATAAGTACTTCTCAATATCTTGTCTTAGAGAACTACCAGGTGGTCTGTAGCATTTCAGCTGTGGGGACAGTTTGTTCACAACCCTAAGCTGAGGAGGAGCCTTGGTGATCCATCCCCTTACACACTGAGATACCATGCAAAACCCCTTGCTTTTTGTAAAGCCACTCCAGAGAAAAATCTTACATAAAAGTCCTTCTCTATACTTTGTATTAAAAAGGGGCACTAAGGTCCCCTATTTGTCACCCTTCTAGTGGGAAGAAGCCCATGACCTGACTCAGGCATGACCCCTCAGTGCTGTTATTGCAAGGCTGTAGAACTCACAGCCTAATGGCTTCTCTCCACCCTACCCTTCCTTAAGGATGACAGGTATGTCACAGAAGACCCTAGATTGCTGAAATCATTTAGCAGTCTGACAACTTCCTGCTCCTGGAGTGTCATATTAGGATGCAGTGATCTGTCATGAAAGTACACCTGAACCAGTGGTGTTTCCAGCAGGAGCTGTGCCTCTGAATCTTAATGGCAGTGGGAATTGTGCTGGAAAACAGTCAGCTCACTCCAGGGAACCCTTCCTCCCACAGAACAAAAGTGCAGTGTCCTCAAGCGATGGTGCCATTTCACAGACAAGAGTGATAGTGATTCCTCAGGCAGGGCAACCACATGTTAAGACTTAACAAGCTACATCTGAAGCCCAGATACATTTGCAGGTTGGCTAGATATGAAGGCAGCTGTAATCATCAATATAAACAGGCTTTCAAATAACTTTAATCAATGATGAAATATCGTTAAATAAGTAACTCACAAGGCACTGAATAGAAGGAGCAGGCAGAAAGGAGTATCCTAATTCTCAGCAGTTTGTCATTTTTGATCTCTAGATACTGATCCAGCAGCATGAGGTTCTGGCTCACTATATTTAGATCTCAGATGTACAATGCTTAAGTTGCCATATGCCATGACCAGGGCTGGAAACTTCCAGAAATTATTTTCTAGTACAAAGGATATGTGCATTTAATCAGTTCTTCAACATCTGTTTCATAACATTGCGTAATTTTTCTGTGCGGCTCCACAGTTTCATTTCTCTTCTTTGCAGCAGTTGATCAACCAAGACATTGACAAGTTAATAACTTTGTTTTCTTCTTACCATGTCCCACTTTTTGTGCTTTGTTTTGACTCCTGTGACTAACCAAATCAATATTATGATTCTGCTTTGCCCCAGGAAAGTAACCGAGACCTGTAATTCCAGCTTTTGATGAGATTTGGACAAGATGTTTGCAGGAGTCTCCTAGAGAACTCTGCATCAGAATTAACTTTTCTGTTAAGTCAGTCATGTTTCAGTTTATCATTCCAAATACTCAAAATGAAAGTCCCCTCATTTGTTTACAAAGGCAGCATCCTTTGATGAGAACCAGCAGCTCTTCACAGATAGCAGAGCCATGCTCTAGCCAGAAGCCACAGGGCAGGCAGGAATGGAACGGGACTCAGCAGAAACCTCCCTTTTCCAAGGGAGGGAAAAATCAGGCAGACAGCTTGAAGAGAACCAGTCCCCAGGGAAGCAGAGCTCACTTACAGATGCTTGCAGCTTAAGAAATATTACCTTGTCTTTTGCAAAGCCAAGAATAATCCCAGAATCTAACAAAGGAAGATGTAACAAAAGCCACGCTGTCAGAAGATTCAACTATTTCATAGAATATAATCACTTCAGTATTATCAAGCAGTAACAAGTAGTTGAGAAAGCTGTTTCAGATTAAATTTGCATGTCATGCTTATTAACTTCATTAGTCACAAAATCTCCCTTGGATCTGCATGCAGTTTGACAGCCCATCTGAATGTCATTGGCTGAACAGACAGAGCCAGACTTTCAAGACCCTGAGAGATTATGACCACCCCTTCTTTCTGCCAGTGTCTGCTAACATTAGAGACAAAACACAAGATACAGTTTCACTTGCCAGCAAAGCCCCATGAGACATTTCCTGTCATCTCAAAGTATGACCCTTAGGAAGAAGCAGCCGCACAGTAGTTACAGACAAGCATTAAAGCAGGTCCTGTATATAGTCCAGCTGGATATTCCAAAATAATCTTTCACACTAGATATGCTTCAAACCCTCCTCTCCTTTCCTGCATCTTTATCACATCCTCTCTCCCCCATATCCCCCCAAAAAGCAACTCTAAGAATAATACCTCTGCAGGTTTGCAATGGGAAGTCCAACATTCTGCTTGGGATATAACATCAAAATTGTTCTTGTACACTTTTAGGTTACTTGTCTGAGGGTTGCTAAAGAACATGTCTGAATAGAAGAACATGATGGCATTTCAGCCATGTTAACTGTTGGAAATTTAAAGAACAACCAAACAAGCCTGGTTCATATATTGCATAATTCATCTTCAGAATTTGTGGCCAACAATTAGCATAATTCAAGAAGCTGGATATTTATGTGAAGAGCCAGAAATTCTTTTGGTTACTTATTTAGTTAGAGCCATTAAACATTTTACACTATTACATTCTTCATTTCAAGATTTAAGCTAAATCTAAAAACCAAAATGGGGTTTAATAATGTACATGACCACTTCAAACAGTTTTCAGTAAATCATTTGTATGTGCTTGATCCAGGGATGAAATATTGAATATTATGGACTTTCGATATCATTAGTTCAGGCTTCAGGAATTGCCATGATTTTCTATATATCAAAACGATATGGAAGGTAGAGGTATTATTTTTATTTAGAGGTATTCATTATTACAATTTTAAAATAATCTACTGAAGTGAAAAAACTTTCAGCTTCATGCAAATATGGAGAAGGATAGAGTATGGAGGATTTTGTTTTCCAATCTCTACTCCAACCATTTCTTAAAAGCAATTCAAAACCACAGTACCGTGATGCACTTTCATACAGAAAATGGCTGACACAGCCAAGGGTCTGTTTCCAGTGTGGTTTATGCTCAGTGTGTGCTGAAGTCAGGCTGCTACATTTCAATGTGCTTTGCTACACACAGAATAAACAATCCATCTTATTTCTTGAGCCCTCTCTTTACGTTTTCCTCCTATTTTACCTTGTAATATCAAATTAAAATGCAGCTCCATTATTAACAGTTCCATGACAATGTTTCTGCCTATCTTGTCCTTTCAAAGGGGACAATATCCAGAAAATATTGCACTGTGAATGTGTTTCAAACATCACTCCTCTTAAGGCTTTCCAAAGTTGCCTGCAAGACATCATGTGAATCTTTCCTACCTGCACGTTGGAAGAGCTGCAGCAAGACCTTGTGGCAGCCTGAAAAGGAAGTGTTCAGGATCCTTCAGCTCAACAAAACAGTTTTTTTGGTCAACCCTGCCCTAAGCAACTCATCCAAGTATTTGATTCTTGTGTCTCTCATCTGGATCTGAGTTCAGCAGGTCACTGCACCAGTACTGGATTATAGCTATGGCACAATGTAATGGGCACATCTGCTATTCAGGATCAAAAGGTGTCCAGGTGTGCTTAGAGGTGACTGTGGAACAGTTGCTAACCAAAATAAATCTGCAGAGATTTATTTCTCCAGAGGGTTATGCAGACTTTATCCAATAGAGTTACTAGAGTTCAAAATTCAAAACCTCCAGTTTGTGAGAAATTATGAACCCTACTTAAAGAAGGATGCTAAGAGCTACTAGATAAACCATAACTGCTTGCCTAGCAGCATCTAGAAATACTTTTGCTGCCAGTTATCTGCAACACTAAGAAATTAAAGGAGCAATACATCCTAAATAACATGATGATCACAGCACACTATTGTTGCTGACAACAGTAAGGGTAAACACACAACTCTTAAAAAGGAGCAAGGAGACTGGTAGATGTACCAGTGCTTTGAAAACAGCTTCAGAAATGTATGACAGCTGGCAAACTCCAAGTCAGTTCGTGGTGTGTTCAGCAGGCATAAATCTTTTTTTTTTTCTTCACCTTTTACAACTTCTAAAGAGTCACAGCTGGCTTCTGAAGCTTTCAAATTGATCCACTCCCTGAGAATTAAAGCCACTCAAAGTTAAGGTGTATGGACTCAAAGCTTTGATTTCATCTGGCTCAGATCAGGTGTCTTATTACAGGTTTAATTTGTATGTGAGTTCCTAAGGGAAATAAGGGCTTTTATAGTTCTTATTTCACTGAAAACTGCATGCCAGATGCTATGGAAATCCAAATGATCTGTGCCAAAAATAGGAAAGGAGAATAGAAGAACAATTATTATTATTATAACAGGAGCTTCAATAGGATCCTGGAAATTTCTGCTCTTTGGTGATTTAAAAAAAAATTAGGTATGCATACTCAGCTTCATAATAATAACTAGTTACTTTTCACTGATTTAAAATTTTCTTCAAGGGCTAAGGTTTGGCAAGGGCCCAAGCCAGACAGCTCCAAACCATATATAAGCTACCAGACAGCTACAACTATACATAAGCTTCCAGGACACCATCACAGGGATCAAAGAACCTGTGCTGGATTTTGTCAGCTGGCTCCATATTTCCATTTTGACTTGTACCAGACACTGTATATAGTGCAGAAGTACCCCCAGGTCCCCTGAGCAAGTCACACCATTCAGTTCATAGTCTAATGGCTCACAAATCCTAAGCAAACCAGACATTATCAGGCTACCTTGCCCTGCCTGAGAACACAAAGAGGCAGAGAAGTCTCCCCTCTGTCAGAGGCATGGGCCATGGGACTGAGTGCACCTTCGGCAAGCTTGCTGATGACACCAAGCTGTGTTGTGTGGTCATCACACTGGAGAAAAGGAATGGCATCCAGGGGAACCCTGACAGGCTTAAGAGATGAGCTGGTGCAAACCTCATGAACAACACCAAGTATGAAGTCCGACAACAGGGTCAGGGCAAATACAGCCTGTGTGTAGAATGAATTTAGATCATTCCAAAGGAGAAAGACTTGTGGATGTTCTTGGACAAGAAGCTTGACATGACCCAGCAATGTGCACCTGCAGCCCAGAAAGCCAACTGTATCCTGGGCTGCATCCAAAGCCACATGGCCAGCAAGTCAAGAAAAGTTCTTCCTCTTTGCTATGGTGAGAACCCATCTGGAACAGTGCACCCATCTTTGGGGACCCCAACATAAGAAGGGCATAAACCTGTTGGAGTGTGTCCAGAGGAGGACCACAAAATTATCAGAGGACTGGAGCACCTCTCCTATGAAGACAGAGAGCTGGGGCTCTTCAGCCTGGAGGAGACTACAAGGAGACCCTATACACCTTCCAGTGCCTAAAGGGGACCTATAAGGAAGACAGAAGGACACACTACAAGTTGTACTGATAGGACAATGTGGAATGGTTTTAAGCCAAAAGCAAATATGTCTAGATAGGATATCAGGAAAATTTTCTTTACTGTGAGACTGCTGAGGCATAGGCACAGGTTTCCCAGAGAAGCTGTGGATACCCCATTCCTGGAACTGTTTACGGCCTGTTGAAAGGGGCTCTGAGTAACCTGGTCTAGTAGAAGGTGCCCCAGCCCATGGAAGGGGGGTTGTAATCAGGTGATCTTTAAGGTCCCTTCCAACTTCCCTAATTAACACTTTTTTTCCGCTCTAAAGTGCTATTTCACTCGCAGCACAAGAGAGAAAGCCAGTATCAATTCTTTCATATCACTGATCTGAGCAGGCCAGGATGACCACACATCTCTGCCTTTTGATTCTACCACCTCTATAAGCAGTGGAGAGACAAACAGGTCAGAGCTTCTCAGCATGTCATCCCTAACACTTCTTAATAGTCTATTCACCAGGAACGCCCTTAGTAATTAATCTCTTTAGCTTTTCTCCAAGCACTTCCTACAGCACAGGACAATAACAGCTGAGCTCTCGTAACTCCTCAGATACTTACATCCATGACCAAACCCAGGAGTGCCCTTTTGGCAGGAAGCCACCAAGTCCTCACCTTTTAGGCCATTCAACTACTCTCCACCTCAAACTAATCACTCCTTTTGTCTCTTAGAAATTGGTTTAAGGACCTTACTTACTCATAATAAGGCAACCCTCTTCTCACAGTATCCATGTTCCCTTGCATACCTAATCCCACAGTTTCTCAATCCAGAACACTTCTTCCTCCAGGAGGTGGAAGCCCCAAACAACACATGTAACAACCTTGTCCTGCAAAATATCTTCTTCCTTGTACCCTTCCTAGCAGCTGTCTTTTATAGCCCCATTGCTGTGTTAATTAGATCGTTCTGGTGCATGACTGTGGTGGACTAAGGGAGTCCCCAAGATGTTCAGCTGTTTGCTAAATCAGAATCCACATGTTTGAAATGCTGCTAACTGCTAGAAAAAGTCAAGGGAAAGGGGCTAGTTGATAACAGACAACATTTGGATGTGAGATGTCTCCTTCATTCATTAGTTCTCTCAGGCTGAAAACCAGGTGTAGGGACTTTGTCCCAGAAGTAGCACTGAAATATACTGATGAGTATATTTCTTTTCTGTAATTTCAGAAAAAAAGTGCTTTCAAAAATTAGCAGCGCAAGTGTGACTATGCCTGTGGAGGAACAGCAGTTCACAAGTTTACCTCAGCAGTGAGGTCAATGATGGACAACTGTGATGCTTGTGCTGAAGGTAAAGGACTGCCGTAGCAACTATGGCACACCAAGTAAAACCATCTGTGTCTGGAACACCAAATAGGAAAAACCCCAGTTCTGTGGTGGCCATTACCTTTAAAAGACAAAACAGGAGCTTGGTTTGTATCTTATGAGCAGTCTTGTAGAGTAAGGAATGAGATTTCCAGTTTGTTGGAAATTAAAAACATCTTTTAAGTTTTCCTCCCTAAGTGGAATGAAGACATCAAATTTCCCGAATAAAGGAGGTGTTCAGAAACTACAAAAAAGTTCTTGCTGACTTTTTTGAAACCATAGTGATCCAGGTTTCACCTTGAGTCCCTGGGACTTTTCTCTGCCCCTGGGAGATCCCCCCCAGGCAGCCTCTCCTGGAGTGGTAAGCTCAAAAACTGACTTTTGTTCTGAAAATTTCTGCCTCTCTTTGGAGAGCTGAGGTGACTTCTGCAGAGCCATGCTCTCCTGCAGGCTCCTTCTACAAGTCACATTCATTGCTCAAAAAATCAACATCCTCCTACACATTCATTTGAGCTCTAGCATTGTAGTTAAGAAAACCTGTTAAGGAGTTATGAGCTGTAACTATATGAATTCTTCTCTCTGCAGCACGCAAGGTTATAAATAGAATAGGAAATATATAAAAGTTGCATGTCTTACCCTAGTCCTGTAGCTGGCTAAGTTCCATGTCCACAGAACTTGTTTCTTCTTTAGTCTTTGACTCTTTCAGTGTGTGGCTGACATTTTGGCTCTTGTACTCTTTGTTCACATTGGCTGACAAGCTCCAAATTGGCCAGACCCAACTTGATCGTATTTTGCTAAAAAAGCTTCCTGTCCATGGCAGTCAGGATGCTGATCACTTCATCAGTTCAACTTGGTAATCCAGAGCTGTCACAACTGCACTTCTCATCCAGCCAACTATTCCTTCACACATAAATGGTTTTATTGTGCCTGGAAGTATTTTATCAGGTCTTTCTGGGGAACATCCAAAACCCAAAGGTCCTTCAGTCCTGTGAAGGCCTGCTCTTCAGTACTAGCCTTAACTATTTTTGCAAAGTTTCAAATTATTCACATGCTATTTCCATCCTTTAGATCTTCATTGGTTGCTGCAAGTTTTTTGTCCCACCTCATCTGAACATGAATATCCCAGAAATATCCTAGTTGAATTTCCTTGTCAAATGTCTCCTCTTCCTCTATCAGTTTCTTTAGTTGCCCCTTTCTCCTTGTTCCCTTGGTCATTGCCCCATTGGGCAGGCATTCTCAGCTGCAGCTTTGGCTCAGTTGGTCAGAGCATGGTAATATCACCAGGTTGTGGGTTTGATCCCCAAATGGCCATTCGCTTAAGAGCTGGACTCAATGATCCCTTGGATCCTCTTGAGTTCCCTTCCAACTCAGAATACTCTGTGATTCTGTGAAAACCATCTTCAGACACAGATTGACAATCTCCTGTCAATCACAGCGAGCCTCCTGTACTTCCCAGCTCTTGACAAAAAAGATGGGAGATGCTGCATCACTCTGGGGAGTGCCCATTCTTTTGCTACCATCCTCAGAAAACCTGTATTCATGCACCCTTTCAGGAGAAAAAGACACCTCTTGGAGTGAGACTTCCCATCAACAGGCCTGTGCCAGGAAGGACATGCACACATCTGAACATTCTGCCTAACATATTTGCAGGTGCAACCAAGTGAGGGAAGAACAAAGGGGCTCCTTAGCCAAAGGGTTAGGGGCCAGATCCCAGCTATTCTGAATCCCAGACCTCCCAGGTCATTCCCTAGTTTCTCAGAGGCTGCCTGCTTCCCACACAAGCTATCCATTTGCCCTTGCATATGTGAATATGGTACCCATGCAGAGGCTGAACACAGGTGAGTTGAACACCTGCAGTCCATAGGTAGTAAAGGTATAACACACCTAAACACAGAGCACTCACCTAGAGAACAGATACATGTTTTAAACCACAAAAATACCTAATGCTGATTGCTGCAAACACCTTTTCATGTTGCTAAATGAAAGCAGCCCTAGGGGCCTTGCATACAGGACTGTATGCATACAGGAGTGGACTCCTGCTGGCAAGACAGGAGTCCAGGCAGTCACTCCACACTTCCCACCACTACAGGGACCACCTGCCTCAGAGACAGGGAAGCAAATGAGTATCAGACATGGGTGTTGGCCCTTGCACCAGGGCTGCTGGTAAACAGTTGGTCCTCTGTACTGGAGCTAGGGCGCAAGGCATGGAGTCCTTGGCTGGAGTCACACTTATCCACCAGAGCGAGATTAGATGCAAATTTAAACACTGAGTTGATGTCTATACAGCTGGGCACATATGTTTACAGCAAGCTGCACTTATCTCTACCGGCCAAAAGAAATAAGGTACAGCCTGTCCCAGGGATACACCCTTTTAGACAGATTTCTCCCACAGTGGTGGGGTCACCTGGAACCCCTTGGAGTCTGTCAGCCTTCAAGGACATCCATATGAGATGAGTCTGAGGCAGATAACCTGGAGAAAGACAGCCTATGTGGTGATCTGGTCTTTAAAGGCAAAGAGGACCAAAAGGTGATGGCACAGTGTCCCAGCACTGAGGTGCTCTGCAGAATTTACAGCATAACAAAACCAGCACCAGTCCCCTGGGACTCACCACACGATTTGTCACTCTGTTATCACAACGTGTATAAATGTGGCTGTGACAGCCCACCGCACAAAGGCAAAAACAAAGAAAAAATAAATCACTGCCAGGATCCCCTCTCAGCCTCCACATCCAGCAGCTTCCTCATTACCCAGAAACACAATTGCCAAGAGATTTCCTTGGGAGATAACCCTCCAGAAAGGCAGAGAACATTGTAGATGTTTCCTCATCCATCTGCTAAAGGTAAATCCATCTGTTGGAACAGCTTAGGAGTCAGTGAAATCAGGCAGTGAGAAGCCCAGCATACCCAGATGGCTGTTTGGCAAAGACATGGGGATTGTCAGCTCAATAGCTGGCAATCCCATTGCACCCACAAGCTGCTGAGTGTGCTGACCCCATGCCAGGCACACTGCTCTGCAGACACCCCTGAGGGTCCCCATTCCCATTTTCCTTCCAGGCAGCAGCCAGCTTGGCTCCCTTCTGCAGCAGAAGGGCAGTCCTGGGTATTGCAGATACGTCATCTGCTCCTCTGCCCCACTCCCCCGGCCCGTGCAGCAGGGAATGGCCAGCTTATTGCTCTCCTCCATGGGGAAGCACTGAAGACTGCCAGCTTTGCTGCCCAACAGAGACCATCCCCTCTGAGCTGACAGCCTCCAGGTGGTCTCACAGGTAGACCCAGGTAGTTTCTGTATGCAGCTTGAGACCTGTGCACAGACTACAAGTGCTGTGCGTTCAAGCAAAAGCGTTCATGCTAGGAAAAGTGTTAGTACAAGCTGGAGAACGAAACCTGGTCCTAGCAGTGTGACCTCGGTTTGCCTCTATCCTGCTGGGATGGCTGAAGGGCAGGACTCCAGTGGTCCCTCTATAAATGTTGCAGCTCTTTTGCTTCAGGTTTAGGAGTATTGACTCAGACAAACCACTTATTGTGTCAAGCCTCCCTCTGACAACATCAGTCTTCAGGACCACATCACCCACAAAACTCTTGCCATGTGTCATGCCTGCCATGGTGGCAAAAGGACATGACAGGGCTGACAAGCTGGTCACAGTGATGCCTTAGGTTTTAACTTTTATATTTTTTCAAATGCTGTACTGCCCAGTGTAACTCTGAAGTTCCTTGTAGCTCGTTAGGTACTGCTCTCCTATGCTAAGACAGACATAACAAAGCCTGTCTAGCTTACTCTCCAAGGACACCCAGACCATCCTAGGCCCAAAAAGCAGAATCTATCTCTGCCCTGAGACACTGGAGATTGCCCCAGCACATGCAGAGAAAAGCATTGTAGTCTCTAGTCCTTGGGAACAGGAGATGAAGTCCATTGCCAGAACAGCCAAATCAGAGAGCAGCACAGGTCAGAGCAGACAGGCCCTTGATGGGCATTAGAGTCTGAGTGGGGCCTGTTTAGATGGTTAAGACTACTCATGAGATGGGATCAATATCCTATTTTTTCCAAAGTGATTTAATTGGAACCAAATATAAATAGGACTATCCCCTCCTCACAATCTCAGATGTTCTACAGAAGTAAAAAGTTTTCAGACTTTAGTTGTTTTATTTCAGTCACATATGACTCTTGATTTATTTCACAGCTTGAATAATTTCTGACGACTGTAACGGGTCTTATGATAGAGAAAGACAAAAAAAAAAAAGAAAAAAAATTAAAATTTAAAATTCCAATTAGGAAAACACTCTATTCTCATTTAATTTCAGGTTTTAAGATTGATAAATGAATTTTTGTTCCCATGCTGTGATGATCATGTAAAATCATCAATCCAGCGAACAAGGAGGAAACAAAATACTACTGAGGTGGAATCTCTCTTGCTTAGGGAGCCATTGTGATATTTCAGTGATTTTATTAACTTTCCTCATTTTCTATACTGCATGCAGCATGAGCCTATCAAGTATCAGCCTCACCAAAATTTTAAACAGCAAAGAACCCCAGCATTGCCTACATCATACTGTACTACCCAAAATTAAACCTGAGGTACAGATTGCTGAACTTTTAACTTTACTGGGTAAAAATTTTACTATTTAATATCTTCTCTCATCACAGAGGTCATTTATGTCTTCCTGGTGTCTCCTCTGCCACACTGGAAAATAATTAACTCCTATTCCAATCACTGCATTTTCTCCATACTTTGTGAATGGAGACTCCTGAGGGCTGCCCACAAGCTGATGTGTCTGCTCACAGTGGAGGCTCTCCTGAAGTGAGCAGGGCATTTCTGGCCATGCTCATCTTCTGCACAGAATACTTCCATAATGATGTCCTGTCTCACTTCAGCCAGAGTCTCACACCACATTTGCAGATGTCCACCCTTCCAACCCAAGACCAAACACTCTGTGGAGAGACCACACAGACAGAAACAGCAGAGGTTCTTCCACTTATCATGCCAGGCACAGCTGGTAGACCCAAACTTGGCTACTAATCTCCAGCTGGGGATGTGATTAAAGCCAGATGCCCTGCCAAGCACATTGAACTGCACTCACCCCCTTCCTGTCCACTTTCCTCTTCCCTCTTTCCAGACAGCAGCAGGAGCCTCCCGTGGGTTTCTCATGAGGGACTTGCCAGCAAGACACATCTCACACAGATCCCTCAGCTACACAAGGCTTCCTCCTTCTTTGACCAAAGGACACAGAAGTCCACTGACCTCCAGAGCAGGCTGAAAACCCTATTGTTTCCTCCAGCTCTTCATGATGGGGAACTGACTACAGCCTGGGAGCTGACAGGGTATTTTTGGGTTTCAACTTTCCAGGAATTCACTTTCATTCAGGGTTGTGGTAGTGAAGAACACTGTATTTTGCTTTCTCTTCTTGATATTTATGTTGGGTTTTGTGCTATCCAAAGAATCAATGATTCAATTCTTGAGAGGCAGTGACTTCTCATAGAACTTGTGTTGCCTACCACCATAGAAATGTAGTGACTGAAGTCTGTGGTGAGTTTTGCTTTCAAACATTTTTCAGTCTGAAAGTATAAGTAATAACTACTTTTTGAGTCCTCTGACATCCATGTGGCCATCCATGAACTGCTTCTTTCATATGGAACATGTGAAAATCTGATTTCAAAAGAAGCTGCTACTCATACATGAACTAGGTTGCTGGTAACAGACTAGCCAATGGATTTCTTCCAGTCCACTTCAGCTAAAAATAAAAAATGTCTGGAAGAAAATATTCTTCCACTTGCTGTAGATTGTTAAGTAGATGTGCTGAAGAATTATGCATTTCTCTCCAAGACTCACCTGAGCCCAGCTGGAGCATATTTTGAGCCTTGAGAATGACACCAAAGCTCCAAATACCATTCTTTAATTTGTGGTAGGATCTTAGAAGGCCACCTAATTACATCACTCTCTTCTATTCTGGGACACCTCTCCCCAGCTGAGACAGGCTTTTAGGTGTTAAGTAGAGAGATAATCAATGTAGAATTAGAAGAAGAGACAGGAAACCTCTGAGTGTGAAGTTTACTTATCTTTATAAAAGATGCCTTACATAAACCAGATTTATGCCCAGAGCTGTGTCTCAATTTGTAGTAAGCCCCTAGGAAAGGACATGTGCAGCTAATGGAAAACAAATGTCTATTTTGGCAGGGCCTACAGCTAATGTCAGTTTTTTCCCCCTTTGCTAAAGAAATAAAAAAATTGTCACAATGAAACAGGCTGACTGAAAGATTTTGGTTTTCTCTTAACCATTTGAGTGCTTCTCTGATACACAACATATGTGACAGACCTTATCTCTGTGGTTCATGAAGAGGAAAAAAATGCTGAAGAAATCATGTTCATTTTCATTAAAACATAAAATGTCCTCAGGAAGGAAGTTCAGAGTTGAAAACACAGATATGCTTCATGGCTTGATAACTCTCAGTAAGGACTGGTTTAATTAGAGTGAGACTTCTAGACTTTATTTTGTTGGACTCTGGCCAGAAACAGAACAAGAACACCATGCAATCTTTAAACTTTTTTCTAAAGAAAACAAAAGCCTAGAGAGGGCAGAATTATTAGCTGTGGCTAATACCTCAAAGCAAATTAACATAAAGTATAGTTAT
The DNA here is from genome assembly GCA_013400515.1 of Erpornis zantholeuca. Classification (NCBI taxonomy): domain Eukaryota; kingdom Metazoa; phylum Chordata; class Aves; order Passeriformes; family Timaliidae; genus Erpornis; species Erpornis zantholeuca. The sequence continues at coordinate 13,492 of VZTN01000008.1, forward strand.
TGTTCATTTCGGGGGCAAGAGCAGTACTGTCAACACGAGCACAGAAAACACCAGAAAACAATTCATCATCAGGATTATGGTCACTAACTCATATAAACCGTACCAAACCACAACCCAGAACACAAGTAAGAGTCTGACTTTAACTCAGTAACTACGTGAATTGAGGATTACCAAACAGCCTGTAGGATGTTGGCTCATACCACATGATTGAGAAATCATTAATATGGAATTACTAGGGCTGGTAGGAAATTCTATGAATTTTACCTTTCTTGGGCCTGAAGGGTCTGACACCCCAAAGCTCTGTCTTCTCTGGGACAGCAGATCCCAAAGGCTGCAAGGGTGTGCAGGAGAAGTATCACTCCTCTACCATGCTTCCTTTCCTTAGGCAGCTGCTCAAAGCATGGTTACAGGGAGACCAGACTGGCTCTGGTTTCATCAGGCCATTGCAGACTTCCACTCTCCCCCAAGCATGCAGCTGAGGAGGCTCACATGCTGAACCCAGAAAAGAAAAAGGCAGCACCTTGCCCTTGGGATTCCTAAATCTCACAGGATTTCCATGCACCCACTTCTTGAGCCTGTCCAAGATAACACAGGCAGAGTCACAGAGTCACTGGTACATGACACTGGAAGTAAGCCACCAAAGAGTTTTCTGGGATAGGTGTTAGAAGGTATGCCTTGTGACCGTAAGAGAAGAAACAGTCACCTGTTTTTTTACTACTTCCATGTTAAAGCCAATAAGCCTCTTTGGCCCTTTAAAAATAAGGAGATTTTACCAGAAAAAGAAGCAAGGCAAGCAGGCATTTTAGCTTTCCACATTTGAGGAGCAATTCAAACCACTGGCATGACCTAAGTTTTGAGGAAAAGGCTTTCCAAGAAACAAAGGAGGCCAGGAGTTTCAAACTAGTATGGAAGTTGCTAACTTGCTGTAGTGACTGATACCTCAGTCAGTCATTTCTCTACCTTCAATACAAGGAGAAATCTTCCACAAAATAACAGCTCACTGCCAGGAATGGCTAAATGAATCTTCTCGTAATCTCTCTGTCTGCCCAGACATTGTCTCTTTGCTCTGATCTTCCAATGCTTCAGCTCAAATGCCTTTGTGCATCAGACTTTCCTGACTCCACTGACTGAGGCTTTGTTTAGCCTTTACTGCAAGGTCTAACAGCCTGGCCTTCAGTCTCAGTGGGCACCACCTCCCTGCACTCCCCCTGAGCTCGTGCCTCTGCTGGTCTCCCTGCTTCTGTCTTCCCTACAAATTTAACCACAGATTGCCAGTGTGCTGGGCTTGTCTGCATATATGCCAGCAAAGAGCTGACAATAAAATGATGGAGGTAAGAGGCATCAGATCCACAAAAAACCTAATGTTAAAGACTTCAGTCAAAAGTCACCACCTGGGTAGCAAATTGAGCCCACCGGAGAACTTCGCTACGATGGGAATTTCACAACTTTTTTGTAGCTGATACAGATTCGGGAAGTAGAGTTCAGATTGTTTCAGTTCATATAAGGAAAACATCTGCTATTTTAGGAGGACCATTTGCTAAAAAGTCTGTTTAGTTATCCAGCCGCATTAATTGTTGGGAAGATGAACAAAAAGGTGTCTCTATCTTGAAGATGCCAACTCTGAAATACATAAAACAATAAAGAATCTTCTAGGCTGGAACCTCCCTACATTTGTTTGGATTCAGTTTGGTTCAGTATAGCTTGGGGTGGATGTTAAATTAATGCCTTCAACACAGCTTGAAGATACATTTTGTTTAGGAACTGTCCATATCTCAGATATTATCAATCACAGAGCATCAGTAAAAAAAAAAGACTGATGCAGAGGGAAGAGGCTCTAGAAACAACCACCTCATCCTTTGGTAATCGCAAAGGACAAAGTCATCTTACAAACCATTAAAGATTGTTCAGAGATTCTGGCCATCACTGAGCAAAAGAAAAAGACATCAGAGACCACCTAGAGCTGGCCACAGAGAAGTTGCCAAACTCACCGTGATGAAATATCATATTCTGCACCACACACAGATGTTACCCTTGGGTGCAGGAGTGGACCCACTTATTTTTCTGTGCTGGATTTTAACAGCAAGCAGTGACAAATGGACCCAGAAGATTTGGGAAAGCTGACAGCACAGGCTCTGAGTCAACAGAAAAGACTGTGGTTGTAACAGCTTGTAGAACACAGATGATCTTGGAATAGCTGGCAGACCTCTCTAACCATCTTGGCTAAATCTAAATTCCAATATGTTGCATGCTAAAAAAACCCCAAACCAACAGAGAAGCATAATCAGCAAGGATGGAATTTCCATCAACAAAAGCAAAGTAAGACTGTGCAAAACCAGCCAAATTTCCAGCTTTACAGATGTGTAGAGTTCTGTAGGGCTCTGCCATTGCAGGAAGTACATTTGGGTCTTCTACAGGATCCTGGAAAAACTCCAGGAGTGGAGATGGGAGAATATTTCTCTAGTCACCTGAATGCAATGAAACTTTTCTGGAATGTTAAGAATCCCTCACAACCCCTCTTGTCTTGGTTTTCTTGTATTTCAAAATTCCTAATAACAGAGATGTTACTGCATGTGGTTTAGGGACAGCATTATGACACAAGTACACAAAAAATACCCCATGAAATAATGCTGGTCCGGTACAATAAAACTTAAGACTTTGCAGATAAACAGTTGTGTCACCCATCAGAAGCATCGAAATAGAAATTATCCTTGGCACAGCTCGGGTGTCTTCTAGCAATCACAGCTACTGATTTGAAGTAGCAATCAAAGCTACTGCTTTGTTCAGAAACAAAGCTTCAAACACACAAACTGAGAAATTTCAGTCAGCAACTGAAATTCTCATTAATAGATGCTGTGCCTATCCCAGGGACCTCCATGCATTTTCCCTTGGACAATTGCATTAGATGCAACTGTAGCGATCCAGAAAATCTCACTATTTCTTTTTCCTCTAATCATTTTGCCTCGGAAATCTACTAATGTGCCCATAATCAAATGGGCAGTCATTGGAATTCAAATTGGAGTTTTAACTTCCTATAATAGTGTTTCTCAGGGATTTATCTCTCCAGCCAACATCCCCGTGCTGCTGGCTTGCAATGGATTTGCAAAATGGTAACACCAGGACCTCTTCTGGCTCAGCAAGGACCAAGATCTGATCACCCAAATGGTTCTGTTTCCTGGAACCTGATGGAGCTTATTAGGAAACAACAAGGTTCTTAGGAGCTTATGCTCTCCAATCACCATCTTCCTGGGCTTCTATGAGTCTTCTTGAAGTACCTGGCAAGTGAGTACCTGGCATGCTTCCAGATGTTCTGCAGACTTCAAGGCTGTGAGCAGTGTAACCCCAGCATGAAGTGGGTCCCAGGGCAAAATTGCACCCAACCATGAGTGACAGGACTCCTGAGACACCCCCTCAGTAGCACTTCTGGCTACACCAGACCACATGTTCTGCTGACATTAGCAAAGTTTTTCAGTGTCAGCCCAGATTTCTTGCAAACACTGCCCTTGGGCTGCTACCTCTCCTTCCATACCCAGGTGCAAGCAGGTAGAGAGGGGACAGAGGATCTGCTCAGAGAAGAAAAATACCGGGAACAAATAGGTGGTTAAACTTTCTGCAAAGCAAGCCACTCTATTCTTTTCAAAGATCAGATCTGAGAACTGTTTTTATGGAGAAAAGCAGATGATTAAAAAACTGCATGCCTCTTCATTCTTTTAATCTGAAAAGTTTTGTGGAAAAGACAAAATCACTTTTTTCATGTTTCTGAAATCAAAAGGTCTTTGTTCTTTTACTCCCCTACCAAAGACAGAATATGTCAAAAGATTTTTCCAGCTTCTCCTCTGTCTCCCACATCTTTCCCTGCCTCTGTGCCTGTGGCCATGTGGAATCCTGCTAATCCAGCCTTTTGCATGGAGGTGAAGAGATCATTCATAACTGTGTACTTAGAGCAGCTCTCCCAGAAATTTTCAAACAAGCCATTCACTATAGTCTTCTGGAAGAGATGTATGAAATAATCTATCCATGTTAGTATTACATTATTTATGCTTCATTCCAGCTATCTCCTTATTTCCTGTGGACAGTGTGTTGATTTATTCCTGCTGTCAGCCAACCTCCTTTGACCATGTTTTCAGGAAAAAACTGAAAGGGAGGTTTAGCCACCTACTCTCCAGATGTGCAGTAGCTCCAACTCTATTTTGTGCATTTGTGTAAACATCAGCAATAAACTTCTATCTTAGAGATTAAATATGGAGAGTTTTCCTTTTACCTCACTTTCAGGTCCCTTGCACTGAAATCTTTTAAAGGCATCTCTGGTGTTTTTTGTTATGAAAGCATTTTTCATGCTATTCATCAAGGAAATATGTCCCCAGAAAACCATCCACCACTGGGAGACATCAAGTCATAGTAGTGTCAAGGCTGTGATGTTCCCACCAGGGAATATGTCGAGGAAGAGCACAGCTCTGAGCTGTGCAGGTGTTAGACAGGAATGCCAAGGTCTGGTTGAGCTGTGGAGGTGTTGCTGCTGTTGCATAAAAGAGGATGTTATAAGAGGGGTTGCCTAGGTTATTTAAATATTATCAGGTTAACCGTGCTGTTTTACTAATGGTACTTACTTATATGTAGAGAGAAAAACAAATTGACAAAAAAAAATTAAGTGTCGGCCACTTGCTGCTAATCAACATAGTGATTAATTCCCTGAAATCAGTGATCTGTTTGAGTATCTTATCTGAGTCAAAGCAGTGCTCGTATTTAGCAATATACTACAGAAATGGCCTAGAGGAAGGGCACCAGTGAAGCATAGCTGCCTTGAGAAGTGCATGGTCTGGAAAGCTCCTTTGCACATGAGACAGGTTCAGTTCATTACCCTAATGACATTTTTTTGTTCTACTCAGCCTGTACAAAACATGCCACTGTACTTGGGCCCACAGCTTGCTAGGGGGCTGCCAGAACAGAAGGGATCAGCACTTGTACAGGGCAGCCAGCAGGGCTGGATGAGGACAGAGCAGCCTGGTTCACACTGACACCAGCATCTTCTTATTGTAGCTTACTGCAGTTGTAGATTTCGACCTGAAGGGCTCTGAAAAGGAAAGGTCCTCTGTTATCTTCCACATCCCTCACTTTTGACTAGGTTTACAACTGCTGGCAAAGGGGACGTTGGCTGGGGTCTGCATTGATTTTCCTGATGCTTCAGTGATTGACTTTTCAAACACAGAAATATTTTTAATATATTTTAATATAAGAACTGGAGCAGTTTCTCATTAAAACCCACTTAAATTGCCCTGTTCAATGATGAGTTTAATCCTTGAATTATTAATACCCACCAGTGAAAGACAGGAGATTGATGTTATTTCCCTGAGTTGGGAATGTTGCTAGAAGAAGAAAGCACTACACTAACAGACAACAGACAGAAAAAGAGCTGTAGACTTAGTTTGTGTGGCTGGTTTTTCAGTTCAGCAACAGCTGATTTCAATCACTTCTAAACAAACTTCTGAAGTATTTTGTACAACCAGCTAATGCCTCTATAAATATCTTCTGTTTAACTATGGACAAATTATCTCCCAGCTTGAAAGGCTAACCAGGATTTGTTGAGGGGGTGTTTCCTTCATCTGTTTATGAGAAATACTTATCAATAAGAGACAAACTGTTGCTTTGGAGCTCACACAGCTGAAGCCAGCCATGTGTTCTATGTAGCTGTAGAATACAGAACCACTGTGTCCTATCCATCTTCGTAACTCTGGAAAACTCCAGCAGCCTTACAAGTAAACCTCCTGCCTCGTTAGGGGTTACTTTCTGAGTCAAATGTCAAAACCGAAGAGTGTCCAAAACAACAGCTTAATGAGGCAAGTCTTTTAGACTTACTTCACTTTAAAGTGGAGTCTAAGATCTCCTGCAATGCATGGTCTTCTTGGGCCAGAGCATGACTTTGGCCAGCAGACTGTCCTACAGAAGGAGCTGCTGACCCTCTGCATCCTATCAAAACCCATTGGAAATTGCACAAGATAATGTCCTTCTGAGTTAACCTCAGCTTTGTGGAGCTGTCCGGAGAGCTTCTGGACTAAAAAACATGCTTCTGGGAGCATTGGACCTTATTTGTCTCTTAGATGTTTTCTGCCTGTCTGTGTGTCCATCCCACATGTCACCCCCAGCACCAGGTGAGCTGTGGACAGGAGTTTCACCTCCAAGCACATAACAGGCAAGCCAAAGAAGACAGGGAGCCAGATGGATGATGCAGGGCAGAGCCCAGTGGCAAACAGCAGTGGTCAGTGATCTCTCACTTTCCACAGCCTGAAACTTGCAGCTTGTACCCTCCTCGGAGGAAGATTCCCTCTGGGAAAGGGAAGATGGTATAACACAGGCAGTATCCTCCTGCAACCCCTTTACATTCTGCCTTGGCCCCCTCTCTCCCCTCCTGTGCCAACAGGTATAAGAACGTAGGTTGGGTTTTCTGACTCAAACACACATTTCTTGACATGTTTTATTATAAGCAGGGCCTTTAAAACTATTTTCATAAAAGCTGACGTGGCTGTGAGAATTGTTATATTTGAGTGAAAGCCATGTCTTCCTTTGGTAAACAAAAACCTTCTTAAATATCCTGATGGGAAATACTCTAAGGAAGCTGGGGCATTGCACAAGCCAGCCAAGGCAGAGAGAGCCTGAACAAGCCCAGCTCTGAAAATATAATTTCTTTCAAATTTTCCACTAGGAACCAGGGTGTGCCATACTCTGACTCCTGACAAAGGCATTTGTCATTTGAAAAAAACCCCAAAACACTACTGGGTCTTAGGTATGAGATGAAAACATTTGTATTTCTGTCTTTCATAAATGCAAAATATATGGTGTTTTGAAAGCGCCGTATCAAAATTTAAAGCAATTGTTGAAATCTCGATTTATGCTACACTTAAACCCAGCTTTGGAACATCTGCTTGACAATGACTGTATCATTATGAGCAGATGCTGTCTTCAAAGACTCAGACAACACAAGGAGAGGATATTTTTTTTTCTCTATCCTGTTTTTATGCATGTACACCCATATACAACAATCCAGAGAAATTGCACTTGAAGAAAAATATGGAGCTACGCCACAGCACCATGGCATAATAAATATATATATATGTCTACAGCCATTCCTTACACATGAGCACTACAGCATAGATCTGTAATTTTATCACCATGCAATTCCCCTTGATTATACTGACAGCCCTAATAGGTTCCAAAGAGTTTGGCTTCCATTATATCCTGCAGCTGAAAAAGCTTGGCAAGCAATAGCTTAGCAATAAACTTCAATTTTCCCCTACCTTAAAAAAAATTAAAGAAAGAAAGAAAGAAAGAAGAAGGAAAAGGAAAACTTTGGCACAATATCCAGGTGTAAAAATAATAGCACAGTAGTAGTGAAACCATTTTGCTGTTATCTCCTGGCATACATGTAGCAAAAATCATCTGTGTATGTATTACCATTTTCCTCCTTTTAAAGATGTGTAAGACAATCCTCCAAGTAAGATAATAAAGAAAAATATAGCTGAACCTCCTTCTTTTCAAGGAAATTCTTATATACTTGAAAGCTCCTGTGCACATCTATTACTAGATTTTTGTTAATATTATCATTATCACAGTGTTATCTGGGGAATGCAATGATTACCAAGCAGCAAGGAACACATCTGGAGTATGTCTACATAAAGGGTCCAAAAACCACATACCTTGGTGCTCTGTGTCCAGAAGAAAACCTTCACTGTTACTGTTCATTAACTGACCTTTCTGAAAGGCACAGTTAGAGGGTTTACCTATGAGGTCCTCATCAGGCTGTGACTTGTGGATGACATCTACTTGTGGTATTTACATCACCACAAGTAATCAGGGGCCATGGAAAAGACTGCCAGCACCACATGCAAGAAAACTGAGTTTGGAGTCTGATATTGTGTCTCAGATTTGGTACAATGGGAATGTAGAAGGCTATTTACACAAGAAGGAAAAAAATTACCCAGACAGGATCTCAAAATCACCTACAAATGGGACAAAGACATGATTGCTGTTGCTGGCAAGGGGCAAACTGACTCACACTTCATTCATGTGGCTGCACTCTCCTCTGCAGGATCTGCATTTCCCGTGAGAAATAACTAAGGGAACAGCTAAATACAGCTCAAAAGGTTCTGGTTTTACCAATTTGATCTTGTGAATTCCTGTGCCTCTGTCCTTCATTCATGAACCTGCTCTCTCCAAATGACATAGGTCTGCTTTTTTCAATGTAACCTGATTTAATATTAATACTGTGGTTTCCACTATGTTGCCACGAGACAAGACATTCAATTTTAGAATAAAAGCCACTTCCTCAGTTGTACACAGAATTTGAATACTCATCATTAATTCAAGTGCACAGGCAAAGTGGTTTATTTTTCATTGCAAGCCAATTTAAAGATTGACTCAATTATTTTCTGTATGAAAGTACCTAGAATACACCTTTTTGTTTCCCCTTTACAGAATGAAAGGGCACAAGTCAGTGGGGTTTTCTGTGAAGCCTGGTGCAAGCACATATGGAATAGTCTCCTTTGCACCCATTTTTAAGGATAGCCTACCATTCAACATCCCTGGAGAATGGTCCTTCTCTTCATATAGGCTTTTCATCCCTAGGCTTTTTGGACTCTGTGAGCCTGCATGATACAAAATTTGGTGTTCAGATATAAAAATGTCTTCTGCTGTTTGAACTACCCTGGCCTCTACAGCACCAGGAAGACACCACAACCCAGACTGAAAATCAGTCCCTGGTGACAATCCTCATATGTTGACCAAATTCATGCATAATCCAGGATTACGATTTCAACAATCCCGATTTGTTTGTAGGAAGGTGTTTGCATTTTATTCCAATCTAGTTCAACAGGCATCATTAAACCTCTTAAAAGTCTATGCCATAATACAGTAACATTTTTGCTTCTGAGTAATTTTTTCTGTCCACAGTGAAAAGTGGTCTTGCTAAAAAGCCACCAAGAGGGTTCCAATGGCTTCATCTTCTACACAAAGAGGTTAAAAACCCTCTAACAAATTCTGATGGTTTTCAGCCAGCTATTAGTATCACTTTGTCTGTTTATAACAGCAACATAAAGAAACAGAAATTCCTGTTTCCAAGAGTCAGCATGACACCTATAAAACTGGACAGGCTGAAAGATTAAAACAAAAGCCTAAAAGAAGGTGCAGTATAAATCATCTATCCAAAAATACTTTAAAGGTGGTTTCATAAAATGTCAACATGTCCACATTTTTAGAAAATGATGAAAAGGTAAATATCTAAAAGAATTTGATTTATACTGACTGCATGGCTGTCCTCATGCCAAAACTGGATAGTATGCATAAAAACAAGAATAAAAAGATCTTCCATACTTTTAAAGCAAGATAATATTTTATCTATAAAACATCTGCCTTTCCAAAAGCAAGTTATACTGCAATGCATTGTGCTGAGAGACATTAAACCTAGAAAACTTATCAAATGGCTACAACATATTTTAAAAAATAACCAGTGATAATGCTTTGCAGACAGCAACGAAAAATAATGACATCAAACCAAATACATAGCCCATGCAGTTAATACATTTTTCTGTGTGCTGGTTTTGTACAAAGTAAAGAGCACAAACAAAAAAGAATAAAGGAAACAACAACAACAAAACCCATGAAAAATCTCAATTAAACAGACTCTGAATCAAAATTGTAGATCAGAATGCTCTGAGCATCCACAAAAAAACCCCAAACAGTCTAATCAATGCAGATGAAGTAAGATTTCACTTTTCACTCAGTGAAAAGTCACTAGAAAAAACAACAAACTAAAATGAATTTGGTAGCAGTTTTACATCCACCCAAATCACTCTATGGCTATCAAACACCACCATGTAGGATTTGATGTAACTCTATGTCTTGGTCTTGTTACAGGTTTCTCTGGGTGATGCTTTCCTGCATTGTGTGCCAGATAGACCTCAAATAACACAGAATCCCAACAGCTCAATTTGATGTGTTCTGCACAGTGGTAATGGACACAAGTATGTTTGACTAGAAATAAAAAACTATTAGTCTGTTGGAGTTCAGGCTTGTTTTGAAAGAATCATTTCCTTCCAAATCACTGGGTGACAATAAAGAGGGGATTTCAAAAACCCCATGTCAATAGTTCCTTTGGACAAGAACTGTGTTTGAAGGCATCTCAGCCCATGGGCTAAAATCTCTCCTCTAGACAAATTGCAAAAGGTATTTTGGAACTTTGAGGCAAAAACAATTGTCATCACCCCAAAATCACTAAGGCAATATAGCAAGAGCTAAATTGTGGCTTCAGCATAGAATAGCTGATCTTTATTGAAAGGCGAAATGTGGGGCTGGCTTTTAGTGGATCTTAGAGAAATCCAGCAACAAGCTTGAAAAAGCAATTTCTTTTTAAGTGCCTTCAGTTGTAACACTTCTCCATTTCTAAAGGCAACATTTGCAGGTTTTCGGGAGAAATTTTGATGAGGAATGTAAACATAAGCAAGATGTTTTGATAAGGTATTTTCCTTGGCCAATGAAAAAGCTTTATCTTTGTTTGTTTTCATATATTATGGGACACTATGCTGTTCACAGACAGACACAGACAGACAATCTCTCTGAGCAGCTGCTTGCCAGAGAGAGAAAAACCTTTCTTGTTTTTGCTCTGCATTTTTGCACTTTGCTTGATATGCTTGCATGCAATGAAACGAAATAATAAATACAGCCTTCTGAATTTCAAATCTATGGATATGGAGTCTTTTTGTGGATCAGGCTCTAGCATTACGGCTTCATCGTTCCCACAGCGAAAGGTTTAAGGGAACCCGGCAGACCATATTATACACACTGTGGCCAGTGCTGGCTCTCTGCTACCAGATAAGATTTTCAGTCACGCAATAGTTCAACAGAGAAACTGGAGAGGCTGAAATCTAGATTAGACAGGAAAGCTCACAATCTAAAGCCGCCTGATATCTCTCCAGCTTCAGACAAACTTAAGGTCTCTGTTAGAAGGGGAAGGTTAAACAGATTGACACCTCCTGAATGAGCACAGCCTTTTACTGTTCCTCCATCTTGGCCCAGTCCTAGAGATTTCCTTTCCCTTCTTCCTTGTTTTGGGCAGAATGCCTTCTGCTTGCAGCACCTCACCATCTGGTCGAGTCCAAAGGTACATCCCTGCTTCATCAGTTCAGCACCTTTTTTCACATTTCACTTGAAAATGCACAAGCCAGATAAGGAGAAATTTCTTCCAGATGTCAGGAACTTAACATGAACTTACCCTTATACAGAGCGAGGTGATATTTTTGTGATGAGAACATTGCGGCATAATTAGAAATAGAAAAAAGTCTTCTTTCAGAGGTCAGTGTTTAGCTGTCTGTCAAGACATTTTAAGTATTTTATGGGACAATAAAAATGGAAAAGGCATGTCAACGTGAGCGAAACACTGTCCCAAACTTGCTCCTTCCTTTCTGCTTGGCACTCATGTCTGCCCAATGCCATATTGATGTCTCAGCCAAGGCTTATGGTTAGGGTTTGAGTTACACCTAGGGTTAGGATTCAGAAAACCGTAAAGCCCACCACTCCAGGGACACTAAAAACGGAAAAGGCATGTCAAGACGAGCAAAAGTCTGTCCCAAACTTGCTCCTTCCTTTCTCCTTGGCTCTTGCATCATACCAATGCCCTATTGCTGGCTTTGCGTAATTCCCCATTTTAACTACACCATCCAGATTTCACCTAAATAAACACTTGGGAACATTTCAGAAATATGGTCTATGTATTGAAAAAAAAAAAAAATAACAGAAAAGATGATAAAGACAAATCTCCCTTAAATCCAGCTTGGTCCTGGAATTTGTCCTTTTCAGCTCCGAGTGCCCTTCATACCCACAGTGTCCCTAAGGAAACTGGGTGCACCTCACCATGAGATATCAACTCATCATTCCCCACCTGTGGGGACAAAAGTGAAGAGATAACCTTTGTGTCGTAACTACAAACTCCAAGTTACACAACTGGGGCATTTTCTAGATGCAAGGAGTTTTTTCACAGCTCCTCAACATTACAAGTTTCCTTGTACAATGGGAACAAAACAAATGCACCCCTTGTTCCAAAATCCAAGTGTGGTACATGCACGTGTTTGAATGCTTGCTGCCACATTAGTGGTTTATGGCTTACTACATTTAGCCTTGTTCTTTGTAGCTGCATTAATATATATTATTTTGCTTCACATGAGACTAAGTCTGGTTTTGATTAGGCTTGTAGAGAGCTGTCAGAAAGTCAGACTCAAGCAAATAAGCCCCCGTGGGTTCTCTTGGAAAAGCCCATAAAATGTCTACTGTTCATTTAAATTAGGCTCAGAAAGAAACACAAACCTGAAGGCTGCCAGTGTTTATACATTTGTTTAAGATTTTTTTTTCTTGTGGGGCAGAGGAGGCTGGGAAAGGTGTTATTCTGAGAATAAGCCTAGTCAGAGAGCAGCCATGGGCCCAGACCCTCATTCCTGCACACAAAGCAAAGGAGATACAGGCTTATGCAGGCACCCTGAGCTGTAATATAAATCCCTCCCATGAATTCAAGCCCAGCAGTGGAGGAGCAGCATGACTGCTACTTTGCAGTCATTTCTGAACTATTAGGTTGTGGCAGTTGCTAAAACAAGTTCTGAGAATACTTTCCTGTATGTGGCTTGTTTAAGCACAGTTTTTCTACACGTCTCTGAGCCTCGGTTGAGGAAATCTGCCTGGGCCACAAACCAGATGGCAAGGCAAGGTTTCCCATGGCACCTAAGCTCCTCCATGGAGGGCTCAGGCCCTCCCATGGGGCTGCCATCCCTAGAATGTGGTCCCTGTCCAACACTTAAATGCCCCTACATGCAGTAACATTTTGCCCTGCTTAGAATGGATATGTCAATCAGCCCCTTTATCTTGTACTGTACATTTATTTTCTTAAGCGCTCACTGGTTTATATACCCATGCTTTAGGGGTGAGGTCTGCAGTGCCAGCTGAGATGATGACATTGCCCTGTCATCTTCAACTCTCACTCTGTGCTGTCTGAAACTCTCCTTACAGTTTGGTTTACTTTGGAGGTACCACTTGACCGCCTGTCTCTGCTGTTTCTGAGCCAAGCAGGCTGGCTCCTCCTTGCCCCACTCCCTTTCATGCATGCACTCGTGGATCCTCAGCTCTCCCACAACCCTGACTCACACATTCTCCATGTGTGATAATAGGCTCAAAATTTCATTTCTTTGCTCTGTCTCATCTGGGTCCCACAGGCTCCAGCGCATCCTTTCCCCATGTGCGGATCCATGGCTGTCATCCAGAGTATTCCTCCAGGCGCCTGCCTGCACATTTTCCTGCCCAGCACAGTCTCTCAGGTTTTGGGGTCAAATCTCCTACTGCTGGGCTGCCATAAATCCAGGATTGCCTACCAAAGCCCCCAGCTACATGTTTTTTTCTGGGGGATTCACCTGACCATTGTAAACATGTTCACACACTGGTTTTGTCTCCTACTCCTGCTTGGCACTTGCTCAATATGTTTTTGGCCTCCCAAGCTGTGACAGAAGACAGGAACCACCTCTGAGGTCCCTGAAGGTCCAGAGCCACCCCCAGGACCTCTACCAGCTGCTAGTCCTGACCTCTTAAAGGGTTAAACGAGCCCCATCCCTGTATAAGCATTCTGGCCTTGGGGCTGCCACTCTAGGTGGCAGAGAGGACAGATTTCCTCAGGATTTTGAGGACTGCTAATTATTTAACAGTCTGAGAAATAAGTAGATCTAAACACAACTTGGAGGTCCTGCACACCTGTCTTTGACCACTCTGGATCAGCTTTTAAGTCCCCAGCAGGGAAATTCATATCTTGGACTCCAGAGGAAGAGAATTTCTCATTCCTTTATCGTTTTTCTCTCCAGCCATCCACTCAAAAGCTTACAGAGATGATGTAGCTGCTGCATTTAAGCTATCAGAACAAAGTCCCTTGTTGTCTGCTGCAGGGTCCTGGGGACAGTTTGGGAGTCTCTCAGCATTGAAACTTTCTATTGACTGTTCTTATTGTTGTCAGCAAGAAGGTGGGAAGGCACTGGTTGGCTCAGCAGGAGAAGTGACAGGGGCTGCCCTCCATTCAACCCAAACCTCTCCTTCCTACCACATCAGGGTCAGGCTGCATTTGGCTGAACACATACATGCTAATTGTAGAAAGCAGTTAATAGGCACAAAGTATTATCTGTATCTTATCTAGTGCTAGCATTTGATTAATTGTTCCCAAAGACTGAGGCTTTTCAGACTTTCATTTTAATTAGGAGGAACATTTGCCAAAAGCAATTTCTCTCAGGCAACTTTCACCATTTGTTGAAGTATTCATTTATCTGATATTATTCCAAGGCTGGGTTAAAACAACAACAACAAAAACCACCCTATAAGAACAGCCCATCTATTCAAATTCTGAGAAACCTCCTAGACAGCAGCTAGGAGGGAAGAGCTCTCCTTGTGAAAAATCTCCTGTCCTTGGCCCAGCCGAGTCTCCCAAGCAGCTTTGTTCCCTGTGTGCACCCCATGCTTCAGGGAGATAAGAAGGAAGCTACTTCTAAGCCTGTTCAAAAATAAGGGAAAAGTGTACAATTACCTTCAGAATGTTTAAAGGCCCCACATATTTCAGGGATGACTTAGGAAGGCTCTTAGTGTAAGAGGCAAACTGCCTTTTGATCATATTTCCACTAATCCTTCCTCCTTGCCTTTATTACTCATAGGAATTTGTGCATGTAAACACTCATCCAGATGCCTGGGTTGTTTTTATTTATATTAGATGACAGAGCTGTTCTAAGTGCACAATACTTGGGCACAGAGAGTGATTGATGCTGTGCAACAGGAGGGTGGAGGGGTCCACAGCTGACTCATGGCACTAGGGGAGCACGTTGCACCAAGCAGAGATAATGGTAAGGCTGAATCTGCTGTGCAGACACATCACCTGTGAAATCCAGCCCTGCTGCACAAAAAGTAAGAAAACTGTTCCCGACCCAAAGATTTTTGTCAGAAAGCTGCACAGTAGATGAATTGTGGAGGAAGAACCATGAGAACATTAACCACATCTGATCGGTGCACAGAGATTTAGATACATTAACAGGGTATTTCGGTGACAGAGGCAGCCCCATACATGTTGACTGCTTGTCTGTTATTGGTTGCATGATTCGGATAAGAAGCGATGGCACCAAATAGCCTGGGGAAAGGGCCATCCAACCAAGGGAACAGACTTCAAAGCTTTGGATGATCTAGGACTTACAGATAGACAGC
The DNA here is from genome assembly GCA_013400515.1 of Erpornis zantholeuca. Lineage (NCBI taxonomy): Eukaryota > Metazoa > Chordata > Aves > Passeriformes > Timaliidae > Erpornis > Erpornis zantholeuca. Next base: position 28,741 of record VZTN01000008.1, read on the forward strand.
ACAAATCCAGAATCACGGCAAGAAAGTATTTTCAGAAGGGTATTTTATCTGTCACAAGTGCCATGCATATACTGTGGAGATGCCTATGAAGGCCCTTGGCAAATTTAAGAGGCAGGCAAATACAACTAAGGAAAAAAGCTTGTCTCAAGAAATGAGAGCAATGTCACCCATAAATCAAATGGCAAGGTTAGATGACTTAAAAAATACTTCAGTGTTATTTAAAGCTCTTGCTGCAAACCATGAGTTACGTAAGTTCCATTCTTTTCATGAGGAATTTCTAGTATTTCATTCTGTTAATATTGACAGAGACCTGTCCACTGAAGGATCTCCTACATTTCAACAAGTTTATAGTTATACTCTTCACATTTATTTCTTCTCTTGGCAAAGTGGACATAAAAAGAGCTAAGTAAGGTATTTTCCTTTGCATCATCAAGCCCCAGGTAGCTACTTTGAAACTTTGTAAGGCTGGTTACTAAACTCTGTTCAGGCAGCTTAATGCAAAGCATCACCCTGCAGTAAATTTTAGCAATAGTGGAACACACTGCGATGCACTACGGCATTCACAGACACCACTGTCATGGTATGTGTGCAAGTGGATGCCCAAAGTTCAGCGTTTCTGAAACAACCGTGCTGTTCCTATGAAAAGCATTTAGACATTGGGAGTCCACCAAAAATATGTGGATTAATTAAGTTCTAGGGGGGAAAACACTCATAAGTTTGAAAACAACTGAGGATAATAAAGCCTATTAACTAATCACAGATATTGAGCCACTTCCACCAGAGACACTACAATAGTACAATGAAACTGATAAATGTATGATATGAAGCATTTGTCAGGCCTTATCCTGAATACCATGCACCATTTCTAGTCACCTGTGCTCAGGAAAGATGGAGTGAGACAGAAATATACCCAGAGACAAGGAAATAAAGGATGCCTTTATTTATGAAAGGATAATCAGGGCATTGAAAAACCTCTCTTCAGAGAAGATGGAAAGATTTGGTGGTTTTAGTCCAGAGAAACAAAAACTAGGAGAAAAGATGACTGCTCTCATCAGTGTGACAAATATCAAAGGTGGGAACAAGGACTTCTGATGATAATCATACTGGCAGAAGAACAAAGAGGTATAGCTTGAAAATTAATAAATTTGGTCTGGATTCAGAAAACACTTACAAGCATTAGAGAAATGACATTGCAGAACAACACTGCAATAACAGATAGAGCATGGTGCAAAACAAACTTTCTTTTAAAACAGTAATTAATAAGTTGAAGAACATAATTATCCAAAACAGTTGCTGTGACAGCAGCGTTCCCTCCAGCTCTGTCATGGGGGCTCAGCAGGTACAACTGACTCTGTCTTTGACTATAAAATGACCAGAAGATGCAGGGAGTACATTCCTGATTCAAAGATTTTGCAGAATTCATTAGAAAAACATCTATTTCAGTCAGAGACAAAGGGAATAGTGGAGCAACTTGGCAGTCAGCCATTGTAACTGACCAATCACACAGAATATAATAGTCTTGCATGCTTCCATTTTCTTGAACTAGGTAAGAACTAGAAATAATTTTAAAAGGACAAATGTTAAGAGTAGTTCATTTTCAATCTGAATTTCAGTTTGGGATTGTTTTTTATATGTGTTCTTCCAGAAGACTGGTCAGAATATAACTAGATACCATTTACTTTGGAAAGACTCATTAATTTAATTTTGAAAAATTGACTCCCCAAAAAAACCTAAATTCAAACAGTTTCTCCAATAATGTATTGATAGTGATGTTCATCTTACAACACATATGTCAGGATTTTCATGTTCTTATCAGGCAGCAAACTTCAATAGTTCAGTCAGCAAGCTAATTCCCCATTTGACATCTGTTGATACTGCTCCGATCTGAGACTAGTATACATTTATGTGCAATCCTCACTTTGGCAACGAGCTTTTAAAACTACAGCTGAAGCGAATCTGATTTTTCTGTTCTTAAGGCAATAGTGCCATCTCGTGGGAAATACTCGGCTTTGTGTCCTATGCTGGGCAAAGGAGCCCAGAGCCTTTCTTAGACAAGCGATTCCTCAAGAAAATGAGATGTAATTTTTATATTTTTCCTAAGATGGCTCCCTCGGGTTAACACATAAACATTCATGAAAATGCTTGCTAGCCCTTTCTAGTCACCACAGTAAGGTTTCATAAGGTTTTTGCTCTGCTCCCAGGTGCTCTACAAACCACAGACCCTGTTTGGGTACAACCCAAGGGAGCAGGGGTCCTGCATCCTGCCAGGAAGGCCCCATGGTCAGGAGGGAGACCTCCCAGCCCAGCTGTAAGCAATGCTGCTCTGTGTTGTCCAGCAAGACCAACCTCGCCAACCAAGCCCATGCCATGAGCCCTTGGCTCTGCTGCATGAGTTACATATGCACACGCAATTGCCAGTCGTATCTTAACCCTGCTTCTCCTGTCAACATTTTCAGACCATTTTATCTGATTTTGTGCCTCTTCTCTTTTTAATGGCTTTTTCCCTCAGTTTCTGCAGAGTCAAAACAAAAACATCTCACAAACCAGAGAGCAACAAACACCTTTTTACATTGTCTGTCCTACAGACTGAAAACTATGAAGATGCATCTCTTTTTTCCACAAGCAGTGGAAGAAGTGTGCCAGAAACAAGACCCTTTCATCTAGAGAGCTCCATGTTCATGGCTCCTTGGTAAAGATGAAAAGTAATGGACCCAAATCAGCTTGCTTTTACCCAAGGCAGGTTTAAACAGAAATAGGCTGCCTGCTTCAGACTCCAGCATTTTCTGCAAGGCTTCTCCTACCACTGTGCTGGTGTTTTTTGACTCCTCAAAGGCTTTAAGGACTATCCCACCAAAATCACAGCAGGCTGTAAGCCCATGTGGGGACCAGTTAACCTTCTTCTTTGTAAGCAAATTAAGGTAAATCTCAGGACACTTCCTTTTTGCTAGTTGCCAGACAAAGATGGTGAGTTATGGAGCCATCAGACAGATATTAACCAGAAATAGGAATTAAATAGAATCATGTATTCACAGCAAGCTTCCTTTTGCAGTCTGCAGTCACTGGTTCAAGACATGCTCAAGAATGAATCCTAGGCTAGTACCTCCATGATGTTCTTTGTTCAGCATTACCAATGAAGCTAAGCCAGGAAAAGCTGTAAATTGTTACCTCCACTTAAAATCCTGGCAAGAGCACACAAGATTTGTATTTATATGTTATACCAGTATTATACAATGAAACTGTCAAACCTATCTATTTCTGTCTTCTGTATGAGGCTCTAGCCTGTTTCCCCGAACTGTTACACATGCAGTGTAAGACAGACATTCACTCCCAAGCTTAACATTTTTGTGGTGGACAATTTATCACAACTCTCAATAAATTGTGCCACTATAGTTACAAGAGCATTAAAAAAACAACAATAGAAATAAAAAGAGAAAAGTTTACAAAGAATAGATGTCCTTGTAGACCTTGAGGTTTGGCATCAAAACTAAATTCAGAGCAGGTCAGGTGCTGTTACTGTAAGATACAAGGACTTGAGTTTGGTATTTTATTAATTCTCAAAAACACCCCCAAAACAATTTACAATAAAGTTTTGAGGTACTAGTTTAAAACATATTTTTTATTCAGACTAATCTAAATGTTATTCTGATTGCAGTTAGTCATTCCTGACATTTCCATCTGGGTGAGAAAACATATGCTATTAACTAATATTAATCAACTGAAAACAGTTACATTCAAAATTTCACACACATTTCACTCATTTAATAGCTGAATTATTTGAAGACAATACTACTTTTAAACTACAAGTTCTTCAGGTTGAACAGTACACCATACAGTGACCAGAAATGAAAATATTATTTGTACTTGTATATTAAGGCACTGGCACAGTTCTAAGTGTGTCTGGTTTTAGTTGGTACATTCCTGCCCAAATTACAGCAGCATGAAGAAATAATCAAGTTTCCTTTTCTGAGCACAGATATAACATTCAGGATAAAGTTAAAGGCCTAACAGCATGCTTTGGGGAGGACTTCACACTAAACCAGCTAATACTTCACATGTCTTCATGTGAGCGACTCACCTCAGTCTGAAGAATAAATAATTCACTTACTTGCACCATATAACAGACTTTCAGAGAACAAAACATTCCATTTATGACTGAGATTTAAGATCACACGTAAAGATTTGCGAAGAGGAACTCTATCTGCAAGCCTTAACAAACAGGATTTCATTTCATTAATATGAAGTTAGACTACTCAAAACAACAGTAAGAAAATCATTGTATAGTTAACACCAATCAAAAATGGCTGATAAAGTTGAAAGAGTATTTAATTCTGATGGCACTTTCATGGGATGATAAACTTTTGCAGTACATAAATGCATATAAGAGTAAAGTTAAAAGGATCCTGTCCTGGGGGGTGTACAGGCATATGTCTTCCAGGGAGCATTCTGATAATTTTTGCCTTCACATTTACTTTCTTCAGCCTATGGAATATTTTTGCCTTACTACTCATGTCCAAAGCTTCCTACAGGACAACCAGCATCCCAGCTCACTGCCTAGGTGAGACTAGGTGGCAGGACTCCACCAAACTGCTGCTCTCAACTTTGCCTCCTACATTGGAAAAATCTAGCTAAGATAATTTTTGAATTTAAATCTTCATTGTGCAGTAGCACATTTAGCTGAGACATTTATCTTCAGCATCTGCTAACTCTGCACAAGTCTCTATAATTTTAAGCTGTAAACATTGAAGAACAAAGACTGCAGATATTTTGATGATATTGTACTTTCTCTGAAATAGGTGATAAAATAATCACGTTTAGACTGGCTCTGAGAGAGCCTTTGAGTTGAGACAGACATCAGCATCCAAAGGGCTGACATGCAAGAGAAATTCTTCAGCTATCTCAAAATCCCTCATAAGAGTGTTCTACATGAACACCTTGGCCAAAAGGTGGTGCTTCTTCACATTCTGTGCAGTCTCAATTCCACCAGTCCAATCTGCAGAGTTTAAATTGGCTCAAAATCTAGCCTTCTCTTTCCTGATAGTAACACTTTGACCACAATAATACTGTTCTAAAATTTTCTAGTTGAAGTCTGACTGCCTTTTGGCACCTCTTAGAATTCACCCTCATTGTTTCTACTTCACTGTATTTACAAGTGCGGCATTATCCACATTTGCGATTTAGAGGAAAAGGGGAAAAAAATCTTACCGAAGATGTTAAAAACTCTTATTAAAATATCAATTTCACATTCATGATCCATTCTTTTATTGTCTTACAAGCCACTACAGACTCCCCTTTTTAAATGTGATTTTGCATTTTTTGCCTAATGCCATGTAATCTTTACTGGTTATGTATTCTCTGCACTGCTGTCCTGTGGATACAAAGCAGCATAGGAGCTATTAGTGACACTAATAGCAATCTTCTTCCAACAGAAGAATAGCAGTCTTCTTCCAACTTGACAACAAAAGCAATCTTCTTCCTGATAAACAGATTTAATTTGCTATAAATAAGCAGTGCAGGCAACCAGTGCCAACAGTATAGACTATGGGCTGCAAAGTACAACAGAGTAGAATAAAGTTTGTTTAGATGTTACCATGTTGGGGACTGACTTTCTGTTTTTCTGAAAATGGTTTGCTTAGTTCTGAAACATTATGAAAAAAAAGTAATCCTAGAGCTGGTTTCTCACAACCAAACAAGTCATTGGCTGTCATGTCACTGGTTTTCTCTTTTACTTGGAGACTAAGGAGTTCTCAGGTTACCTGTTGGGGGACTAAGATGAAATCATCCACCAACCACTGTGAATTTGTCTTATAGCAATTTTAGATCTTTGTGAATACTAGTTTCTAGTGGCATCACAAGTGTGTACAAGTCTGGAACTACTCTGCCTTTCATGCTAGTCAAGAAAAACATTTGTTCTTCCATCTAGTCTTTAACTTTCTCACAGCTGGTATGGAACCTGTTTTTCATAACACAGATATGTCTTGGTAATTATATGCAGAAGACAAACATACACCTATTTTTTTTTTTAATTACATCTCTTTAGTTTTTGGTAGTTACAAGGTTTTGAGAAAATCTTCACTATTTATTTTTTATTGCAACCATACTCAGGATATATAATTGTCTTCTCTTGCCACAGAGGTTGCAGTTGCTCAGTGTTTAAGGAACTGTGGTGATTTGAGTTATGAGGTCATTGCTGAAACATGAAGGTTTCCAAGATCCAGAGTCGTGAACAACAATCAGGCTCTTAAAAGAGAAAATATATTGCTTTTTATTTCCTCTTTTGACTTTCTAAGACAACAGAAAGGTACACGACATATGTGCATGTGCCATTGTGCCCCCTGAGTTCATTCAGAGTGGGTCTGTGAATGACTCCTTATGTACAGGACCTCATTTTGCTTTGGTTGGTTACTAATGGGCCTCATTCCAATTAAAATACATCTGTAGACTGGAGTCAACTCATGGGAACCAACGCTAAAGTCTGCCTGAAATCTGATCCTCTGCCAACAAGCCTTGTGCCAAAGTCTTAAGCCACACAAGTAGAGAGAAAGTGCATGGATGTGTAAATCTGCATAAGACTTTTGGAAAGGGATCACAAAATCTGTTCCTGTAACTTAATTTCAAGGACTAAATAGTTACAGAACTAACAAAAACATACTTGTTCATGTTATTACAGTAGCATTAATGAGCAGGGTATAGGGTAAATAAGAGGACAAAGAAAAGAATTTTCCCTCCTTATATTCCAAAATTTTGGGGACCAATTTAGGAAAAGCTCCACATACCTTTGAAGCATCAGGTATTGACTGGAATGGGACAGTGGAGCTGGTGAATTACACCTCAGATCTATTATGACATTTTCTGTGTAAAAGCACAAAGATCCAAGCAGTCACTTGTGTGGCTTGTACTAAAGGCTGGTCCTACAGATTATGGTCTGAGAGAGAGACATTATCAGTTCTCAAAAACCAAAAATGCTGATAATAAAATAAACATTTACAATGGGAACAAACTATTTAAAGTGGCAGAATAAAATCATAGAATCACAGAATGGTTTGGGTTGGAAGGGACATTAAAGAATGCCTAGTTCCAACCCCCCGGCCATGAGCAGGGACAACTTTCTCTAGACCAGGTTGCTCAAAGCCCCAACCAACCTGTCCTTGAACACTTCCAGGGATGGGTGTCAACAACTTCTGTGAACAACTTGTTTCAGTGGCTCACCACCCTCACAGGAAATAATTTCTTCCTAAAATTTAATTTAAACCTATCCCCTTTCAGCTTAAGGCCATTCTACCTCATCATACCACATGCCCTTGTCAAAACTCCATCTCCAGCTCTCTCAGAGGTCCCTTTTAGGTATTGGAAGGTGCTATAAGGTCTCCCCAGAGCCTTCTCTTCCCCAGGCTGAACAACCCCAATTCTCTGAGACTGTCTTCATAGGAGAAGTGCTCCAGCCCTCTGGTATCTCCATGGCCCTCCTCTAGATTCGCTCCAGCAGGTCAACACCTTTCTTGTGTTGGAGCCCCTGCATTAATCCAGGCAGGGTCTCTAGAGCAGAGGGATCAAATCACCTCCCTCAACCTACTGGTCATGCTTCTTTTGATGCAGCCCAGGATGTGGATGGCAAGCACATTTCTGAGTCATTGCTGCCCTTGAGCTTTTTTTCCACAAACACCTGCAAACCCTTCTCCCAAGGGCTAATCTTGATCCATTCACCACCCAGCCTGTATTTGTGCTTGGGATTGCCCCAATCCAGGTGCAAGACTTTGTACTTGGCCTTGTTGAACCTCAAGAGCTTCAGACCGGGCCACTTCTCAAGCCTGTCCAGGTCCCTGTGGATGCATCCTTTCCTTCCAGCATATCGAACACACTGCCCAGTTTGGTGTCACCAGTGAACTTGCTGAGGGTGCACAGTCCCACTGTCCATGTCATCAACAGGGTTATTAAAAAATGCCAGTTCCAATACCAACCCCTGAGGAGCACCACTCATCACTGGTCTCCACATAGACATTGAGCCACTGAAAGCAACTCTAAGTACAACCATCTGGATTGTTTTTCTGCCCACTTTCAGTCCATCCATCAAATCCATGTCTCTCTAGTTTAGAGACAAGGATGTCATGCAGGACAGTGTCAAATGCTTTGCACAAGTCCAGGTAGATGACATCTGTTTCCCTTCCCTCATCTACCACTGCTGTATCCCCACTGTAGAAGGCCACCAGTTCTCCCAGGCATGATTTGCCTTTAGTGAAGTCATGTTGGCTGTCATCAATCAACAAATCATTTTACACATGCCTTAGCATAATTTCCAAGATGATCTCTTCCATGATCATGCCTGGCACTGAGGTGAGACTGACCAGCTTGTAGCTCCTTATTTCCCTTTTTAATAACGGGAGTTATGTTTCCCCTTTTCCAGTCAATGTGAACTGCATGGAACTGCCATGACTTCTCAAATATGATGGATAGTGGCTGAGCCACTTCCTTGGCCAGTTCCTATGGATGTTACTTATCAGATGTGGTGGACTTGTGCACCTGACAGGACCCATGTTTTTCCCGTCTTTCTTTTATTGCTAATGCACCTGAAGGAGCTTTATTTGTTATCTGTGATGTCCTTGGCCAGATTTACTTCTGCCCATGCTCTTGCTTTCCTAAACAGATGGCTGTTGGGACAATTTCTCTGTGTTCATCCCAGGCTACGTTCTCCTGTTTCCACTATCTGTAAGCTACCCATTTAAGTTTGTCCAGGAGCTTCTTGTTAATCCATCCACACATCCCTGGTGTTCTTCCCTGATTTCATCTTTGTAGGAATACATTGCTTTTAAGCCTGGAGGAGACAACCCTTGAATATCATAGCGCTCTCTTGGGCCCTTCTGTTCTCCTGGGCTCTATCCCACAGCACTCTATCAAGGAGATCCTGGAAGAGACCAAAGTCTGCTTTCCAAAAGTGCAGGGTAGCAAGCTTGCTTCCCACTCTCCTCGTTGCCTCAAGGATCTCAAGCTACATCACTTTGTGGTCACTGCAGCCCAGGCTGCCCTTGAGCTTCACACTCCCCACCAGCTGCTCTTTGTTGGTGAGAATGACGTCCAGCATACACCCCTCTCATTGGCTCCTCTGTCACTTAGAGAAGGAAGTTATCGTCAGTGTATTTCTGGAACCTCCTGAACTGCCTGTGCCCTGCTGTGTTGTTCCTTCAACAGGTATCAGGGTGGTTGAAGTCCTTCATGAGGACAGGGCTTGTAAACATGAGGCTGCTCCTACCTGTCTGTAGTGGGCCTCATTGGCTCAGTCTTTCTGGCCAGGTGGCCTGTAGCAGTTCCCCACTTATCATGTACCCTGTTCCTATCCTCCCTTTAATCCCTAGCCCTAAGCTCTCAGTCAGCTCCTCTTCCGTGCCCAGGCAGAGCTCCATGCACTCCAGCTGGTCAATGGAGAGGGTAACACCACTCATCTCCCCCGCCCTTCCTTCCTAAAGAGCCTTTGCACTTCCATTCCAGCACTGAAGACACAGAAGCCATCCCACCACTTCTCAGGACGGCAATAAGGTCAGTCCTGCAGGCATGCGTGTCTCTAGCTTCTCCTGTTTTATTCCCAATGCTACCTGCTTTTTTTAGAATAGAGGAATTTAAGCTGGGCCCCTAGTGAAGCTTTATGCCTGGAGTGGCTGGAACCCCTTGGTGCTGTTACTTCAGGTGTTCTCCACTGACCTGCACAACCTCTCCAGGTTCTGGCCATCTCTTTCTGGCTCAGATATCTAACTGGTATGAGTGGGATGGCATGTGATCCTCCATCTTATCACTGTTAAACCTCTTCAGTTCTAATTTTTACACTTAAAGTGCAGTCAGTGCCTACGGTCAGAGATAACTGGACAGGATTTTTTTACTGGATTCACAAGAATTACTGATCTATAAATACAGTATGAAAGCCCACTAAGTGTGACACTGAAGAGGCCTCAATCAAATATTCCAAGCCTACAAATACTCAGTGGCATACTTTCAAAATGCTTTAAGTGTCGAAATACAAATTTTTATTATCATAATTTCTAAGTAACAATGTATTTAAAAAAGGACTATTACTGCCTTGCTAAAGCACACATGCCTGCATTCATACATAAATGTCAATAAAGCCCTGGGGATTGCTGGCAGTTTATGACTGTTCTGTGCAACTTCTGCATTGTAGTTAGAAAATTCAGTTTATCACAAGGGTATATATGTAAAAGGCTGCTGTGTGACACTGGCACATCCAAAGATTATCACTATTTTCTAAAATTGTAAATAGGCACCAATCAATTACATTGTTTTCAAGTAACAGCTAACTTCAACATTCTACAATATTCACCATTTAGGTTATATTAAAGATCCTATCAAGATAAACTGCATCATTTGGAATCCATGGCAAGCAAACATTCTAGATGCAATAATTCTATCTCCACCTGCAAGGTTACATCATGGGTTCTTGAGAGATTTGCAAATTTTGCCAAATGATCCTGTACTGCGTGCACTTTTTTTAAAAAATCAAAATAGTTTCGTTTCTAAAACTATAAATAAGCCTTCTATAATTCTAAAAAACACACTGAACACAAACTCCATTTGAAGTGACAATTGCCATTCACATTATTGAGAGATTTGAGGTATTTCTGAAGAGAAAAGGCACCGGCAAAGTTGTTGAATCCAGATGTATTGCACCAGAGGAACACGTTCAGTTAGCAGCACCCTATGGAAAAAAAGGTACATTTCAGTACAACTATATTTTCTACATCTCTAAATTGGGTTAGCTTCAAGATAGGCACACATTCATACTGCCTGAAATCTCTCACTTCACTGTCACCACTTAGCTGTCTCTTTGGAATTTGAAAAGCAAGGAGCCAGCAGGCGTGCAGCAGCAAACTGTCTCTTGTGTAGGGAAGGGAGCAAGTTTTACTTATTACAGCACTGGCCACAGTGAAGGCAACCAGCAGAGAGAAACCACAACAGTGGTCCGAGTAGAGTGAAAAAACAAGCTCTCCTCCAAGGCAGAAATCTCAGCCTTTTTCCACCCAAAAATAGGGCTACCCAATTTAAAAACAAGACTTGGGCAAGTATTTTAGAATCAAAGACATTCAACATGTTATATTTTTTTCCTTTGTTCAGTCATTCAAGGTCTTAATGTGAAAACCATGAGTCATTAGGAACCAACATGCCCACTTACTTGGATGTTTGACCCTCCGTGTTGAGAGACTGCGGCTTCGAGCCACCTGCAAGGCAAATAGAAAAGGAAAATCAGGTGTGCTAAAGAACTGTACCCAAGAAAGCCACCTGGGGACCCATCAACATTCAGAAATTTGGCATATGTCTATCAGTGCAGCTCAACTGTTACAAAGTTCAACAGTTTTCTAGGTTTTTTTTTTCACAGCCTGCACACACACAAAAAGTGAGCCCTACCCAAAGCTTCTCACATTTTCAGTATTCACATTTTGAGTTGAGGGCACCTATGTCCATTTAATAAGATGGGCTAACAATTAGAAAAATATCTGCATTTTTTACAGAAATAATTTGAAATGTTGTGTAACTATAGCATATGCAGACCTCTGCTAAAGTTTCATCTATCTTATTTGTATCACCTCAGTTCTTCCCTTCCTGCTCACCCTACACTTAATTTCTGTTCCTTTGATGCGTTTAGTAAATTAGGAGTAAATTTAGGTTACTAATTCCAGGAGGCAGAAACTATGTGTAGTACATGTACTCCAAGATGACTAAAACACTTCCAGATGATGTAATTATTTATTCAGAAGGGCACTAAAGCAAGAGGAGTAGGGGGAAAGCATTCTAAGATACACAATTGATACTTCTGAGAATTACTACTTCTCAAACATCTCTACTGATGATTATTCCAAGCAACTATCTGTCAGTTCAGCTTCATCTCATTCAAGACCTTCAAACAAAGGAATTTATTCCCAATGTTAAAATGTAGCTGTGGCACATCAGCATTTTTAATATGTTGCCTACATTCCTAGTTGAAATACTTGATGCTTTTAACACTACAAACATTCAGCTGAGGCTTACTTGACCAGGCAGGAGACGACGGCCACAGCAGCAGCTTCTGCTTCTAATTCTACTTCTGCGACAACACTACAAGAGAAGAGTTTGACAAACCTCTTTGAGAGAGAAGGTTTAATAAAGACAGACTCTGCAAGCAGACTTGCCACGCTGGAGACAAGGTTTGAGGCCAGAGGGGAAACTTTCTCCTTAGAAGAGGCTCTGCCAACAACCATACATCTGCATAATTAATACATTAAGGAAAATTGAACTATTCGTCCTAAATACAGGATGAGGCTCTAAAACTTAATTGATATTTGATATACTACTCCACCCATACAGGGAACAGTTAAAAATTTATCATTTTAAATTTTAAAAATTGTGTTGAAATTCACTGACTTCCTTTAACATACTCCTTAACAAAATACATACCGGAATGGCTGTTCTAGTGACTGCCTCTCCCTTCACAATTACAACATTCCTTTCCATCAGAGCAGGCCATTTGTGATAGGCCACCAAGGAAGCTGTGAAATCTGAGTCACAACTACGATGGTACCTGTTGAAACACACAGTACAAGAAATGTCTGCATATAAGTGCCAAAAGATAAATATGTTTCAAATCATCAACGCTGACAAAAAGCAGCTACAGCTCCACTATCTTTCTTGACAATTTTTCCACGTCACAAAAATAAGTACTCTTTACATGATCCCGTGAAAGAAATGCACTTGGAAGACAGACTTAGCAGAAAATAGTTTACTTATACAGACAGACATTCCAATAAAGCCGTCTAACATTCAGAAGGCCACTAGACCTTAATTTTTGCGTAAGCCCAACACAAGCTAGGGCCCTTGTGTCCACTGGCAGATTAAACCTTCTGAGCAGCAGTTTGGCAGACACACTCATCCCCTCTTCCTGAAACATCCTGTCAAAACAAGCTCCCTACAAAGGATATTACAGAAATAGTCACAGTCACAGAAAAAGTTACATCCTAATATCTTATGAGACATGAGGCAACTTGATTAGCAAGATCCTCATATACTGATAATGAAACAGTAACATTTTAACTATGAAAAATTAATTCAAAGGTATATATACTACTTCTCTAAATCCAGAATATTGGCTAACTAACACATCTGGCTTTATGGATTTGAACTTAGAAAAAATACCAAATAACAGAAATTTTAAAAAAGCAATGCATTTATACTTTAGTAATGTATTACAATTGCAAGTTATATAAAACAATGTCATAACCAGAGGCATGAAACAAGGCATAGGATACAATGATGTTTGGCTAGCCCTTTATAGAATGGTATCACACATAACAAACAGAGATACTTTAATTTCTGCAAGTTTTTCTCCATCTCTGTGTACCACATATACATTCAAACATATATATATGCCACATTTATCAAGATAGATAGACAGACAGATGTGAGTTTGTGTCTCCCATAGCAGCATGTAAAAACATATTACTTGTGGTTTTTTAAGGCCATACACACCAATTAGGTGGAGAAAGCATCCCAAGACTAAACCACAGTGTTGCTCCTTCCAAATTTAGCCAATAGCTTTGAGTGTCAAAAGCTAACTGTCCAGTATTTGGATAGGATCTTAGTCCTATATGACTTTGCACTCTCCTGTCGAGAGTCTTCTTTCATCTTCTCTGTTTCTCTCCTTGACTTCTCAAGCTCTCCACCACCTGGATTCCATTCTATTCTAAATTATTACTAGAAACCTTCTTAGTGATGTAAGGTTTTTTTGCTTTTGAAAGCAATTTTTATGACCTATCAATCCCATTAATTTTCTAGACAACATGGAAGGAGTTTACAGTTCTCTGCCTGAGAACTATAGAAGCCTATAAGCAGCCTGACCCTAAAGGAAAAAGAAAAATTATGTCATGGTGTGAACTTTTTTTAACAAAACTCCCTTTTTTAAGAGGCAGTTTTGGTTTTGCTCAACTCTAAACCAGAAGAGATGGGAACATATTAATACTCCTATGTTGTACAGCAGCCACAGCCTGGAGGTTGCAGCAAACATGTTGATGATCCTGGTAACAGACACCAACTGCCAGATCTCAGTAAACAAGACTTTTACAGAACAGGCCAGTAAGGAGGAACAAAGATGCAAACATTTTAAAAAATGCAGATAGAAACTAAACAGGGAAAGCTGATGATAATTTTCTTTTTAAATGATAAATTAAATACGCTCTTGAGACTGAGATTTATCCAGAAAATTGCTCTGCTGTCCACTAAAAAAAATTTTTGACGCTTGTCTACATGCTGGTATTTATACAATATCATAAACCTTAAAGGCATACCAAATTCACTACAGGCCAGGGGTTTTTGCCCCAGTTAATGTTTAGCAATCTTAAACTTCTATATTAATTAGGAAACAAGTAGACTACACAAGCTTTAATGGTAAGAGTCTAACAATATAAAGATTTCTTACATGGACTTATTGAACACTTCTCCATCCTCACCAACAGCAATATCAAGAGGAGGAACGAGTGTCTGCATTAAAAATGCCAAACAGCACAACTCTCGAATCAAATTGCGGATCACACAGAAATCAATTTCTGGTGCACATGGAATCTTTGGGTTACTGCTCATGCAGCAAATTACTGCCTGAAAATAAACATATATGAGTAATTTGCACTCACAGTTTTATACGAGCAAGTATACAAATCCCCCCTAAATATGCCTCTCAGCTTTCTACATTTAAAAATCAGTATAAAAGGCTCATAGTAATGCTGCCCTAGACTATTCCAAAAAACAATGGCTTCAGAAAGGACATGCTGCTATAAACAAATAAAATAAGCTATTACTAAGTCATACATATACTTGTCCTAGCAATATTATTTTGGAAAGTAAACTCCTACAAGTCCATACAGTAACTTTTTTCTCCTTCAGATTACAGTGCATTTCTAGTTTACATATTCTGAATTTACTAGCTCCTGAAAGAGATCACGACGTCATTTCCCCACTGCCCTTGACTTACCTGGACACACTGACAAACGTTGAACAGATCCTTGTGGCAAGCTATATATTCTAGAGCAGCAACTTCAAGTGACTCAGGTCCCGCATGATGTAGAGCCAAAGCATCTTTTACACTTATTTTGACCTTCCGGAAAGCAGCCTTTGCTGCATGAAAAGATTCCTGCAAATATGAAGAATATCTAGTTAAATACAGAAGACCAAGATTAATTTTTTATCAATTATCTGAGAAAATTAATTTAACACACTATCATCATAATAAGGAGGAATATAATATATTGCTGTAAAGGAGAAAGTTAACTCATTGGGAAGGAATCCTCTGATTGAGTGTAATTTACTTGCAGAAGAAAAGATTGAAAAGCTTCCCACCTAAACTTCTATAGTTCTAAACTTCTATGATTCCATCACACACCCATGATCAATGCAATCACATTCAAAGATACCATGAATAATAGCAATTTATGTGCCACGTAAGACACAAACACCTCATTTGTTGGGAAAAGAGGTTGAACTGGAGAGCGTAAACTGAATGACAGTTGAAAGAAAAGACCTTTAGTGAGTTAAATGTGCTTGGGATCACACACATTAAGAGATGCTGCCTCTCTGACACAGGTACGTGCTACATCATTTTATAGAAAAGAAGATTCAATCCAGAAAAAATGAAAACAACTTTCTTCACTCTGAGCTCATGGTAAATGTCAGGCATCTAGGCGGTTTCAAGGGACCCAATTAAACTAAAAAGCACATAACTACAGGCAAAAGGAAAGCATGATATGGAAATATTTTTAGCTTTGTAGTGTTGTAGTATTTAATGCAGCATTCCCAAAAGAATTTTTCTAAATAAGGCAATGTTGATCACTGCAGGCATCATCTACTTTTCAGACCAAATAATTCTTTTAGCACCTGTACTATAAACCATTGACCCTGTTCCAGTCTGAGGGCATGTCAGGTAGGACACTACATTTGACTGTTCAATGTAGAAGTGTGAAAGGAAGAAAGAAAAACCAAAATAAATAAAGGAAGAAAGCTTTTCTTCTCTGCACTTGACAGAAATGCTCATTTACCCACAATTCAATCCAATGCAGACACAGTATTTTACAAAACACTTCTGGCCTGTAAAATAAGAAATCCTATTTCTTTCTTACCACAGCTGCAATGTATATTATCCTCTGCACCATTTCCATGTTACAGATGCACGTCCTCAAAAGGGTCTCTGCAACCAGGCGGTCGTGAGCATAAAGGTAGCTAAAGCGAGCTATGAGGCAGGTGCGGTGGGCAGCATCAATCCGCCCAGGCCGCGGAGGTGAACAGGTCCTCATGGAAAGGCAGCACACCTTGGGCCCAGGGCACCTGAGAGGACAGCAGCTCCGCTCAGCCCTATGGCAGATGTGCAAAGAAGCTTCATGTCACTTAACCATCCTCAGATGTTTTTCCCTAGGGCAGGTTTTTTTCGTCAATTTAATTTTTACAAGGGTAAGGTGAGATTTTGAGCCAATGTAATTAAAGAAGCTGCAGCTGGTTAGTTTAATACGAAGACATTTGCATCAATACATTTTATGGGCTAAAGTCTAAATGGTAAAAGTAAAGTAATTCCTAAAGCATCTGTAGCCAAGCACTTCACTCCTAGGAAACACACTTTTAACTAGTAATATTTTGGAGATTTGTTCCTCTTTCAGTACCAATGAAGAATACTGCTGAAGTCCAACAAGTGAAAATTGAACACTGTTCAGTTACAGGGCAGAACTTGTTGTAAGAGGACTCATCAAAGAAAAAACTATCTCTTTTTATTCCATACGGTTGCTCTCACTTATTTTGTAAAGCTGCATTATTTGCTGTTTTGTCTGAAAATTAACATAGCTGCTTTAAAATAAAATACTTCGGCACTAGGAAAAATCATCTAAAGAGTTTATGTTCCTAAACAAAGGAACATAACAAAGTCAAAAAGCTTAGCTTTTGTTTATACTTCAATTTCAAATGAGGAGGAAATTCACGCTACCTAACATGACTGATTTCTACAATTCAGTGACTTCTCTGAATAAGGCCTCTACCTGTTCTGGAGAAGAGACTTTTCACAATCCAGGAGAGCAATCTCATCCCGCAATGTATGAATCTTCTGCTCACAGTCAGCCATTTCCTGTAACTCCCTCAAGGTTTTGCGCTCTTCAGCACGGGAAGCCATCAGACTTAACCACACAGAACAGTCAGTCACAAGATGTCCTTCTATCAATGTAAACAATCTACTAATTAATCCTCATCATCAAGCAAAAGGAGCAGAAAAATGAGGAAAATTATTGAGCAAGCTCCTTAAGCTGAAATACAGGAAAAATCAAGAGTTTAAAAAAGCATAAAACAAAGTAGATCTTTAATCTTACTTTAAATTGTATAAGTGTATAGTGGCAGGAGAGTGGATACACTACACTCAGTGCTACAGGAAAAATCACCGGTTAACATTCAGTGTCCGTACACTAGCTCAGATGATGAGGTCTAAAAGAACGGATTTCTTTCTCATATTTAAGATATTAACTAAATCAGGTCAGTTTTCTTTTCTACAAATTAAGAACCTAGGTATTTTCTTCTATCAGGTTCTTGGGCTCTTTTCTTTGCTGTAATATATTAGTCAGTCAAAGGATATCACAGATGTTATTCAACTAATACCAAAAGCTAACAGTTCCACTCCTGCTGTCCCCCAAAAAAGGAGTGTTTCTTAAAGACTGGCAGACAAGCAAGTTTATCTTCTGTCCTTTACTGTTACTTAATATTAAAAACTATCCCAACATCTCTGCTTTCCCTCTAAACACCAGTATTACTGTTGTTTTCTCCTTACCATAAGTGGAAGGAAAAAATAAAAAATATGTTTTCTATTTATTTTGAAGGTACTCAGTCTGTCCTTCTTTTACTGGAGGACCCTGGTGAGATTTTTGAGGATCTGAACCAATGACAGCTCTAACACTTATCAATTGTCAAGATTCTTGTTCCACCTTTTTAAGGAGCAGGCTGACTGAGATAACCACAGTAATTAGGCTGGTAATAAGGCCAGCAACATCTAAGAGAAAAGACTGCCCAGTTTCATCCTTAGTCAGCTCCTTCAGGAAGGACTTGTAGTAGAATAGTAGTAAAAGAGGGCGAAAGAATTGTACTATAAAGACAAATGGGAAAGAAAAGTAGGTTTGGGAAGATGAGTTCTAGAAATAGGCATGGGGAAAATCCAAACTGATATTCTTGGAATCACTTAGTAAGGGCATGAAATTATATCACTTAATGTACTGAGCTGAGACTTGTGAGCATTCATTGTTCTCATGCTAATAGGATGCATGAGGATGTGTCTGCCACTTGGAGCTACCTCTTAAATGACTCTGGAACTTGTAATAACTGCACAAATTTGTCTCTAAAGCAATTCAGTTATTTTTATACTATAGTGCTCCACAAAATATGATTTATGAAACTAGGCAAAAATTGTTCAGGTCTAGTCCCTTTTCTGGAAATCCAACTCTCTTCCTCCATCTTATGACAGTGGCTTTTATCTTCTCAGGTATTTACATATCAATTACATAGCATAATTCATTGTGATACTTTGTAGGTCCTTCAATAAATGTTACACTATAGCCACTCAATTGATTTTTTATTTAGGGTTTGCACAGCATGCAACATTTCATAGACTATAACTCCACATGGGATTGTCATGTACTATACAAAACCTTTTAATGTATAATACTGGCATGTTTTCCAACATCTCTGCCAGAAGCAAAACCTACTAAGGCAATTGATTAATGTGGGTGTGACTGTACCGTTTGTACCCCACTTTGGATACATACACACAATACAGAGCCTAGAAATTCTGAAATTCTGGTTTGGAGCCAGAAATAAAACATTTTACAAATCTTCATCAGTCTTTAGATGTCAAGGGAAAAATGTGGCTTGTTGAAAAACAAAAAACAAACAAAAAGAATTGCAGTTAATTTCCCTACTCGTGTTCCATCTGCCTGATCTGCATACGAGTGTTACATAGTTTGTTCTCCAACGATTGCAGGTGACAGCTGTGTCTGCAGGGCACATCTCTCTGCGGTAACTCTCCCTCAAGTGGACCCTACCAGGAAACAAAGTCACACTGCTTGACTGTTCTACCTTACAGATTCCCTCAGCAATATACTATAGCATTATTGACAGATGTATTTCTAAATATTTCAGTAATGACCATTTCTGAAGAAACTGAGAACAAAAACAATTGCATTCTCTCTGAGACATAGGCAATACCTTTCAGGCACACCAAAGACAGACTCAATTATATCAAGAAAAATATTCACTTATTTTATACCTCATGATAGAAATTACGGAAGGTCTGCATATGCAGATCTGCTGCCTGAATCATCAGAACAAAGCATTTTGCAGATGTGTTGCACAGTTGGTTTTTTCCAGTTAGTCAACTTCTGGATGACTACATCACCAACTCAAGTAAACTTTTTGGGAATTCGTGTACACAAAACACCAGAAAAAGTTATGAGAACAGAGAAGGCAAAGATTGTGATTCCAGAAAGCACACTACTACACATGCAGCTGTCTTTAACAACCCATAAAATGGCCTGATGGTACTGGAATTAAATGAGTAACTGTGCAACAGGCTTTTCTTTAAATTTTGAATGTCACATGCAATGACAAATCTGTAACTGGTATGCCTGGTGTACTGTCATTTAATAACATTGTTATTTTACATTTTGTGGGGGTTTTGGCAAAACCCTGATCCTGCATCATATTAGAATCTGACTCTGAAGGGATATCACTTTTTATTTGTCCTATTTCAATTGTGGAAGATTTTGACAGAGCAGGTGTAAGAATGAGCAACCAAAGAACATGGAGACATCACTGGTAAATCTCGGGATCTTGAAGAACTTCACCTAGTCTGAATTAGCCAACTCTTATTTTCTTTCAAAGCAGAAAACCACAACAAATCTATCTTTTCTGCCAAATTGCTAGTATTACAGCCCCTTCAGTAACCATCAAATACATACTAACTCCAAATATCATGGCAGGAGCATGGTGGTATCATGACATGCATAAGCACTTCTTTTTTTTTTAACTCCTCAGGAAATAATATAATGTTAAGATATTCTTAGAGTTTTTTCTTCAAAAAAATTAAAAGGAGCTCACAGATTAATGCATGGAATTTATGCACATCTTCAGCTCACACATGCATTTTCACATAGTGTTATTTTTTTTCTAAAAGACATACAGCATAAATACTTCTATAATGTCTCTACAAATGTAAACATAGCAAATCTCTGCCTAGAAAAAGAAAGCAGTATAATAACATAGACTTCTCATACAATGCAAATTCCTCCACAATAGCATGGTTGTCTGCATAGGTGTCCCCAAGAGCAAGTAAGGACATATTTCATTAAGTAAAATCTAAGAGGGAGGCCAATATTAACAGAAAGTCATTAAAGCTCTTCTTCAGGTATAAATCTACATGGTTCTATTCCTTTAAAATAAGTTTCTTACACACCTCAGAAATATTGAGGCTGTCTTCAGCTCCTGAGTCTAGGCTTGGCACGAGACGGTGTTTTACTGAGTCCGTACTTCGATTCTGAGCATCTAAAAAAACACATACATTAAGAAATGGTGAGGAAACTTACAGAAAGAGCCAGAATTGTAAAAAATGTCACATGTGAAACATGTTAGTAATTAAACAAGGCACCAAGGCACTGATTTACCTTCGCGAGTTGCTTCATCAAGAATTGAGAAGAGCTGCTTTTGAATTGCAGTGTTCAATTCCAGTATTTCACAGCATCGGTTCATATTTTGACCTGATGTATTCCCCTGTAAATAATGTGCATTACTACATCTGTATAATCCTTCTTACCTAAAGTTATTCCTGTTACAATCCCCCCCCAAATATTATATCTTCCCAACCTTTTCTTACTGGATCCATTAGAATACTCATTTTTCAAGGTTCACATTTTTAATAGGCTAATGAACAAGATATCAGGACTTCTATGACCCAGTTAATATAATATAGTACTTGAGAAAATGTACTCCTTTTCCATCATAAAGAGGCTACAACCACAAACGTCTCTAAAAGAAGAATCATAGTAATTGCGAATCTGAGTTATAATATTTCAAGAGTTATTAAAATAATAATCCAGCAGATTGTTGGATTTAAAAAATATAGTCCAAAATCTTATTTTTCCTATTAGTGGAAATAATACATACAAGGCTCTTTTCTTGCTTTGTCAGGAGTCACATGAAACCTCCATGCAATTTCACTTGATTTTTAAGAGCTACAAACTGAAACAAATAACTACTGAAGAAGGAGGAAAACCCTTCTTCAGCAGGGAAAAGAAGGGAAAAAAGCATTATGTCTAGAAAACAGCAAAACTAGATCACTTCCAGCAAATGCAGTTTTGAAAAGGAGTTGATGGGGTTAATCTCTCCAGGATACTACTCCACCTGCCAGGAAAGTACACACTTTGTACCCACTTCCTTAATCTTTATCTGTAGCCTGTGTATCACCTTCCACATAGATCACTCTCTAGATCTTCAGGTTTTAATGACAACATGGTTTTCACAAGCTTCAGAAACAGCTAGAATTCCCACCCATGCCCCCATCAGCTCGTGTTTTGATTGTTGCAGTGTGCTCTCCTCAGGCCTCGGGGAACACAGACAACCTGCTCACCTCCACAAGAACACGGCTGCAAAGTGCATTTTTCCAGCTCATTACACCAACATAACACCCACAGTGTTTCCACCTGCCAGCTCCTCTTTTTCAGAAACAGCAACCTGAAACTGTTCTTTTCCCAAGACCCAAAAGACTACTCCCAACTCACTTATTATGGAGAGGTTAGCCCCCACTATTGCTCAGCCCTCCTAAGGTCTACCTTCACCATCCATTTGCAAGATTTTAAAATGCATGGCATTGTTCCTCCTCTGACATCCTCTGTGGTAGCTCTACCGGCTACTCTCAAACTCCTTGAAACTACCCTTTGCCACAAATCCTGTAGAGAGTTACACTAGGTATGTAATTGTAACTCCTATCCACCATGAAATAAAAAAAGAGAACTGATTTCCCCTGAAAACGCTGCATCTGTGCTCAGCACCTTTTCTCACCAACCACAGCACACAGTATGTGGTTACAGGCTCGTGATCTGCATCCTGAAGCTACAGAAACCTGGGGGCACAGGAGTGAAAACTCTGTTAAGATTTTCCACTGAACAAAGTCAAGGCTGTCAAGTCTCTTGTTCTTTCACCTCACCTTTCCCTAATTTTACACCTTTTCTACCGCTTCCACTGTTTCACCTCCTCAGTTTCCTATTCCTCCTCCATGGATACCACTACACCCGAAACCCTTCCCTCGCAGCCGCTTCCCCCGTACTGAAGCCCTCCGGTGACCGTGCTGCCTTTGCAGCAGCCTCTCAATCCTAACAGGTTTCCCCAGCAGAAGAGCTGGGATGCTGGATAACCCGTTCTCACTTTCAGCACCCTTTCCCCTCACCTGCTCCTGACTATTCCTCGGCTACAGCCGATTGCTTCTGAGCACAACCCCACCCGTGGTCCTTCCACCTGCCAGTCTTTACTCCAACGCTCTCTTCTGTTCTAAAAACAGCCAGTACCGCTCAAACCTCACTTTTAACCTCCAACCCTTGTTTTCAGGGTACCTTGTAATGGACAAAAAGTCAAACAGCTGAAGCTGTGAGCTCTTTAAAGGTGTTAAAACTGCGGTAACTGGATACGCGTGCGCGGCAGGGTCCCAAACCGGCCTGTGGAACGCCGAGCGGGGGCCGGTGTCTCCGGCCCCGACGAGCGGCCGGACCCACCTCGTAGTCACGCTCCCAGTTCTCCAGTTTTTCCTGCAGCTCCCGGGCGGTCCCCGTGTTCACAAGACTCTTTAAGTCCTTGGCCATGGTCAGATGCCGGCTCGCTCCCGAGGGCGCTGCGGTGACTCTGCTGTCCCTCTGGGTGCTCTCCTCGGGCGGCGAAGGTGTAACGGAGATGGTACAGGCAGCCCGGACCCCCTGCCCCGGGCTGCGCCGCTTCCGAGGGCCTTTACAGCCGCGGTGGTGATGCGAGCGCCGGTGCGGCGGCGGCGGTGTCACGGCCAACCGGCGGCGGGGGAGTGCGGCACTGCCCG
>VZTN01000009.1:0-16863 GCA_013400515.1 Erpornis zantholeuca
CTGCTAATTGGCACCATTTTCAGAAGTTCTGTCAGTTTGTCCTTATCTTTGCTCCTTAGTTTGTCTCTAAAATGGATGAGTAAGCTGAGTTATGTGCTGTAGTGCTTGGATGTATCACAGTTCAGTAGTTTTAGTATATCTATTTTCTTTGAATGCAAAAGGTTAATTTCATTTCAGTGTAGGTTCAATCTGGATACTGACCTTTACAACTGGAAAAACAGATAGAATCATAGTTTAATTAACCTTCCAACCAGGACACATATTAGAAGCATACTCAAGAAGCCATATGTTTTAAATACTACTGGGAGTCACATTGGAGTACTGGATCAACATTATCATTGTCCTGCATTAGGCAAAAGGAGACGTTTTTGACTGAAGTGGTGAAGGTCCCAGGTGAGCTTGGAAGGAACTAAAATAAATTGAAAACAGAATATTGAAATTATGTCTTCATACTTTCTTGTGAAACAGGAACAGCAAAGAAGATACTGAAACTGTCTTATTCTCTACTGACATTTTCTATAACCTGTCCTCTTTTTAGCTCATTGTTGTAGTTTTCCACGGCCCTTCTAAGTTAAAACCCAAACATGTTTTGTGGAATTAGATCTTGTGTGCTATTTTTAAAGAAACTCCACTCTGGAAGCAAGTAAAGAAACCCAAATATAGATTTAATCCCTTTACTTTGTTTTTTGCTTGATCACTCATCATTTCTAATCAGTTAAATGCTTAATAAAAATATCAGGACCTTAAATTGAATCCTTAATCCTTCCTCTGAGGCTCTTCTCTATAATAATTTCTTCTCTACAATCTCAAATTGTGAAAGATTTGTTTTGCTTGTTTATAGTAATAATTGGCAAGATTACTGTTTCGGGGGAGGAAGGTTCATTTTGAGCTAAAGATGGTTTTTGGACCTAAAAGAGAATCCCCTGAATACCATCTGCATTTTTATATTTGTATAGGCCAACTTTTGCCAGTGTTGGGAGGTGAGGTTCCCAAAAACCTGACTGGTAGTATGATGCTGAGGATGTTCTATGAGCATCAGATTGCAAATTGTGGACTATGACCCGAGATGAATGAGCCAAATCTTCAGTGAACAATTGGACTGTGTGCAAGTCACCAGTTAAATACCTGCTTCAGATACAAGTGGCAGAATACTGTACATTTTCTTAAAATTATATAACTGTGCTTGAACATAGACTGCTGGAAATCTGGAAATGTACTGAAGACTGAAAATCTAGAGGATTTATTACACTGAGATCTATTGAAATGTGAGGAAGTATGGTGTTTATTATTATTATATTTAGAAAATGACCCTAGAGATTTGGGTATAGCATTATATCACATTGTGTAGTGACTAAGCAAGGCAGGATTCCTTGGTGAGAAAGCACAGAAAAGAATAGAATGAAATCACACATACTTCATTACTGCCTGCAGTAATGGAAAAAATGAAGAGCGTAAGGTATTAACTGATGTCAAAGACAGTAATTAAAATGTTTCATGAATAAGAGACTGGATAATTTCACTGGTGTTTTTAGCAGCTACAACCTTGAAGACAAACACAAGTAAATGCACAGAATATTGTGTGCAAATACTCAAGTCAGTTACAGTGTCAGGATGTTACTCCCAGCACATTAGTCTAAATTCTGTGCAGTAATTAACAGATATTAATAAAATAAATGTAGTCTATTCCATATTCTGGTAAGTAGTTATTTATAGCCACCGTGGGAAAGTTTGAATTATTGTCTGTCCTAATTGTGCCAGGGACTTTTTTATTAGGCATGAAGGTCTGACTGGGAGGAATTAATAACTGCCTGCAAAGTCTTTGCATTACACTTAATCAGATATCTTGGCAGAGCCGCTTCTTATATTTTGGTCTTATTTTCCTGTTCATTCATTTGTCACATCTAGAATCAGAAATTGTGCTCTCAGCAGTAAAATGTTCTCTTGCTAGTGTTACATTTTGTCATCACCACGACAGAGTAATTATTACCTGTTTTCCCCAGCCTTACTCCTTAGCTCCTTGGTGTTCCTCCTTACATCTAAAACATTTCTGTTTATAACACAAAATCTGCTAAGAAGGAGCAATCAGTAAATGCTGTGCTGTATGTGCCCATCTCTCAACACATCTTTGAGTCTAAATGTAGGTCATGTCTGTCTGTAGACACCTTCTGTCATGAATATGTATAACTTGCTTGGCAAGTTTGCTAACAAATAGGTATATTCTGTGCTCCTTTTTGCTTGCATTATTTTATGTGGGAAATAGAACCAACATTCAGCCTTTTAATTAAACATTAAGGTAGCTACAAAGGAAAAGAACCAAAAAACCCTTTTGTGTAACAGTTCCCTTCCATCCCCTGACTGAATAAATGAATATATAGCAATAGTTAGGGCTTGCGAGGTCTAAGAATAAGCCCAACTTAGTTGTAATTTCCACAGCATCCTTTCATTAATGAATATAATGAATATTTCAGAAAGCAGAAGGGAAAAAAAATTTTCTGTCCTAAAATATTCTAGAGGTAACTGAAACAAGGATCAAACATTGGAACAGGCTGTCCAGGGAAGTGTTTAAGTCCCCCTCCCTGGAGTTATTTAAAAGACACGTGGATGTGGTGCTTGTGGACATGGTTTAGTGGTAGATCTGGCAGTGCTGGGTTAAGAGTTGACTCAGTGATTTTAGAGGTCTTTTCCAACCTAAACAATTCTATGATTCTGTGTTTTATGAAGGATGGATTGAAATACATAGAAGATTTGAGTTAACTTCAGTGTTAGTTCTAAAGCAGAGAAGTGGCTGTAGAGACACATTTTAACTTGAAGCTTTCTTTTTTCCAGTTTTCAACACCTTTTACTGTGAATACATGTATCACTCCAGGAGCTGTCATATAGAGCTTTGTTGAAAAGAATTTTATAGAAATTTTGTCATTCAGACCCTGAAGTTTATATTTTGCTTTGAGGGTTAAAGAAACATAAGTTGCAATGTTCACATTTATGTTGAAAATTACAAACTACCTAATAACTAAACTAATTATATTATATGATAAGCCAAAATATGCTAAATTATTTATTAACCTGATCTCACATTAAGATGGATTGAGGGATTTCCAGAAGAAATAGGAAAGTTTCTAATGAATGTATCTGTGGAATCCATGTACATCTTGGATTCAACTGGCAAAAAATTTCCTCATGTTCTTACATTTGTTATTTTCAGTTTGTGGTTGTAAGGTTTCAGACATGCTAAGCCCATAGCACCAAGATTTACAGGGCCTGCTGGTACAGAATAAATTCCTCAGCTGGTAACATTTATGATTTTTTGTCTGCATTCAGAAGCAGGAATCCTGGCCACCAATGTACAACATAAAGACATAAAACTTTAATTAGACAGCAGATGTACAAAGGGTGATATTGAACACACAGCACATAATCAAGTTACGTTTTATAGCTCTCTTGTAATTGAGGCACTTTGACTTTGTGTATTTAATTAAACTTTTGTCCTTTGATAAACACTTGGCTGTTAGAAAACTACTTGACCAGCGAGAGGCTTTCATCTCTGGTACTAATTGATTGGAATCCAGGAGGTCACAAAAACACAAAGTGATCCCAGAATTCCAGCTTCCAAAATGCGTTAGTTGGTCTTTTCAATTAAAAAATCTGCATATTTTTATGCTTAACAAAGATGAATCGGAATGCATACCATACTATGAAATAAAAAATCAAATGACATGGTCCACACACCATATCTGCTTTCTTGTAAAGAACTTAAAACTATTGGCTGAAATTGATCCTGACCACCAAGAGTGTTCTTACAATAGAGAGGTTCACTGCAGAGACCAGATGCTTGGGGTAGCATCCTGATGGATGACAAAGGATGCTAGGACAAGAGAAAAATGAAGAGCATTCAGACTGATAATGCAACAAACACTAATTGGAGTTCAACGTGGCGATGAAAAGCCTTCTCTTCAGATCCACTGTGTCTTATGGAAAAGCAAAGTTGCATCTTGTACTGGGAGGTTTGGAAAATAAATGTAGTGCCTAGCGTATGCAGGAGACTGGAGGAACTGTTGAGTGGCTCAAAAAAAACAGGTGGGAAGTGCCTTATTCCATCAGAATGTTCTAAAGTTTGCAAGTAAAAGTTGTTTTGAACATCTTGAGAATTTTGTTGTTTCTCCTGCGCAACTCCCAGAGTAAATCCAACTCCTCCCCATAAATCTGCTGAGCAGACTGGGGATTACAGTGTACTAAAGTACTGCCATGTTGTACAAGACAGAATGAAAAGGCAGAGCTTTATTATTAAAGACGGAAATGCTTAAATACATAATGTGTAAATGATAGTAGTGTGTAAATAATAGACCCATTCGATTTAAGAGTGCTACAGTGAAATTTATTGTGTTGCATTTCTGTTCATCCCAGAGAGAGACAAAATGACAGCTTGATGTCATAGTGAGAAGGATTCTATTTCATTTCTTGTTCTATATCTCAGACCCCTTTAAGAAGGGTAACATGGTGTGAAAATAAGTGATAATTAAAGAGTTGGTTTATTTCATATCAGAAAGCAAGATATGTACAGTGACATATATATGTGTCTCACCTGTCCAGAAGTAATAAAACTAAGCTGAACTGCTAGTCTTACATTAGAAAAACAGATTGACAAATTAAAGCCTGCAGGCTGTTAATTGCATAATTGTATTTTAGAGAAAAAGAAGAAAACAAACAGGGAAGTGCTGGTTGTCTTCATTTTCTACAGCTGAGGAATGTCAAGAAAAAGAAGTATAAAACATCTTCAGTTTTTCAAATATCAACTACACCCAAACACAAAATCCCCATAGCATATCTCCAGTGTTAAATAAATGTAAATCAAGTGTTGGTGCAGTCATGCAGGTTGTTTATAATTGCCAGGTAATTTTAAAATTAGCAAAAAAGTAGCAGAAAGGAGTTTTGACGTGGAAATCTATCACAAGTTCTGTGCCTTACCTGTTTTACCTGAAGTGCTCTGATTAACATAGTGAGGTGATGGAAACTAAACACAGTGCAGTTAGACATTGATATGATATTAATTAAAAACTCAGTGGTTTTGCTGAAGAGAAGTAACTTGGCAAATAGCAGTGGAAAACCAAAACATTAGTAAGATGTTTGTAGGCCAAGATGTGTTTCTAAATGTGACAAATCTGCAGACACTATGTGTTAGAGAAGTTGGAGCTTTCTATTGAGTGGCAATAAGTGCACATTTCTCTGGTGAAAAACTTGATAGTAATGAATTCATGCAATTGCTCACCCTCTTTTGTCTCTTAAGAGCAAGCTTTTTTAAATGCCTGTATGCATAGGGGATATGCTTATAAAAGAAACAGAGAAAACTCTTTATATGGTTCCATATTTCGACAAAATGGGAAACATTTTCCCATGCTCATTATTCATTCCATCTCTTTCCCCTTATATTTGCCTTTTTAAAAAAAATCATTTATTTTCATAATGTTTTCTTCAGTTGTAATTAATATTATCCCTCTGCATTTTTTTTATCTAGTACCCTTTGCAAATAGTATTCTATATGTCTCGTTGACACCAGAGTATGTCATTAGAGTACTGACTAGCAGTTTATTGATTTTTAAATTATAGTCTTAAGTTTTTCTTTGTAACTTTTTTATTAAAAAGTAATGGCAAGTTTCACTTCGTTTCACAAAGTATCTGTCTTTGCAGCTTTTAATTTTTAGCTATGTGGTCAGCTTTGGATAAAACAGGCATCCAAGGTATAATGTGAAGAGCACTGGCAGCTAATTTTAGTAGATTTTTCATGCAGTGCTGTGCTTAATGCCTGGTGTTCAC
Source organism: Erpornis zantholeuca (assembly GCA_013400515.1). Lineage (NCBI taxonomy): Eukaryota > Metazoa > Chordata > Aves > Passeriformes > Timaliidae > Erpornis > Erpornis zantholeuca. The sequence goes on from VZTN01000009.1 coordinate 5,809, forward strand.
CACCCAGTTCCTGAGTCAACAAGGGCAGATACTATTTTAGATGTGTATCTGTTCATTCTAAGTATTTTAGAATGCCTAATCACGGAGAACAACCGTGGGTTAGATGCTAGTGATTTTTCTTAAGGTTGAAGTATTGTCAGTCAGCTGATGGATTCAGTGACTGAAACCAGCAGTGTATGAAAATTTGATATCTATTTAAAGAATGAAAACAATCATGTGAAACTATGGGGGGTTTAGAGTATGTTAACCTAGAAACTGGTTAGGATATTGTTGTCCCTAGTCTCTGATAGATTGTGTCATTTGGAAGTGAGCTGGGTGGTATGAAACTGGGGTGCTTTTTAAAAGAGGAGTGCCACAAACTTCTCTGCCAGTAGGTTGAGTCTGCTGTTGCCACACAGCAGTGTGCTACTTGATGCCCAAGTCAATCCTTAGCAACACAGCAGTTTGAACTAGTAGAGCTGAGTGGAGACCTTTGTCAGTAATGTGCTACATTGTACTGAATAGTGCAACTACTGGTACTTCTTATTGGCACTTGTTTCTATGAATCCCCTCAATTCTTTTTGTTATTTTAATAATTTGATGTTTTGGACTTAGAAATACATCATGTTTCATGACCCTTCAAGTGAGGGTGTGATAGCACCTTGTCTGCTCCAGATTTACTTTCCAAAGTATGTTCTATTGCTGAAGGATATGTGTACAATTTGTGATACTTTTCATACACTGGAGTTCAATCAAATAACTTTCACTGAAAACTTGGCCTGTGGTATCTTCTTCAAGGGCTCAAAACTTCAGTCTGGATTGTTGCACAGCATTTTCTGAACTTGGATGGAGAAGTATGTAATCTGCTGCAGGAAAATGTGGAAGATGGTTCTTAGAACAGTTTAATATTCATTCGAGTTCTTTCCTTGTGTTTGGTGAGGGAAAGGAAATGACCACCTTCAGCCTCTGAACTGAATCAAATGGCTTCTCTTTGCATATGCATAGGGAAATTAGAGCTATTTCCAGGCCTCAATTCCTGGTTATCTTAACTGCAGTAGGACAAAGTTCACTTTGCTCTCAGGATGCAGGAGATATGAACGAGCAAGGCCTTTACCTGCTTTGTATGGCTTCTTTGTTTTAAGACTCTTGCTTACCCTTACATGTTGATCTTCTGAAATCCTGCCCTTTTTCTATTCTGTTCCTTTAACCTATTGTTGTTGAAGCCCACCCACCTGGCAACTAAGTCCCCTACAGCCACTCACTCACTTCACCTGTGTTGGGATGCAGGAGAGAATCAGAAGAGTAAAAGTGAGAGAACTTTGGTGTTGTGGTAAAGGCAGTTTAATAGGTAAAGCAGAAGCTACACACACAAGCAAAGAAAAACAATTTTCTCCTCTTTCACTATTTTCCATGGGCAGGCAGGTGTTCAGCCATCCTCGGGCAAGTGGGGCTACCTCATCTGATTTACAGTCACTTGGGAAGACAAAGGCCATCACTCCAAACATCCCCTCTTCCTTCTTCCCCCAGCTTTATATTCTGAGCATGGCACCACATGCTGTGGAATATTCCTTTGGTCAGTTGGGATCAGGTGTCCGAGCTGTGTCCCCTCCCAGCTCCTTGTGCACCCCCAGCCTCCTCGCTGGTGGGGCGGATGAGGGGCAGAAAAGGCCTTGATTTTCTGTAAGCCCTGCTTAGCAACCAAAATGTACCTGAATTATCCACACTGTTTCCAGCACAGTCCAAAACACAGTCCCATACCACCTACTGTAAAGGAAATTGTCCCAGCCAAAACCAGCACAAACCTCATTCTCATTCCTAATAGGCACTCCCAAAAATAATTTTCCAATAAAAGCCTCTGACTAGATTCTTACCTCACCATCAGTCAAGGGCAACTACGTGACACACATTGTCTGTTAACTGATTTGTGTTGAACAAATTCCCAGCTTCGTGGTTGTTTAATTTGTAATTTTGGCAAGGGTTTCTAGGACCTTTTCATTTTTCACTACATATGGTAGAATAAAATTAAAATCTGGCCCTTGTTGTGACCTGAGAAAGGGATTTCACTTAGGTCAGGTGAGTGTTTAGTATACTGTTTTCTGCCTGTATTCTGTGCATTGCTTGTGCTTTGTTTCAAGGTTGATTCAATGCTGCATTTTTTTCTTTTCTTTTTCGTAATGGTGCATTTGTTCCCATTTGACAACAGCTTTGACCTTGGACATCTGTGCAACACAGAGAAAGTAACTGAATGTTGTAACATGGAAGATATGCATGTAATTGCAGGTAAAAGCATCACTGTGAAAGCCTCGCTATTGACTCATCTTGGCCTGTGATGGAAAGTGCTCTGAGCGTCATTAAAGTGTAATTAGCATTTTCAACTCAAAAGGAGGGTGGATCAGATTCTGATGTACTTATCATGCTTATTAGCAGCTTACACGGAAAAAATCCCTGACAGCAGTGAGACTGATATGGAGATAGGAATCTAGCACGCCAGAGATACCAGGGCATGAAGCAGCCATAAGAAACACCGCAGTATGTCTGAACCATGCAGTTGGTGGCACTGTAAATTTTTGTTTAGAGGATAAAATGCTGAAACAGAAGATAACTTCCTAAAATGTATAACTCTGAACCTTATTACAGTGGGACTACCAATTTAAAATTTTTATGGTCTTGTTGCTGAAAATCTGGCAACAAGGATTTCTTAGTTGCACAGTAAGTGACAGGGCCTATGACAAGTAAAGCAACTGTACATTATTCTTAAGTAAGGTTACCCAATAGACCATGAACAGGTAGGTTCCTTTATCCTCTATCCTTTATCCTTTATCTCCTGCCCATATATAAATCTGGAAGATATACAACTTTTAAGGTAATTAAACTAAATTTTTTTTATGTCACTCTGGAATATGGGGTCTGTTTCCACAGATGACAATCAGAATGGCATTTTGAAGTGCTTAAGCATCCTCAGAAGCTTTGTTTGTGATAATTAGCTGGTTTTGCACAGTTGTGCTTTATAACAGAGACCTTCAGTCTTAGATTTGCCTTCTCCTTTTGCCTTTCCCCTAGCGACTTAGGAGGTGATTTGACATGAATGTTGAACTTCTTAGTAAAATTAAAATGTCTTAAAATAAGCAAGTTATTTATTTAGAAGGAAGGGAGGTTGATTTTCTTACATTTCCAAATATAGATTTGACTACCAATAATTTTATGTTTGGTGATTTAGTGGTATGATTCATTTATAAGAGGAATTATATGTCTGACTGTTGAATATTTGAAAGTATGAAAAAAATAGATAAAATATGTAGCAGCACAGAGAATAATTTCATGAAAAATAGAAGATAACTGTCAACGGATTATAGGCTTTTTTCTCAGTATTATTTTAGAGATAAAATCTTCTTTGACTTCCTTTCAGAACATAAATTCTCCACATCAAACCTGTTTGGGAATTGTCAGTTACTCTAAATTTTCTAGGATGTTATCACCAGCAAGTGATTTCCCCCCTCTCCTTTCCCATGGAGAAAAGGCTGTTCAAGTCTGAAGTGGGCAAAAGGCAGGATGTATGTTCTGTCAGTAGTAACAGTATTATTATCTTCTTGGCATAAATAGTTATAAAAAAACATTAATTTGCTTGTATTTTTTTTAAAAAATGTAGACTCTCAACACAAGAAACTGAAATAGTTTTTGGATAATGAGCAATAGCCACACCATGGGAGACAGTGTTATCCTGGCTCTGGCTATTCACAGTAGCAGATAACTCATAGAGAGTAAATACATTTACATATCTATTCATGCAAATAGATTAAGAGATAGTTATGTATTTTTAGATGTTTTATATATATATGTGTGATACAACCTATATGAATAATACAAATGGTAATATTCCATGTATTTTGTTGTTATTTAATTTTATTAATAGTTACTGTTGTCTGTGCTTCGTTCTTTTAATTAAAGGTTGCATCTGTATCACAGTCTTTAATATTCACAGTGAGCTTTTCTTCCTGTGACTTGGCACTTTGAATCTAGCAGTTCTTTCATATTGAAAAAAATCTGGGTTCCAATAAAATTATGCATGTTGCCCAGTAATTACAGTGTGTTTATGTATTAATTAATTATAGGCATTGGAGCTTTTGTTAACAGTTAAAGTAAATGTTGCCTGGTTTGTGATTTTGTCTTTCCGTTTTCATGTTGAGATGTTGAAATAAGTGTATCAAGTCCATACATCAATTTTAATAATGTCAGTTCCTGCTCTTTTAGTGGCTGATGTTCCTACTTGAGATCATCTCTGTATCTGATAGCTCAGCCCATAAAGGGAAAGCCAAAATTCTAGAAGTGAAGAGGTGCTGAGAAGAAGCTCCTGTGCAGATCCAGTGAGGAGTACTATGTGGAAAGGCACTTCAGGCAGGCAAAACTGTGTTTGTTTGGCCTGTGTTGTGCTTCCATTTAGGAAGCATTTATTTTCGTGACATTTTGTGACATGACTTCCAGATGAAAATCTGTCACTGCAGTCACAAGTGGAACTCTCAGGCTGAGGACTGTGCGCAGATGTGTGCAGCAGCACACGGTAGCACTGGGATGCAAAGATTAGAGTCCACAAAAAAGAAAACTCAAGACAAAATATTTTGTAAAAGGGTTTTTTGGGAGGGTGAGTTGGTGTGTTTGTATGAAGAAGCTGTTGCTTAAGATTCTCCTGTGGACTGAGATATTCTGATTAATTCTTGATGCTTTTGTGCTCGCTTCAGAGAGATGAAGTGCAATCCATTAGCAAGGTACTTGGGTCAGCCCGAGTGATGCTCAAAGCCAGAGCAAAACAAGGGGCAGCTGAGGAAAGGAACCAGACAAATGGATTAGTTTAAAATGTGCTCTGCTGCCCAGCAAGACTTAAAATCGTTAACCGTGCGTATGAATATTTATACATGAGCCAGAAAGCAGCCAGCTAATCTCCTACTTTCCTCTTTATAATGAGAGCCTGTACTGTTCACAGCAGTATTTTACAAATTTGTTATTACTAACATCTTTCTCTACCCAGTCAGAGTTTTATTCTCTTGCTTTAAAAACAAGAATCTGTAAACAGTGCAAGTCACATTTCCAAATAGAAAAACACAAAAACCAAGGAGCTGTATCTAAGTATTAGAAAGTTTAATGGGCTTAGATTTAAGATGGTCACTGAAAATAATAGCACTTCAAAAACCCAGTCTTGGGCTAAAATAAAGTTTTAGGAGGTGGCTTATTGTTGTAAAAAAAAGATATTTTTAAATGTTTTAATTACTAATTGCATACAGATGATTTATTATTTTTATTATTATTATTATTATTATTATTACTATTATTATTATTATTATTATATGGTGGGATAGGTGCATATAACATTCCTCCCAAAACACTTTTATGAACATGACATAATCTGAAATTTTGTGGTATTATTTCTCCTTTGTCTTCCTCCCAGAGTTTATATTGAAGGCTGAATTTCAATTATATCCTTGTAAGTGATCTTGGTAAAACCAAATTCTTAGGAAATTTACAAACACGGACTGATTTTTCTTGATATTCGAGTAGAATAGTTACAGGAACTTATTTTTCTGCCATCACATCTGATGACTGCATGTGGGATGTAGTGTAGGATAGAAGAGATGAGATACTGGGGGTTCAGGACATCTGATAATAAGGAGAGGCATTTCACTGTGGTCTTCATAAGACAACCCAAAAAGCTCATGCCTGTCCAGGAGGAGTCTTGGGAGGAGTTGTTTTGTTATTTTTGTTGTCTGGAGGAAAGGACAGTTAAGAATGTTATCTAGAGGTCTCTCTGAATATCTTGTTCAAGGCCCTTTGTTTAAGGGCCAGAACTGTGTATGTATAAATTTAGAAAACTCAGTTACAGAGATCAAAAATCCTCTTTTCAGACATTAAATAATTCCTGCTGAGAATTGTAATTCTAAAAGGTGGATGCTACTTTATTTGAAATAATCTGGTTTGAAGATTAAGGAAATTAAATCTGATTTCCTTCATGCACAAAAATATGTATGGATATTTGAATGTATATGTCTTTGGTTAAATCCTTTAATTATGTCTTTACTCTACTCCACTGTAACCTCACCTTGAGTCCTGTGTGCAGTTTTGGGGACCACAATATAAAAATATACTAATTCATTAGAGAGAGTCAAGAGGAGAGCCACAAGGATGGAGAAGGGCCTTGAGGAGAAGCTGTATGAGGAGTGGCTGAGGTCACTTGGTCTGTTCAGCCTGGAAGAGACTGAGGGGAGACCTCATTGCAGCCTGCAGCTTCCTTGTGAAGGGGCAGGCACTGATCTCTGCTCTGTGGTGACAGTGACACAACAGAGGGAATGCCTGAAGTTGTGTCAGGGGAGGTTTAGGTTGAATATTAGGAAAAGGTTACTCACCCAGAGAGTGGTTGTGCAGTCCTCCCCAGGGCAGTGGTCACAGCACCAGCCTGACAGTTCAAGGAGCATTTGGACAATGCTCTCAGGCACATGATGTGACTCTTGGGGTGTCCTGTGCAGGGCCAGGAGGTGGACTTGACGATCCTTGTGGGTCCCTTCCAACTCAGCATATTCTATGTTTCATTGTTAACTTTTAAAATGTAAATTAGTACTGAATCTGTGCAAAAAAAAATTTCTTACTGTTTAGCAAGCTTGTTGGGAAAGCATTCTTCAATAAAGATAGTTCCTCTTCACCTAGTTATAACAAAAATCAATTTTTCTTAACAATGTGAGTACTTTGTAAACAAAAATTATTAAAACAGAAGTACGCAGACACTCTTTAATAACTCATTTCAAAAGTGATTTTGCCATAACTTTTCTATTCTGTTCTTTTGTTGTGTGAATAGTCATGCAAGTTGAATAGAAACTTCAGTGAAGAATTCTATATTTGATTTATGTACTTTTATTTAGTGCAACACTTTTTGTTCTATTTATACTGTGCTTTTCAGGATAAATCACCATGAAATTCCTGAACCTAGTAATGATGATTAAATTTATTTGTTTTTTTTTCCAAAAAACCTGTTTAGATAGCACTTTTTTTCTCGGTTTAGCCCATTCAGTGTGTGAGAATACTTTGCAGAGTGTGGATGCTCTGATTTTTCAGTTGGAGAGTCAGAATCTTGTAACTCAAGTGAAGGAGATAATGTGCCAGAGAGAAGAATGAATCATGTAAAAAGCCTGGAGAGCTGTAGTCAAGAAACAGATTTTGAAAATGAATCTTGAATGACAGATTGTTGAAAGAAAAGAAGTTAGATTGCCAGGGTTCACTACACTGTCAGAAAATACAATGTATTTTTTAGTCCAAGTGATGGACAATAAAGGCTGCATGCTTTTAGCAGAGAGTTTCTCAGCTGTGATCCCCGTTCATAATTTCTAACCACAAAATGGGAATTAATTTCATGGGTCCATAACTTCTATTATTTTGAGGTCAAAGCAGAGCTCCTTTGAATGATGTACCCAGAATATCCAAAGTGTGTTTTCTATGGATATAAATGCAGACATTCAAAACTGTATATATTTAATGTTGTTGAGAAAGGATAAGCAATTATGAATTTATTACCAAAGCTACAGTGGATAATATACCACAGAAGTAATATTTGAATCAGAGGATACTTCAGGTCAGAAAGGATCATCTACTCCACATTCCTGTTCAAAGTGGGGCCAACCTCAAGGACAAAATGTAATAAATGAATGCATAAATTAAATAAATTATTATTTCTAAATCGTTCTTAAAAAAAAGATGAGGCTGACAAACCTGAAGGTGGTCAAGCCCTGAGAATTGGTTTCTATGATAGAATAAAATGGAAAGTGCTGTGTGGTCAGGAAGCTCAGTGGTATTCATTCTGATGACAAGGGTCCATTGTACTAGTTAGTGCTAGTGAAGAAAAAGTAGAAAGAGAGGTAGTTCAGGATATTAATATTTACAATACAAAAAATAAAAAATTATGGTGCTGAGGGATGGAATAAAAACATAAACCATCTACAGTCTGGAGGAAGAGAGGTATAAGTATATGAAACAAGTAGTTTTAAAACTATTTTTTTGTATAGGTGTGCTTACTGGGATTGAGATCAAAGTGGCTTTTTAAATACAATAATGACAAATAAAAGTGGTTTTTTTTCTAAATGTTTGCTGAAAAGTTGCCTAAGGTTTCTTTTGCATAATTTTTGCCACTACAAAGCTGTTCTGTGCTAAGAAGTATTGCGGAAATACTAATTCCTAGACCAGACATGCATTAATAGATGAGGAAATTTAGCCTTTGGTAGCTGGCAGCTTCTGTATTTTTCTGTAGTTTTATTGAATACAGGTTGAGAAGAGATGGGTTGTAGTTGAGTTGAAGGCTTCTTGTGGACATGTATGCATATATGTGTTTGCATGATGCATGAATTGCAAATAAGCTACAGAAGTAAAAGCTCTGCGTTGGGTTTTGAGCCCCTGTTCCTCCAAGCAGGTTACCTAACAGACTTACACACGATACCTGGTTCAACTCCTCCTAGGTAAAAATCATTCTTGTTGGTGTGCATGTTTCACTTGAGTGTCTGAACCTACATTCTCAAAAGCTGTGAAAAGTATCTTCATGACTCCCTTAAGATACATGAGTTTACTAAGGAGATGAGCCCTGTTTTTGAAATACCTTACGTTTTCAGTGTAAATGGAAGCTGAGTCAATTGCCAGGGAAGTGTAAATACTGAACAAATTTTTGAACCCCTGCTCCACTCCCTCCTTTGGATTGCTAGACAAAACCCCACAACCACCATGAGCTTTAGAAAGGTAGCTCTTTGACATACACTTTGTTAATGCATTTCAGCCTGTGGTGCTGGTTTGTGCGTATGTGTTGTTTGCAAGAGTGAGAGGGGATGGAGGAGTAGGTGTTCAGTTGAACTGCATCTCTGTAGGGTTACAGTTTGTTGTTCTCAGAACATATCTGTCCAGGAAGCCATCTAGAACTGTTGATTTTCCTGAGATGATGAATTCTGCTTTTTTTTCAAAGCAGGAGTATGTTCAGTGTGAGTAGGAAGTTTTCATTTTGGTCATGAAGTATTCCTTTTCATACATAAGTACCAGTTTTCATGAGAAGCTCTGATGATTCATTTCACTCAAAATGTTTTTTCCAAAAAACTGCAAAATAAACCGACTGTAATTAAATGCTAGCACTAATTTCTTACAGAACTTTTAAAAACTTTTACTCATGTAATTCACAAGAATATTGTGATGGTTTATTTCTTGAACTGTCTTCCATTGTGCAGTCAGTAGCCAAACTGAAGAAAAATAGAGGAAGAGAATCTCTGTGCAGTCACAATCACAGAGATGATTAGGTAGAATCCAAATGACATAACTTTTTTTCATCTTTTAATTTTGTTTTCCAGAATGACAAATCCCCAGGGCGTTCCACAAGTCGATCAAGTAATATTTCAAAGGTATGTGAAATCTATATATTTTTCCTAGAATTTAAAGAAAACTGACTTATTAAATATAACACAGTACTTAAATCCATCATATTCCTTATATAGTATTTTATTTATAAAATCAGATTTTAAAGTTTTGCTGCCAAACAGTGTGGTTACCCTGTAAACTTCATCATAAATATACAATTAATCATTACTGTAAGATGTGTGATAATAATAAGCGAATAGCACATGCACTGTTTTTCACCTGCTTTCTCCAAGTGTTTATTGTTACCTTAACATTTTGGCTTAAGGCAGAATTACTACTTGATTTTACTCCTCCTTCCCTACCCAAATAATAACAGCTTTAATGTGTAAAGCTATGAATCTGTCTTCATTCCAAACTGAATTTTGAATTCCTTTTACAGGGATATATGGTTCAATGAAGCCATGACTTTACATCTAGATGGTTTTGGTTTCTAGGAAACAGAGAAGGGAAACATTAGGAAAGGCACAATCTTATTTGTACTGGAGTTCTCTTGCTTTAATCCCCTTTTTTTCTGTATTTTTGGTTCAGTTGTGGCCGAAATCTGTGCCAAAAAGCCAGGATATACAGGAGGTAGAAGATAAAATCTCAATAATTTTCTGAATCCAAGCCTAAACATCTGCCATGTATTGTGTTTGGATCTCAATGTTTTGCATTCAGGGCAAGCACAATATCCTTAAGCCTCTTCCTTACAATAAGTTTTTCTGTGGGGTACCCACTGTACAACCTTTTTCTTCTCAGAGCCATAAAACAAAAAAAAAGACAACAAACACCAACTGTGATTTTAATTTAAAATACTAGTTCTATGTTAAGTTCTGCTGTCTTACATAAAGGGGAAAAGGAAGGCAGGGAAAAAGATGTGGAATATATCCAGCCTGCAGTAGGACATGGCTGAAACTCTTGCAGACTTAGTGCCTATCTTTAAAAATGATATAGTTATAGACTTACAAACTTGATCACTGGGAATTGTATTAATTATTTTAATTAAGAGTTTTAATTTCATGTCTCTAGTTATAGTTGCCGTAAATCTATTATGACTTAGTATGGCTTTTTCTACTTTTTTTAAATACAGGTTCATGGGTTTCACTGTGACAAAGCATAAATATATTCACTGGCATGAGAAACAAGCCAGTGACTAACATTTATTTTGAAGTTATTTCTGCAGAAATCAGTATAGTTGCTTATTAGAAAGTGATATTTGCACTGGGTTTAGTTGCGAGGTAAAAAAACAGGTTTTCAGTCATGCACTTGATCTTTTTCTGATGCATAGCATCATTCATTGTTTTGGATCAATTTTTCTATGAGAAGCTACCTGTCAATGAAGTTTTTCAAATGCTGAAAGACACTTGATTGGAATTCCAGCTTCATTTGTTGTCTGACTTAAACTGCTTTTTTTGTAAAGCAGGTTTTTATAGGTGTCTCTTTACATAGAAAAGCAAACACCTGACTTTACAGGTTAATGTTGCATGGCAGAAAGTGATAGTAAAAAATACTGCTCCTCAAAACAACACTGAAAGATTCTAGGTCAGGTAAACTACATGTCACAGTCAAGAGCTGTGTTCTGTGCAGTGTCAGATCTTGCACACAATAAAAATTTCAATGGGCAGAAAAATTAGATAGTCTTTATGTAAAACTATAAATTAGTGTCATCAAAACATT
>VZTN01000009.1:17263-66662 GCA_013400515.1 Erpornis zantholeuca
GACTGTTTAAGGCAAATGAAAAACAAAAATTGAAATATTTGACTGACTGCTGCGGCTGTCTTCAGTGAGCAGCCACCTGAGAATTAATTCATTCACCTCAGCCTTTTATTTATTTATATCAAGAGAACTACCCTGGAACTCCAAAAGCAACTGCTTCTGTCAGTTTTCCAATCAGAGACAATTAGGAAAATGTATCAGTGTTTGATTTTTGCTGCACTTCTGGTAATAACCTAGATTTTTCCTGTGCAATTGATAAAACAAAAAACCAATCCTTTTGCATTCTGCTAGCATTAGATTATTAAATCATATTTTCAACTGATCAGTATTTCACATTACCTTGTACTGACAAAGTGTGACTCTAGTTAATAGTTATGGCTTTCAAAACCTATCTGCGTAAAGAAACCTATACACATAAAGAAAAATATACAGTATTTGGAAATGTGAATTATGAACCAGCAGTGATGATTTTAAATTACTACTATTTTTTTAAGCATTAGACTTCTTTTCCCACCTATTTCCTATGTTTCTGGTAGCAGAAGGAACTTTATTATTCTTTGTAAGAGATAGTATTGTGCAGTATTCTGGATTTTGAAATTGAAATTATCCTATCTGCATGTGCTTTATATTCAAGTAAATTAAAAACTTCACTTTGTTCATTACCTATTTCCCATTGCTTAGTTTTCTGTGCACTGTAACTTTTTTCATTAAAATTCCTATGTCTTCCTAAACACATGTATAATTTAAGAGGAAAGCTAGTCAGAGAAGGATCTGGTGGATTCATTGTTTTCTGTTGTGGTTAACCAGTGGAACAAGTCTTGTGTTTGAATTACAGTCTGTAGAGGTTATGCTTTATCTGTGTTTCTGAGGCTGCCTGGTTGTGTTAAAATGATTTCTGGAAGAAATGTTTCTAAAACATTGTAATTATCTTTCTGTATGTTAATTATGATTCAAGAGCTCATTAGAGAAGGATGCTCTCTCAGCAATAAGATTTGAAATTCTCTGATGGGAACCTTGGGCTTATTTTTCAGTGCAGTGAAAATCAGGCTTGGAGCAAATTGCCTGAATTTTGTTTTGCCTCAATTACTTCTCAAAAGCCTGGAGCAGGTGTTAGAACACTTTTTATTTACAGGTCTCTGAAGAATCCATCTAATAAAACTCTGTTGATTTATATCAGGAAGTGAGGTGCTTGCTTTGGAATATTCTGTGTGATAATATTCACATGTCTAATTTAGGATGTGAATAACAATAGAGGAAAGAAAGAAGGAAAGAATTGTTTTTACTTTATGTTAACAATTTCTGATTTCTTGTGTCGGGCAGGGCTCCTCTCAATAAGATACAAATGAAAACCAGAAGGCACCAGGATGCCAAAATAGTGCTCACTAAAGCTCTAGATGAAACATTTATTATTGCCAGTGTATTGATTGTTGATTTGAGCCACTCAGTTTGTGACTCTGAAATAAATTTCACAAACTGGGTATCAAGTTCTGTAAGAAGTAATATATATTTATCCTTTTGAATGATAAATTACCATTTAACCTCATCCATTAGAATTGAATAATCTTTCACATGGGTTTTGATATCCTCAAGTATTTCATCCTCTCTCAGTACGAGGTGAATGTATGGCAGTGTGGATGGCTCACACAGCTTGGGGCAGAACTCACTATTGCACACTCTAAGTGTTTGTGATGGGCCAAACATCCCACCACATCTTACACAGTGACACCAACAGAGAGCACATCATATCTCCTGATAGGTTTTATGGTGAAAAAAAACCAAACAAACCATAAAGGAACTTAAAATATTCTTTTCAAAGAAGTTCTTACTGTGGACTGTGATAGCCAGAACCAGGATTGCAGCATTTCCAAGATACCTGTTGCATGACTGAATCCTAAAGACCAGTTGTGTGACCCCTTTTGCTACAGGGGACTATAATGCCACAAGTTGATCCATTTCACACTAATCGTAAGTGAAAATTCTCTTCCAGATTGGTGGTTGCTTTTTTTTCCAAGGAACCAGGTCGCTCCATCCCTTCCAAGTGTAGGTTCTAGGTTACTGTAGTGAGCAACTGAGAGAAAAACTAGGGCTTTTAAAAAACAAAACAAAACAAGAAAAAATATAAGTCCTTGCTCTTGTAAAGTGTAAAATGTCAGCCTTCAAAAGTGCTTTTACAGTAAATAATACCATGTATACAAAACTTTAAAATATGAGTATAAATGTTATGTTAGTCATCAAATCGTTCCTCTTGTTCATAAACATAATTATTATTATGAAAGGTAAAGACTAACCTAGCACTTAGCTCTCATTTACTGAAAACAGTGCAAAGTAAACAAGTTAGTGAAAAGATTTTGTTCATCAAAACAAAATTCAAAGGCAAAAAAAAGGCAGAAAACCAGAAAAACTAAAACTAGATCCATTGCATAGTAACTGTTTCTGCACTTTTTTAAACTCCTAGATATGAATATTTGATTTTTATGTGTAGAGAATGCTTTGTCCATACAATTTATTCTTTATTTACAATAAGCTTAACAAAAGGCAAGACAACAGAGTTTACCTAAGTCTGTCCAAAACTTGAACTTCTGAATAAAACTGCATGAATATATGTGGGTAATAAACACATTTAGTTCCCTGCAGACAGTCAAAAGCTGCTGGTCTTATGGCTCTGCACCTTTTGTAGAAAACCTGGCACACCCTTTGTTCCAAATGCTTACATTTTTTTTAAGAAGCATGAAACATTTTTATTAAGAAAGTGATAATGACAAGAAAGATGCATCCTTGAAGAGACTCATGAATTAAAAATATTGTGTTGCTACGATACAAAGACTTTTGCATACTGATAATTCAAAGTTTAGTTAGCAGTGCTTCTATGCCTGTAGAAAAGTGGATTTTTTAGTTGAATCTGTACCTTGAAAATAAAGATTAACATAGATTAGTAAGGCAGGAGAAAATAACTTAAACAAGCTGATTGAATCTGCAAGTTAAAGCTGCAATTACTCCTTTGCTTCATTTTAAAAATTATATTATAGATTTGCCATTTGCAATTTTGATTTTAGATTTCCAACCACTTTATAGCATGATCATATTGACTTTCAAAGGTGCTGAATGGTATTGTGTGGCAGAATCCTAAGGATGCTTCTGCTCCTTCCTTGTGAATTACTTTTCCCTTTATTCCTTCTCTTCAGAGGCAGGTGAAAGGAGGGGAAGGAGAAGGAAGAGAAAGAAAAGGTTTGGAGAATAAATGTGCAAGGAATAATTTACAAAAAAAAGAAAATCTGTGAAAGATAATTTAATAGAAATTCAGTTACCAATTAATGTAACAGTTGCTGTAAAGGCATCAATCAGATTTAAACAACTTTGAAATCTGAGCACACCAAACAAACCAAAACCCAGAAACCCCTTCCCCCAAACCCATGCTCATAAGTCTCAGTTGCCATCGAGACTGAGCTTGTAAAACAACTTGGGTCATTTGACTGGCTTGGGTCACCTTCACTATCTTTTTGAACTTTATAGACCTGAGGAAAGATCCACATAAAAGTTCATAAAGGTGGATGTTTTCCACAAAATATTGCATTGTTTACAAAGCAGAAATTTTCAGATTAAAATACACAGACTGGGTCTCCTGCTGAGCTTATTGCCATACAAACTGCTCTAATCTTCTAAGATATCCATTCCTTTGTGTGCTGTTTTTCAAATAGGATAGAGTTTCAGCTTTTTCACTATAATGGCTGGTGGGATCTGGAGTATTCTGTGATGCATCACTGCTATTACAGCAAACTCAGTAGGAGAATAAAAGCATTAGACATATTCCCTGTCTGCCCTATCACCTACCAGTTGTCTGCAGCTTTCTACTTCAGCAGTGTTGGAAATGTCTCTACTGAGAACAGGGACAGGAGAGGATTAATTAGCCTTTCTGGTGATATCTGTCAGGCCGTTTAATATAAGCTGTCCATTACATCATCTGGTTTGTTGATTTCAAGTTTCACTCCTTTCCTATGTGAATCTTTGAACTTCTGGAATTTGGTTTTACTGAGCTTTTCTGTTAGGCCAAAGTGGAGCCCTTCTCTGTTCTTAGGAAGAGCACAACGGGGCTCATGTTCTTGCACTAGTTTCAACATGCAGGCTAAGCAATACATGGCCTGTAGAGACTTTATTTTTTGGAAACTTCTATCAGATCGTGAACACCTAGGTAAAGGCAGTCTTGATTTGAAATTCTTACTGTTTTCACCAGTTGAACTTAATTCTGTCCCCCATATCTGTCTTTGCTGGTCTTTTAACACATACACGTGTGTGACTGAAGTCCCCTTGTGTCGGGTAAGTGATTATCATCTCACTTATCCTGAAAACTCTGTATTTACCAGTACTCTGTTTGAAAAGCACACTACCAACATACCAAAAACAATTATGGATGAATGTCTGTCATGTCTGTTAATTGAATTGGGTATCCTTGACAAGAGAGTTTATCTAAACTGGCCAAGACAGCAGAAGGTGGTGACTGGGGAATCTCTCTCTATTAACAATCTTTTTGAAATGCCAAACCTAATCAGCTGGAGCTGGCATTATCCCTTAGACCTCTTCCTTGTGTTGATGGCATAGAGAAATTAGTTGCCTTGCTTATAAATGAATTGTGAGACAGCTTTATTTTGAATTACCACATTTAATTCTGCTACTGATATAATTTTTTATGATAAAATTAGTACAGTGCTTGTTTAGTTTTCCCCTTCCAGTGATCTGTACAGCATACCTGTCTGAAGAAGACATTCATTCAAGGAATACTATTTTTAAAAATTTCATTATTCTGCCTCTCAGGCGAAATTGGAGTCCTCAACATCAATCTGATCCTTCTATTCACTAAATACAGTATCTCAAAATATTCAGTGTGCTGCATAGCAATATAGCAATGGGATAGCAATTATAGCAATAAGATCTGTCTGCTTGAGTCTGTTTCCAACATCTGTTGCAAATACATTCCCAAAAGAGCTGGACTGATAAGACGTGAGCAGAATATATTCAAATTATCATGTTCTGGTTTGTCAGATATGCCTTGAAAATACACAATTCTCTCTGTAAATACACTACCCAAGTAAATTCCCCTTTAGGTATCTTTGCTCTCCGACTGGATTTAAGAGATACGATTATTTAAATTTTTAAAATAATTATGGTATGTATTGCTTGTAGAAGAGATGGCGAAGAGGGAATATTGCCAAAAGAATTGGGGTAAACGCAGAGGCAGTGCTGGTAGCAGAAAGCAGATCCACTTACTGCTGTCAGAACAGGGTAGGATGAAAATGCAAAGGGGTATGGGAATAGAGGTCTGGATTAAGCATCCAGCTGAGTTGAAATGTACAAGTTCTTAAAAACAGCTCAACCAGACTGTGAATTATTATATTCATATGAAATGTGGTAGCAAGGACAGACCTGATGTTAGGTCCCTCCACTCCTGTTTAATTTATAAAGACTGGACCTATTTACAAAATAAGGGCCTCCATTTCCTGTGAGGTATACAAATCAACATCAGAAAATTAATATCTGAAACAGTAATATTTTTGATTTTAGAAATTACTCCATCAGTTCATTTTTGTTTCCACAACATCAGACACTTTTAAAAGTCAGCTGGACAGGGTGTTGTCCACACTGTGCTTTTGCCAAGAAGGGTTGGACTAGGTGATCTTTGCGGTCCCATCCAACCCAATATTCTATGATTCTATGATTTTACCATTAAAAGCTAACTTAATATAGATAAAAATCAAAATTAGTGTTACGAAGTTGTAGAAACCAAATTAATTAAATTTGATCACAGGTAAGTATCTGAATTATCTTGTATATAACTTGTCATGTTGGAGTTTTCATGCTTTGTTTTTGAAGACTTAAGTGGTGCATTGGCTTTTTGCCTGCCAGTTGTCATGTTTACTCCAATAGTGTTTAGACAAACAAGCAAAAAAGCATTCATTTTTAAAAAATATATTTATGTGAATTGTTTTTGAAGGAAATAAACTTTTCTCTGAATTATGTGCAACTAAACATAACATCATTATGCCTGCACAGAGGAACTAGAAAGTAAATTTGACTGAACAGGGCTGAAAAAGTCCAGACCTCTTGACAGTTGAAAGTGAAATGTACAATTTAAGTAGTCAAACTGGTAATGTAATTTTTATCTTAAAATAATTAGATTTCCACCTGTCTGCAGTTCCAAATCATAAGTGTAAAAGCTTTTCAAGGGGTTTGCTTGATTTTTGGCTTTATTTCAGCTCTCTTAAGAACTGTCTAGCTGGCTTCCTTCTTTAATAGCTGCTGAAAGTTTCTTGAACTTGTGCAGACCTGCTGCATGGTTACTGGGCCAGCTTAGCCCAGCTTAGCCAGTCTCCTTATCTCCACAAAGGGTACTGCTTGTGGCAAGGTGGTATAAAAATTCCTTTTACCACATGGAGATGTCCTGACCACCACTTAGGACCAGGCCAAACCCCTGTAGTACTGAGATCCCGAAAGAAGCAGTGGTAACAGTCCTGGAGCTGTGAGGGGAAGAAAAAGAAATGAGCTCATTGTGAGGGGTGAATTCAGGAGTCCACACTCGACTCTGGGGCTGGATTTTTTTAGTAGTCTTTTGCCTGGGGTTTAGTCTGCAGAGACGTTTTTTCACACAGCAGCAGCACATAACCCAATAACTTTAGTTATTGGTGCTGATGTCTGCATTTTTCCTCATTAAGTAGCTTAAGATATGCCTAATTACTTAATGCTAATCACAGAGGCTGAGGTGGAAGAAGATTATATACTCAACCATGCATGTAACATATGTTTCTAATATATATATAAGAATAATTCATACTCTGTCACAATACATATAATTGAAATATTGCTATTGTAGAAAAGGAGATATGAAATTCAATTTCTCTTACTGATACTTGTCCTTTCCTTCCAGCATGACACTGCACATAGACACACTAATGTTATTGCTTTGACTGGTGAATCCAGACATGGCAAAAACTTAGAACACAAGGATTGTGTCCAAGTGCTTTATCAATTTATTTTCTCATTTTCGCTTAATTATTGTGTCTCCAAATTTTGTTCATGGAACTGGAAGTAAAGAATTAATAATATTGTTGGTGGTTTTGGTTACCTGAATTCCGAGAGTGAGAAGACTGTTTTCATGCAAAAGCACTATTCTTAAGCTGGTATCCAAATAAAAGCAAAAATGCACATATTGGTGAGTGATGTTTCCAAAAGATGTATGCATTAAATATAATGGATATTTAATGAACCTTGGATAAAAGTGAAGTCTTGGCAGGTACTTGCTATATGTAATTATTTTTGCATGTACTACTAATTTTCAAACACCGTTTTAACAGCACAAAAATGTCTGTGAAAGTTGAGCTAGAAATAATTTCAATTATCTGACTGAATTTGATTTTCTCGTACAAAAGATTGGGATAACAGGCTTTGCATCTTTGTATGATTTGTACTCTTGCTTAATAGTCATCCTTCCCTTGCATCTGGTGCACAATCTCGTGGAATTCTGAGGCTTGTAGTACTTTGTTTGCATTTGGTGGTGGTGCTCACAGTGGGATGGGGTTGCATACTAAAAGCTAATCCCCCTGTTCAGCTACAGGAAGGGCATAGCCTTAAGAGTGATTAGTGTTGAACCCACTTCCCACAATACATGTCTTGTGAGGGATCCTGCAGAATCACAATGCTCTAGGTTTACATTTGGATTCCATACAGTTCTGCTGCCAATAGACAGCAAGGCGGATTGAAATGGTTTGCTGTTAACACCATCAAAATATGTTTTCAGCAAAAGTATTGGGTAACTGAGTCTGCAATTTGTAGCAACAACCTGATGAGCAAAATGTCACATGCTAAACATGTTTTATATCTCTTCTGCTGTTTGAGAATGCGATCAGCTCCGTAGACATGCAGCCTGCAGTTTGGATTTTTCAGGATCATCTCAGTTTAACATTTTCAACTCTTCTAGAAGCACTGATTGCCTTGAAAACCTTTTAAAACACACTCTAATCTTCCTGCTGTTTCATCAATCCACTTAACCTAGGTTAGCTTTGGGTTCTTCATCACTCAATGTATCACAAACACACTTCACATGATTTGGAAAGGAATCATCATGGTTGTTCACATGAAAGAAAACCAGTATTTTTTCCCCATCAGACATGTACAATAGAGCCAGATGAAAATTCAAATATTGAAAGCTGCTTCCTCAAACAGTGACAGAAAGTAGTCATGAGCGAATGAGAGCTCAAACACTTCAGTCGTACTTAGTTCCACAAATAAGTTTCAGTTTTGTTCAAGCTTCCTGTATTTTGTGAGCTTCTATGTGTTCAACAGTGCTATGAACAGTGCTATGAACAGCAGAAACAGTTATTTTAATTTTGTGATCATGTGGAAAAGCAGTAAAATATCTGCAATGTATTTCATCGACAAAGATTCCAAACTGTCTAACTTATTTCAACAGGCAAGCAGTCCTACAACAGGAACAGCTCCCAGGAGTCAATCTCGGTTGTCTGTCTGCCCCTCCACTCAGGACATTTGTAGGTATGTGCTGAGAAAAATATACTCTCATCTGGCTGATACTTGTTAGTTGTTTTTATTAAATGTTATGTAGCTCTTGCTTCTGCTTAACTTTATTCATAATTGACATAGACTTTAGTTTTCTTTTGATCTCTGTTTTGTTTTTGTTTTTGTTTTTTAGTCTCATGTTTTTCTATTAAAATTAATGTTCTCATTCTCATCCTTTTTTTTTGTGATCTCTCTTTCCACCCACCCTTGCCATTTCCATCCCTTTCCTTTGCTTACTGCTTTGTCTAGATCTACTACCTTGCATGATTTGTCAGAAGATGAGCTTGAACATGCAACCCCTGTCATGGTGCTGGCCCCTTCTAATAGGGAGCCTGGTGGTAAGAAACACATAAAACGAAGGTTTAGGCTGAAAAGAGAGACTGGAGAGAATGGTGAGCACACAGAAAAACAAGGAAAGGGGAGAAACTGTAAATTGCATCCTGAGCCTCCGAGATCCAGCTGGAACACATCCGATTCATCATCATCATCTTTGGATGAGAGTCAGTGGGCTCAGGCTAGGAGGAGAGCAAGAGAAAAGGCCAGGATGGCCAGGAGAGGGAGAAGAAACAATAGATCATGCAGTAACCAGGATGGGTCCTCAAACAATAATGCTGTTGAACTTGTCACCTTGGGGACAATGGGAAAAAAGAAACAAGAAGTATCTGACCCCGAGAATCCTACTTTAAATCACCGCCGAAGGATTCCGAGGCTTAAGGAGTCACAGTCTTCAGCATCATCTCAGGAAGCAAGGATTTCCTCAAGAAAATGTGGGAAAAGCAAAGGGAAAAGCTACCACAGAGATCGGCAGCCTGCACCTTTCCTTAGACACACGAAGGACTGCTTTGCAGAGCCAGGCTCTGGCAGCGATGCTTGGGCAGTCCCAGATCATGGAGCACCTGCTGGGGCAGGGCCCACTGTGCCTCGTGCTGTTCAGAAGCCTCCAGTGTTGTATGATGACTGGTCTGATGATTTAGAAGTATGCAGGTTAGTCCCTAATGAGAAGGATTTAGCATTCCTAAAAGGAATTTCTTCCTGCCACAATCTGAGTGCCTTTCCCTTTCTGCCACTATTTCTCAGTAATAAACTCCTAGGCAGGCCACAGGAAATAGCACAAAAACCTTTGCTACAGAGAAGTTAGCATATCTCAATCTGAAGACATACTTCCCTTATTTAAAAAGAGTAATCCTACAAATGTTTGCCTTTGCTCCATGAAGACAGACCCTCTCTGTCCTCTGGCAGAGTGTTGTTGTGTTTTAAATGTTCAGGCAGAGGCAGAGAATGCAGCAGAGTGTCAGATAGCTCAATACAATGGGATATGGAGCTTTTCCTCCTTAAGTGATCAGTTCAATCCAGCTTTGGTCCCTCTATGTCATTTTTCAATGACTTATATGAAATAAATTTATGGTCTTGATTCAGTGTCCTCCAGAGTTGCCATTACCTCAGGAATCCAGTGGATGGTGCCTGCAGAACATTGTCTCTGGTGGGGCATAATTTGTCCATGACTTTGCACTGCCAAACACTTCCACACTGTGTGTGTGTATGGGCTGTTAGTTCCCTCACACAGGACTGGAATGATACAAAAGGGTGATTGGGCAAGATAAGCAGTGAAATAAGCTTTGGGAAAGAAAAAGCGACACCCAGAGTTCTCTTTAGTTCGGAAGTTCAGACTTTTGACAACTTAATGCCCTTGCTGTGAAGCCTGCAACCAGAAGGTGAGCATTTTATACTGGAAATGAGAGCAAGCTAGCCACTTCTGGGCTAGCATCCAAATTTGGACTACACAGCTGGGAAGACTTGAGTTAGTTAGTTCAGTGGTAAATGAAAATGCACCATCCCGTAAGTCTAACAGAACTGAAACAAGTATTTCCTTTTTTTCCCCTCATCAAACTTGTGAGCCAGCACTGACTCTCATCTATAAAGCATCCACCAGGCTTAGTTTCTTCATATGGCAACCCAAAACTTCTCACTTTTCTTTGCTGGGAAGAATTTGCGTCGAAATGTAAACAGGATGAGGAAGTTCATGATGCCACATCATGCAATTTCACAGTATGCTTTAACTTAGTAAAACACTGCAAAGATTCTATTTCTAAAAAGAAAAAAGGTAATATGCAGTCCTTTTGTGGGTTTTTTTTGCAGCAGGAGAGATAAGCTATTACTGATGCAGCTAGTCCTATGCAGTCCTTAACTTACCAAGCAAAAACTCACATTTCCATTGTCTGACCATTCTCTGTCATAATAATTTAAGGTTCTTCAAAGTCCAGCTGTGTTTGTGTATGAGCCTGTATATCAGGACCAGGCTCGGGATCTCTCTGCCTTATAGAAATCCATAGATGGTAACCATGTTATTGAAATGTATCTACAGGGCATGATGCAGAGTTGTGCACAGGTAACTACAACAGCTTCAGGGTTGTCTTAAATTTCTGAACTACCAGCCTGCATGTATTGAAGATCCAGTGTAGTACATGCAGTACTACATGCTATACCTATATATAATAGGTCATTTAATAATTATTAAGAAAATGAGCTACCCAAAACCTGAAAAAAAAAAAGCAATCTTCAACATGGGTCTTCATATGGGCTTAACTATACTGTAGGAAAAAAATACACAAATTGATAAATCAGCTTATGTGTGTATGTGTATATATATATATATATACATGCTATATATATAAAATAAAATTCTGTAATTGCCTTATGTAGATTAGTCCTAGCTGTTGCTCAAGTCACCAAACTTAGAATTTACTTTCAGATGGAAAGTGGATTTCAGTCTTTTTTCTTCTCAACCCACTAAATTTTATTATAATTTTTCTGGCAGTTTTTGCAAGACTTGGAGCTTGGTTCAAGGATGGACCTTTTGGGTGTGCATCCAAACTCTTCAGCCAGGCTCTTGTTTAGTTGAGAAAAGTTGAAAACTTTTGATAGGTATGTGCCTCCAGGCTCACTATCACTGGAGGTGTTCTTTGAACAACCAGCATCAAACTCCATATGGTTGGTAATGAGACCTCTTCTGCAAAATTTCTCAAGACAGTCATAATCGCATTTTTCTTCATGTCAGGGATAATGCTATTTTTTTGTCGTTATCATTATCAGATGCATCCTAGTGACTGTAATACATCTAGGAAAACATTGCAACATCAAAAGCATGTTAATTTTTCATAGCTAATAAGTTGTCTTATTTAATCAGTTTGCAGACAGCTGAAGAAAAACGAAGACATGTTTTTACTACCAATTCAGAACAGACTGTAGTTTCTGTTTCTCAGGACAAGTCCACACACTTCATAGATTTGTGATCAGTGTTATGGGGCTTTTTTCAAATTCACAACATCCCATCTGAAACCACACAAAAAAAATAACATGTCAATATACTTCTGCAGATATATGCCATTTTTCTGCATGAGAAACAAAAAAAGGAGGGTGGTTGTGTGATGTTTATTCTTAGACTAGGTTAGCATAGGTGGTTGTGATGTGGAAAATTTGTTTTCCTGGAGTGTTTCTTCAAGATTTTCATCCTAGCTATTCATGTCTCTTAGTTGGTATTACAGGACTGGCTGAATGGAATGGCCCTCACCTAAATGGGATTGTGTGGAAGTAGCAGAGGAATGGGGATCATAAACATCTCTTGGTGACAGTTATTTTGTGTTTAGGTTTCTGGTTAGGCAACCTTTTTCCTTCATTTCCTCATGGATTGCTGGCAGTTTCTTCAATCTGCATTTAGCAGCATGAGCAGGAATGTGACAGGACACACCCAGTTCCAGCATAAGCACATTAGTTAGATGAAGTATAGTACCATTGTGCAGCATTGTTCAGCTAGTCTGAGGGGAGCCTCTTGGTCACTTCAGTGAAATTTTTGCTCTTCTAGTGTCACTGATTCCTTCCAAAATGTGAAACAATGTCATGGCATCAATGCTGACCTTTACAGTCTCTTATCTGAACATCTACTTTCTCCTGGAGTCCATTAGGAGGCAAGGTTTCTTCTGGGATATAAGTTCAGGCCATCCTGAGTTGCTTTGGCACCTAATTTTATTTAGGTTTTTTAAAGATGCGCAGGATAGACTTCCTAAATTGTATAGTTGGATTCCCCTTTTCCTAAGTTTCCCTGTGTCTGAGATTTTCTTCATATATACTTTATCCTGGAATTTGCCATGTGGCTTGAGACACAGTCTGAGAAAGAGCTTTCTTTCGTCTGCATGTGGATAATCTCCCTGAAGGGAGCAGCTCTGTATTGGACTCAACAAAGTGAATGGATTGTGAGAATTTAGTCCCATGGATTTTCACACAGAAATTACTAAAAAAAGAAAATTGGTTAGTTGATATTACCACTAGTGGATCATAAGTGCTTTGTGTATTGATTCTGAATATATCTTGTGGTATTTTTATTATTGATGATATGGTTGAAAGATATTTTCTGTTTGACTAGTTAGGCTTTTGGTGTAAAATCTTTTTGTAGTACTGATTCAGTCATTTCAGCAAAAACACATGCACTTAAATAAAGTGGAGTTCCTCACTTTGAATAAAAGATGCTTATTGGAATTTTGATTTTGTTGAACTCTGAATGACTCCTTCTGCAGTCAGGTAATGGCAGGCCCTCATTTGAGGAGTAGGGCATAACAGTAGGGCATGTGAGAAAACAGGCAGGGAAGGGGAAAAGCAAAGGAGAGGATGAAGTTGATTCATGAGAGCTGTAGAGTATATTTCAAGCATAATTTTTAAAAAACCGTTTTAAAAATCTAGTGTGTTAATTAAAAGGGAATTGAAAATATTAATATGGGCATTTCTGTGTGTTACCACAATTATGTATAGGAAGAAATAGAGTATATTGCACATGATATGCAATGTGTTTATGTTATTGTGATAGGCAATATGATTATGTAGCTTCTCTCTGTGAAATCAAGTGCTGCAACAGGGTTTTTTTTCTTAATGTTATTTAGTAGGACATGCAAAAAGAAAAATCTGTCATGGAATTATTTATATTCTGAAATATTCATGTAGGGGAATGCTCATGAAATCAGCAGACAGAAAGGACTTGGTAGGAACCAAGTCCTTGAGGAAAAAAAAAAAGAGAAAGTTGAACAGAAGATAGATTCATATGTTCAAATGCTGTCATTGAAATGCAACACTCATACTAAATCCATTCTAAATACTGAAACCTTGATGTTGGGTCCAGTGCATAAACTGTGGTACAGAATATGTAGACTTGCAATACCATCCAGAGCCCTATAAAATGTATAGACGCTCTGCTTCCAGACTGTGGTGTTTGGCTGGAGGGTTTTATCCTCTTTCTCCCTGGAATGCTGGTGTGTACCCTGTGGTCTCAGGATGACATGTCCTTAGGGGCTAAGTCTCTGAATCTTGCCCTGCATGTCGAGTCTTCCCCCCTTCCTTGAAAATAACTGACTGCTGCTTACTTTCCCATTCAGAGCTTTACTTTTGCAAAGGGACTTTTTGATCAGGAATCTCCTACTTTTTGAGGAATCTCCTCCTCTGCATGATGGTCTGGTGGTTCATCAGTCTTTGAAGCAATATGAAATTCTGGTTAATTCTATTCTCTGCCTGATGGTTCAAATCTCCATCTGTCACCTCTTCAGCCATCTGGTTATGCAGTCTCTTTTGGAAGCTCTCCATGATTCACAAGGATGCAAGGAGAGCCAAAGTAAGGCAAGCATGTCTTTGTTGTGATTGGGATTGCTTATCTGGGGGAGAACTGCCTCCTGGTTTCTGATTGTTTCTCTCAGAAGAAAATTATTATTTTTAATGAAAATAAGTGAAATGGCACAGCTTCCTGTTAGAAGGGTACCTTTGGTTTTAGGGGTCCTGTTATTGAATACTTAAAGCTTGCATATTTTCTGTATGGAGTTTAGTTCCTTAAAGCTTTGACTTTCACTAGGTGGGTGGGAGGAAATCTATATCCTGTTTTAAGAAGCAGTCCCTAGTTCTCTGAGTTTGTTCAATGCAGTGAATCTTGTCAGACATGTATCTTCCACTAACAGTGCATCCGAGGCAGCAATTATTTGTAACTCTTTAGATATCCTATTTATCACCTATAAAGGAAGATTAATAGAAAGACAAGAAATGTTGACAAAATAAAATTTTTATGTGCTTTTGCTAATGTTGTTTGCTCTTGGGTTTCTTACAAATTCTGATCACTTTTGCAGAAATGAAGAGAAAGTTTTACCTAGGTAAATTATGAAATGATGAAATTCCACTAGTGTGGTGCAACATTTTAAAACTGGTTTTTCCTCTGGTCAGGTAAAGACAGCTGACTGTAGAGCAGAATGGAAGGGCAGGAGTGACAGGGAAGAGATATACAAATGGATTACATTTGGTATGGAGAATTGATGTGCTTCATTCACACTCTGTTTAAATGGAGAGGAAGACCAGTTTGTCATTTAGATTACTTTGTGATTTAAATGTGAAAAGAATGGAAATGAGATTAAAAAAAAAAAAAAAGCCTGTAAAACGAAGGCAAGAGAAACATGGCACTCTGTAGCTTTTTTCAGGGTGGACATATTCAATGAATTTAACCTTTTTGTTTTCCAAGTGATAAACTATGCATAAGCAGAGTTTGATATTTTTGTGGATTCTTTTTATGAATGGCAATTACTTGCTGTGAGTTGTTAATAAAGTTGCTTTTAGCTATCTAAAGTACTAGCTATCTAAACTAGTACTAGTACTAGTATCTAGCTATCTAAAAGTACTGTAAGCACTTTATAAATTGGCAAAATAGAAAAATTACCTTTTTTGGACAGAATAGTTTTCCTAAGGAAAAATCAAACAGTAGCAACAGCAATTTTGTGCATCCTTTTGCAGTCCTGGGGAATTGGATCCTTTTGGTCCAATTAAGATAACCTAGGAGCTCATGGCATTTCATGCTGGCAGCTAATAATCCTCACAGCCAAAAATCAAATACAGGGATTCACTTGCTCCAGCACTTTTCGGTTCTGCTGTTTCTTCCTGACTAAGCTCCCTTTAGCAATTGTGAGATATAGTGAGGAGATGTACCCACTGAACAGCGTAAAAATTTTTCTTTGCTTAACCATTATGAATTCATATGTGCTTTTCTGTGAAGGGCCAGATTTAACTGCCTTTTCAGTAATTTCTTACCAGAAATAATATTTCCGGAATAGGCACTGTCTTCCTTGAGCATAATTATAGGGAGAAAATATTTCCATCTTTCATTAAGGAAATCTGTTAAAACTTTGAAAGTTTTTCTCTTGTACTGGTATTCTTCCTCCTTCAAGAAAATGACATTATGGTTGTTAGGCATCTCTGTTAATTGAGTTCACGCTGCCCAGAAATTGCATCACAGTTGGTTGTGAACGTGCCACAGTCAAAAGGCTGTAGCTCCTCCTAATTTTGCAAGCTAAGGGGCCTCCTTTAGCGCTTTAGTGCAGATAAGGAGCCTGCGTTTGAAGCATGTCTGATCAACCTTGCTTTCCCCCTGGTTTAGACCATGCTGAGAATTTGTCTCAGGGTTCTCTAGCTGTATTCCCTTTGAGTGTATTCCTGGTGCAACCCAAAATCAGTATCAAATCAAAGAAACACCCACCAAGATGTGTCTGGTGTAGATACCCCAGGTTTTAGCACCAGCTGGTGTTTTTCAATAGATTTGCTGCACTTTCACTGCAATGCTTGTTAGCATGGACATAGCTGTACAGCACCCAGAATATTAAAGAACAATGCAGGTTTTACATAATTACATCATTTTTAGCCCTTAAGCTTAATTGTACCTCATTATCAGTATGCCCATGCCCCCATATACGTTTTTATTTCCTAAAGCCTCAGAGGCATTCCCCTCCATTGTACATTTGTTAATGACAGTAAAATTTGATCTGGTGTATTTTTAAGGAAGTCTATAAAAGCTTCTGTAGCTAAACCCTTGGTCCATGTGTAATGGCCAAAAGTCCTTAAAAATTTTACTGGGTACTGAGATACAGGGCCAATTGGAAATGTGGGATCCACAGAAAGAGTTCTGGTGATGCAGAAATGCTGCAAACACTTTTTCACCAGCGCTGCTCCTGGTGGCAAGGTTCTTAATGTGGCTTAAGGCAGAAGCAGGGACATGCTGACTGATCCTTGTTCTAAATCACTTTCCTGTGGCAGTAGTCTTCCGTGGGAATCAGCTGGACAGACACTGTCACAGAGGAGCACTTGCTGGCTGGGTAGGAGTGGAGCACTAAGTCTCACAGGACTCCTGCAGAACAAGTGTGTTTTCCACTGCGCTACAGAGGCACAGGAATCAGACTATTTTCTTAATTTCTGAAGTCAGGTGGGTTAGTGAAGGACAGGTTAGGAAACTGCTGTGTTTCCAATGAAGTTGGAGATAGCAGCTGTTCTGTGTAATGAGATTAGAACTCTTAACTGCCTGTGAAGAAAAAGCTATGAATCTGTTGGAATCTGTCTGTATCTCTTGCAATAAGCAGCTTAGGTGCTAACCATCTAGGCTGCAGTTTCGGTTGCCATGATTTTGCCAGAATAAATAACTGTTGGGAAAACATGATAATCTTCCAAGTGATCTCTTTGTTCCATACTGATTTTAGACCTTTTAAACTGAGATTATGCTTGTCTCTATGGAAAATGGCAATGTTTGTCTGCATGGAAAAAAAAATACTTAATTTGATGAGTAGTGAAGGCCAGTCATCCAAGGTAGCTCTTGTGCTTTTTCTGAAAATCAGCCAAAATCCAATGAGCATAGGAATGCCTACAAGTTGTAGACTGTTTTCATACTTCCCCTTCTGCCTTTTACCTTTTGCAATGAACAGGACCATGGAAAATATGGGAAAGCAATTCATAGTCATGGAATTTAAGACAGTATGACAACACTACATTCTGAAGATGCTTCATTTCTGAGTGTTTTCTTTATCTGCATCTCATTATTTTGATCTCATAATAGATTTCTTCCGTTTATATATGTGTATGGTGGCAATATTTTTTGTAAGGAACATACAAGAGTCCTGCAACAGTTTTTATATGAATTATGAAAAATCTTTCACAAAAACTGATGTTTTCAGTTTTAAAATTTGGGGTTGTTTTCCTGCAGAATATCTTCTCTAATTTGTTTCATTATATATGAACCTACTGTTTAAGAACATCCTTTAAAGAATTTTCGTGCTGCTTTTTTTTTTTTTTTTCCATCTCATATATGCACAATGTTGGCATTAATTTCTCTGTTGGGTACATCTGTTTGCTGAAGGTTGTAGAAACAGTTCTGTGCTAGAAAAATATGTGCTGGGTAATTAAAATACTGGCATATAAAGCAAAAACCTATGTGTGAGGATGACAGCACTGTTAGAGTATTATTTAATAAGGACTCACAGTGAGTTTCATTTAAAGAAATGGAGATATTCTGTGATCTCAGTGTGTAGGGATATGTTCGTAGGTATACACATACACACACAAAATTTTGTTTATCTGAATCAGAATGTCATCTAATGGCTCATCTATCCTGTGTTGTGTGCTGTACACATGATTCATAGAGCAAAAGCTCCTTTGGAGTCCTGTGCTCATCTTTTTCCCTGGAAAAAACAGGTCCATCGACACTTTCACAGACAGGAATCTTTAAAGCACTAAGCTGTCAAACCTTTAAAAAAAAAAAAAAAAAGCAGGCTCAGTTTGCGAGGCTTTGGTCAAATGGCTAACTTCCTTTCCCTCCATTTTCAGATAGCCAAAGGTATTTCTCTATAATGAAGACCATTTATATACTAAGGGACTAAAAACTTGAGAAAGGCTGAGTATGTAAACTCTGTAAGCGTGTCTGAGCAGCTAAACCTGCACCTATTAACAATGATCAGTGCTGTATTACAACTTGTAAATAAATCAGTATAGGTTTATCAAATTATACTTTTTTTTCTTTATGGTAGAGAGTGTTTTGGGGTTTTTTTCCATTCAGGTAATTTATAAAGTATACAAACAAACTTTACTCTCAGGACAAGTTCAGCCCACTAAATTATCAATACATGAAAATTTCAAGCAGTGAACATTTGACAACAGGAAACTAGAATGAAAGTTCTCTGCCTCCAACTTGCATTGTATCCCTACCCCCATTCTGTTTGCACAACAAACTTCTCAAAACCATTATTAGCAATTTATTTTCTATGATTTGTGGTAATTATGATGTACATGAGAGATGAACACACCCAAGAGCAGCGACGCACAAAATCATGATTCCAGTTCTAAAGGCTGAGGAAGACAGAGCAGGTTACCTGCTCCAAGTCTTTAAAAGGTGTTTAAGCATTTAGCCAACAGTCTGTCACCACAGGTGTTGGGCACTGAAAAATCTTTAGACTGTCACTATGAGTTTAGGTAGCACGAATGTCTTTTAAGCTAATTTCTTCTGGTTAAGCAAATAACAAGGAGTTAAATTGCACCAAAGACACCAAAGAGCATTCAAGCTAGTGAAAGCCATGCCTTTGGTCATTTTCTCTGGACTTTAATTCCTACTGAAGTTTGTTTTAATTCTCATTACATATTTCATGGTTAAAATATAAGCTTAAAAAGGCTATTAGAATACTTAGTTCGAGCTTCTTCATACTGTAAATTCTTAGTGTCACCCTGTTTTTATGTAATTGGCTTGTGACTTATCTACAAGGAAAGCCCAAACAGAATGCATAATGCTTATAGGGTTGTTCTGTAGAAGTAGTTCTATTAAGGATTATTTCTATTCATTTCAAATTTGCAGGGTCACTTTATTTTAAGATCCCAGTGGAATTTTAGGCTTGTATTCTAGGTCTGAAAATAATTTTAAACAATCTTGGCAGTAGTAGAAAAAAAAAAGACTATTGGGTACATAGCTTAGTTGTCTAATTTCTAAATAGTTTAAATGCTAAGGCTGTAAAATAAATTATGTATGGCTTGAATTTAAATGAACAAAGAGTGCTGGTCTTCCTTTGGGGAATAGCTTTAATTTAAAAAGAAAATGATGTTTTTTATGAAACTCTCAGTTGGGAATGCATTTGTTAGAAAAATAGTTATTCAGTGTTTTGAAAATATAGTTCTGTTTAAGCTAGAGGCTCAGTAAGAAATCACCATATAGGCAATTCCCATCTAAGAACTCAGCTGCTGATGCACCTAGCTCAGCTGGATTAGTAAAGACAAGACTGTAAATTGAGTTCTCGTAAAATGTGTCTAAAAAAATGAACATGTGCAAGAAGGAAGTTATGGGTAATTTGTTCTCCTCTTTACTGCTGTGGGGCATGAAATCCTGTGCAAGCACCACTGAAGAAATTGAAACCTGGCTTTTGTGGACCAGGTGTTCAGAGCTTCATTTTTCTGTTGGATTTTTTTGGTCTCTTTATTTCTGTATGTCCAGCAAAGCAGCTTTGTTCTGCCTTCCCATTATCATGGATTCATTCCTGGGAGGCTCTGGGCTACATTGTGAATAGTGGAGCTGCCAGTTTTGATCTATAGATCTTTCATGCAGGCATTGGAATTTCCTCCTCCCCGACTTATAGACTTGGCAGGCTCAGAGCTGTGCAGTAGCCAATCTTTCCTGGGATGTCTTTGCCAGGTTGCCTCCTGACATCTGTCAGGAGCTCCTGTGCCAGGAAGGTCACCCATCTTCCCTTAGCTGCCCAGTAGGAAGATAACCACACCCTGGGGCTCTTTCTATCCCCTTTCCTACCCCAGGGGTGGTGCAGTCACAGTTTCTGTGTAAAAGGGTGAGTTATTCCTCAGATGTGTTCAGACACTTCTGCATCTGCACTGAGGCTGCCATTCTTAAGCACTAAACCTTTAAGGCCTAAGTTTCATTTGTGTGACAACAGGATCTGTGCTGTTATTGCTACAACTCTGGTTTGAAATAGCATTTCAAATTTTTTTTTTTCTCTTTCATGCTAGATTGAGACTTCAGACACTCATTAGGCCTTGGGTGCTTTGTTGTGTTTTCCTAGGTTGGGAATGGGAGGGAGTTACTCTTCATTGAGGTGAACCTCCTCAACTTCAGGTGTTTGGTAAAGCCTTCTGCTCACTGTAGAGATTTCTCTGCCTTCAAAGAGATGCTTGCCAATAAGTCTGACATTGTTTTTGATGGGTGAATGTTTTCCTGATGTGATCAGGCGACTGTTTGGAAGAGGGAACATCAGCAGGACATTTGGACATGTGTCACAGAAGAAATCCTTCAGATGATGATGTTAGAACACTGGTCACTTTATGCAAAACCACAACATGAAAAGCTCTGTATCCCATCATAAGGTAAAACAGTGCTGGGGCCACTATGTTAGGGTCTGCTTATAGAGAAGTTTTTGTTTTCCCAGGTAATACAGCTGTCTGCTTCATTGGGACAGTGAAGGATAAAAAAAATGACCATGACTTTTCAATACCTGCTTCCTAAAAAGTGTGTATGTGTGTACACACTGTGCCATATGCATAACTCCAAAGTACTCAAAACTGCTCTCTGATTCTTTTAACTGAGTAACTCCAAAGAGATATTCTAGGAACTTTTTGTACTTCACATGCTGGATATTTTCAGCTTGGGTTAGATTTCTCTACCTTTGAGGATTTTATTGGCATTACTTACAGACCAAGAACTATTCCGTTCTGGTATTTGTCTTAAAGGTTTTGCCATGCATAAAAGTGAAAAGCTGTTACTTCTATTGATTCACCTTCAGACCATGTAGCAAATTCAAAGAGAAATAACTAAGTGAAGAGAAATTACTAGATGGCAGAAGGGAACAAGGAATATGTTCCCGGGCCTCCATCTGAAAGGTCATATACCTGGCATCTTTTGAATGTCAAGCCTGAAGATGAGAAAGCAGTGTAAATAAGCCAGTGCCTTTGCATTGCTGGTTGGCAAGTTGCCTCACTTGCTCTTGCTGTCCTTCCTGTCAGGATCTGTCACTGTGAGGGAGATGATGAAAGCCCCCTCATCACGCCGTGTCGCTGCACGGGGACCCTGCGCTTTGTTCACCAGGCCTGCCTGCACCAGTGGATTAAGAGCTCGGACACGCGCTGCTGCGAGCTCTGCAAGTACGACTTCATCATGGAGACCAAGCTCAAACCTCTCCGGAAGGTAGGGTGCTTTGGGGTTTAATTGTCATCAGGTGTCAGAGCTCCAGAATGGCTGTGAAAAGTGCAAGCACAGTTAAAGAAACATCTGTCCAAAAGGGCTTTGTATTTGCTGTTGTTAATCAGTCGCGGTGATTCTATTCCTACATTTAAGTTGGTTAATTTTCATCAACAGATGTTGACTAAAGGCTCCCTTTCATTACACATACAATATAAATGCACAAATAAGTCTTTTGTTTTAGACTTTTTATCTTCAGCCTTTCGATATTGGTTCATCTGCCTATTTCATGTTTTGCTCCAAAACCAGTTCAATTCACCCAGTAATTTCTATGTGGAGCCCATGACTTTAGGTTGAGAATGATGCTTATACAAATGTGGAGGCAGCAGTTATGAAGTAACACAGTCAATTTAGCTGCATCTGTTGTAGCTGTTACACTCATGGGCAAATTAATCACTTCTACATTAAAATTAGTTAATGGAATTTAAAATACAGGGTGAACTTGCATCCTGAATGTCATACGTATGTTATGCACTCATCTATTTTCTAAAATAAATCAATATAATGTTACACAGACAGTATAGGGAAGGTGAAGCCCATGAATACATGGGCTCTGTTTTCCTTGGAGTGGATAATTTCTCTCCAGATTGTTATTTTAAAATGCTCCCATCCTTCTGGAGTTTTGTTGAATCTTTGAAGTTTGAGTCAATGTGGAATTGGGCAAATTTTGATTTAAAATAAATTTCAGAGTGAGAGCCCTTGGCAAGCATGCAGAAACTATTGGTTATGACTAGCATTTGCCTATATAGTAGTGTTTTAATGGCAAAAGACATTTTGTTTTTGTTGGCCTTACACAGGTAGCAGTAGTTCAGAGAAAGGAGAATCAATGGAATTCCTTCACACTTCCCATTCAGATGAATTTTCTAGTAAGTCCCTGGTGATAAAACACTTCTGAAGAGAGAATTTGGGCTAATTTGGCAAGCAAAGCTTGTGACAGGAAAAGACAGTTCTCAAATGCCAGGTAGATCTGGCCATGTAAGCTAGAAATTGAAACAGATGTAAATAGAAAAAAAAAAGATGGCGAAAAACTTAATTATATTGACTTCAGTTTTAGTAATTGTGGATAAATTTTAGCTAATGTGACAGGATGAGATAATTGCATAAAAAACCCTGCCTGTTGCATATCTTTGGGGGAATTTTTCAGTATATGTGTTTCTATATTCAAACAAAATTGCTTTAACATCTAACATCTAACAAGTACTCTCACAACAGTTACTTTTCTCGTGAGAATACACAGATATTGGTATTTTTAACAAAAGCCTTTCCTGGTTTTGTTAAATAATACAGCATCTTTTATAAAAGGGAAACAAAATTTATAGCAATCAAGGAGAAAAGGAATGAAAAATGTGGATAGCTTGCTATCAGAAGTAGGCACTTTTAACTCTGTGTGTGGTCACATCTCCTCTCCCATTTAGAGTGGCAGTGTAATGCCTGCAAATCTGTAATTTCTTAATTGAATGATTGCCACCTTATTCAGCTTATCATTGGTTCTCATGTATGTTTTAGATTTCTGCCATAGGAAAGATTAACCTCTTTTTTCAGGCAGGATATTTTTGTTTCTGCTCAAAGCAGTACTCAAAAGTACTTTATCTGCCTGGCAGTCTATGCTGGCAACGTTCCTCCCTTCAAATGCAATGCTAACCAACATCTGTTTGTGTAGAAAGGACCCAGCATCTAATTATAAATCCTTTCTTATAAGTCACACCCATTTCAGAAACCAAAGTTTCCAAAGATTTCACAGTTAAAATTAGTTGTCCTTTGGCATTTATAGCATTCGACTGTGACACCCTTTGCGTGTTACATTTAATTAAATCGTAATTAAACATATGATCCTTACTAAGTGTGAGTGCTATCATCACCATTGTTCACAAATTCATGAAACATCAAACAGTTTATGAGAAGCTGTTTTGCAAACCAAGTGTTTTGACAGATGTAGCAAAGCCAAGGTAAGGGAGGAAAGAGTGATCATGAGACCTGCCATATGAGTAGAGCTGACTGGTAAATTTCCACCCAAACATCCTTTATAAAAATCACTGAAACAGTTTTGTTTGGGGTTTTCTTGGTCAAAATCTAAATATTTTGCAAAAGTGGAAATTCCCAATGAAACACTGTCACATTTCTTGGCAGCTTTTATGAAGCCCAGCATTGGGGCATTCCTTGGGAGTCTGTGTTTTCAACAGATTGGCACAAAGGGTGGTTACCAGAGACCAAAGTACTGTGGGACAGGCAGCTCCTAACAACCAAAGCTCTCCACAATCCTGTCTCCTTGATGCAGGATCTGAAAAGCACTACAGACTCTGGGATTTCCTGGCCTTGAGAGCTTTGGGTTTTGCTAAGGCTTGGTTCTGTACTAGGCCTCAAGAGCCTTCAGTCCCCAGCACTAAGTATGGACACTCAGCAATGAATCAAAATTTCCAAACTGCTGAAATTCTCTTGTCATGATGGCAGGAATATTATGAGCAGTTATATCTGAAAACAATGCGATTCTTGTCAACTTTGCTGGATGCTGACTGGTACAACAAAATTGACCCAAAACCAGTAATTAATTTTGCTAATAAGCTTTGAGGAATTCTGAAAACAGATTTATTTTCAGTGCTTCCTAAACAGAAGACCACATATTTTGTTTCAAGAAAGGAGTGCCTTTCAATTCCATAAGAAACTAATTTATTAAAAAAATAAAAAGGAATTTATTTCCCCTAAAGTGAAAGTTCGTGGCCAGCTCCAGATGATGCAATTTCCATTGGACCTGGATTTGAAGTGACATTCTACAAGTGGAAGGGCCTCATCTCTTAACCAATTCTGACTTTTTGATTTTTAATCTCTCTCATATCACTCATGATACGAGATTCTGAAGTTTGGTTCCTGACTGTGCATTGTTTCATTATGATGAATTTTATCATAATGCCTCTGTAGAATTCCTACTGCTTGTCTTCTGAAGGGAAAAATGTACAGACTATCAAACTTAATTACAGAAATGTATACTTTTGCATTTTGAAGTATCAAGAAAGCATGATCTAAATATAAAACAAACTATTTAATTCAATAGTGAATTATCATCTTTATTTATGCCTCAGCCTTTCTTTCACCCTCAATGTTTCATAATAGATTTTGTATCAAAGTCTAAGGTTTTATAGCATAATTGTTTTGGATTATTATGCCATGTCTGTTAGCACCCATAAGTGACAATGTAGAGCATACTAAGTTAACATAAATTAAGATAATTGCTATTAAATCAATAGGTTTGTGCCAATGTGCAACAGTTATTTAATTAGAGAATCCCTGAAAGTCCAGACATCAAATAAAACTCAGTGTAATAATTTAATGAGTTTTTGCATCAAGGTAATCCTTTTAAGCATTGATCAACAGACATTGCAAGTGTTTCATATATTTGGACAGGTCTAATTACTCAGCTCAAGATAGAGATTAAAATATTCGGCATTGCTTAGTGTTTCTGGTTTATTTCTCATGATCTCTGTTACATCTGTCTGTCATTATGAATAATACAGATGCATTTGTAGCTTTGACTTTCAGAATCTGAAATCCATGATGCAGAATTTATAAGGTGACTTTATCACAGGAGGAATTAGAAAGTGGCACAAAGCTTGTGTGAGTTCCTTATTGAGCTCGCTCAGGCAATAGCTCAATCCTGAGAAAAACATTTCTTTAAAAAAAATGCAATCCTAGAAATTAGCACCTGCATTTCATATCTCTTGAATTTGGTGTTTGAAGACTAATACAAACAGAAATTAAATGAAAATACTGTGAGTATGAAATGGATTAAAGTAAATTAAAAGGAATTTAAAATGCAGAAATGTCTTTAAGTAGAGATTTCTCAACAGTGTCTTGCTATACTTCAAAATACTTTTCATATTTAAATTTTCCTATCCATTTAAGATGTCTGGTATCTGATGCAATGTCTTACTTTGATGCATTATCCCAACAGATTATTGTGTGGTATCAGAGATGTCTATTTTCTCTCCTAATTTTATTTTTGAAATTATTTACAAATAATATCTTATTTATGTGAGGCATAAGCAATATTGCACATTGTTACCATGTGGTTGCTCTTCGTCATTAAGGAAGAGCAAGTCATTTTTTTCATTTACAGAAGCATTATGTACCAGTTGAGGTTAATTTTCTTTCTGATAGAGAGGGTATCCGAATTTATACCTTTAAAAAATAGAGGGCTGGGAATGTTCTTTTAGTACAGAGTGATATGTTTCTATTAAATTAAACAGAAGCAGGAGCAAATGCTGCTAATGAAATAAACTTGATCTTATTTATTTTGATTGTGTACATATATCTTCTAAGTGCCTACCACTCTTGTATTCTGTATTTGCTTATATGCTGATATAAAAAAAATCTGGTAGCATGCCTGAAAAATTCAGTGATGGCAAAATATGTTGAGGCTGTTTCTTTTACTTTTGGGTCAGTGGTAGCTTGGTAGGTCATATTTACATTCCTTATTTAAGGGTATTGTGATCACTGCCAAGTCATAGAACCTGCAGAGAAATTTCTGTCGTATACTGCTATGAAATCAAAAGTGCTCGCCATTAAAAACTACTTCTGCCAGAGTAAACTCTCAGATCCAGAAGTGACCAGAAGAGTCGGACAGGAAAAGAACCCCAAACTTTTGAGCAGTTGTTAGCATATCTCTTGCTGTTCGATTGTTATTCCCCGTGCTGTGAGGTATGAACCACCTGCCTTTATCATCCGTTTGCTAATAATGCTCACGATAAGAAGTGATACCAAATATTGCATAGGACTTGCTGTGGGACTAGTTCCCTTTTAACCCAATTTGATGGATATTTTGCAGTCCTCAACACAGAAGGAGTGCCTGCTTTTTTTTTCTTTTTTTTTTTTATTTCTGGTGCGGCTACATAGTGTCGTCAAGGCAACCTGCTCCAGTGTTATCTTTCTTCCAGTAAACTGTCTCAAAACATCAGTAGCCTCAAATAATTGCCTGCAATATGTGGGGTCAGACACTTCACCAGTATGCACAAAGGCACAAAGCTATTACTTTCTCGTTGGCTATCATGTCATTATAGCAAATAACTTTGGGCTCAAGGGACAATGTGTATATTAAAGCTTGTAAAGTAAAAATAATTCTATAACATTTATATCCTATTGTGATGCCTTGGGGATGCAAGGGACTGCTTTGTTCAGACAGTTTTATTCTTAATTTTTGAGGATAATAGAGCACTGCTGCTAATTCTGTATATAAATAGCATGCTGTAGTTCACGGAATAATGCTGTCTTGCATTTTCTGCCACAAGAACAATACTAGAACTTAGCTTTCTTATAGTGATAGAATATGTGCTAGCCTGCTATCTCCATATGTCTTCTCTTCCATTCAAAACACAGCTTTATTCACACAACTGTTTCAGTTCCCGTGGACTTCTGACAAAAGATTCTTGTGCCTCTTACCTTGAAACCATCATCACATACCCTTAGGCTTGCTAAAAGCCATCTTACTTTGATACTTTGCTGGGACACCCCCATGTGCAGCATCCTTCCTTGAGGTTGAGCAAGATGTTTGTACTGTCACTGCTTTGAACTTGCATTCTTTTAAGAAGCAAATTAAAAATATTATACCAGAAAATTAAATGAAAACTATGTCCTCTTCTAATTAAATGCCAGTAACCAAATTGTCTACTTCTGCTGCTCGGTAGCATTTACAAAAGCAAAGGGAATTTGGGAGATTGTTCAGCTCTGGGTGTTAGTAGTGTTATCCACCATTGCACAGAGCCATGAACATGAGCTCTGGGAGGTAAAAATCTTCTGTGCTTTCTGAGGCTGAAATAAACAGTTTGATTTGAGCTGTTTTACAGATGTAACTTGCATCAAAAGATTCAATTTCCATTTTCGTTAGAGAGCCCTACTCCATCCTGCAGTTCATAAGCCTCTCCCTTATTTTTTAAGAACCTGGTGTCTCCTTTTCATTTTTTTTATTTCAACCCTTTCAGTGTTTCATTTTACAGCTTGACCTCAT
Organism: Erpornis zantholeuca; assembly: GCA_013400515.1. Classification (NCBI taxonomy): domain Eukaryota; kingdom Metazoa; phylum Chordata; class Aves; order Passeriformes; family Timaliidae; genus Erpornis; species Erpornis zantholeuca. Next base: position 44,869 of record VZTN01000009.1, read on the forward strand.
CAATAGTTACAACCAAGAAAGGGCTGGGAAGCTGAAGCACTGAAAATAAGATAATCTCTGGCTTTACAAATAATAAAAGTGTAAATGGAATGCTGACACAAAATGTATAGCTAGTAATATGAAATTTAAAGAGCATAATCAACCCAAGCACCTAAACCAGTCATTTTTATTCATGGAGTTTTCTAAAAATGTCATTTTTACCATTTAGTTTTGAAGGTAGGAAGTTTACCATCTCCCATGGGAGAGGGCTGCTATTCATGATCTCATTAATTTATGTAATTATCTGTCACGTAATTAACACATACAATTTTACAGTTGTTATTTGCCTCAAATTTATTTTGCCTGGGACCTATTGATGTGAGAATGATCTGTTCACAGGTTGATTCTTGCTTGTTGGTGGAATGCATGCTAAAAATGGCTTTTCTTTAACACAGTGATGTTCTCTTGAACACAGAAATTCCAGTAACGAATCTAAATTATAATCAAATGGGATAACTTTTAGCTTATTCAGGTTTGGTGTTTTTTGTTAATTTAATTTTATTCCTGTAGCATTTCATTACTGGGAAAAAAGTTTAAATTTCCCCCTTTGGTCAGAATGAATAGCTTCCCTCAGCTCTTTACTAGGGCACTAGGCTGTAGTTTTGTGTTAATTAGTGTAGCTTTCTGTAGCATTTAGCTAAAATCTTATTAAATGAAGGCCTTGCTGCCTTTGTAAAATCATGGCTTAGGCCTGATACTTTGGCTAGAGAGGGACCATGGGAAAGAGGCACAGCTGAATTACAGTTAGAAAAACGTGCTGCATGATTTTCAGTCATGGGTGTGTGGTAATAGGCTAAGCCTCATCTGTTGTACCTTGAAACTATGTAAACATTAGAACTGTATAAAAGAAGGCAACATGGTAATTAAAATAGAGCTTTCCTTCCATTGCCTGAAGTTGTCCAGTGTGTACATGTGTTGTGACCTGTCTCAACAGCGACAGCTTTCCTCAGCACAAATTTCCTCTATTTTATTTTTATTTAATTGGATCAAAAGAATCTCTCTTGTGGGAAAATTAAAAGACAGAGAAGGCAACTGTAGCTATACATTGGGAAGTATTCTTGCTAAAGCCACATTTATAGATAATTAAAAGCATCAGGTCCTCTTTTTAATCTTTGTTATGTGGCCATTCAGACATATGCATAGATACTGTATAGATAGCTGCAAAAATAGGCTATGTCTAGGTATGTTCAAACAACAATGTATTTAAAAATACCAGGGCTTTGGCAAACAAAGACTTAAACCAAACCACATCTTCCTAACAATTTGGACTGATTCTCAGCAGCTGAACAATTTGACATTGAGGAAATTAAGCACTATGATGAATACTGGAGAGAAGGAGATTGAAGTAAAGACTCTCTAACAAAACCGTGATCATATACTACAACTGTTTTAGATGCCTAAAGCAACAGATCTTCAGAGAAATTCCCTTCAGTTGGCCATTACTGAAAGAATAAAGGAAGTGGAGTGGTGTACAAAACTATGTAATAGTTTAAATGTTGGTCTCCAGCATGTTGCTATATTCATTTTTCTAATTTCTCTCCTTTTCCAATATCTGCCATGCTATCTGAGCCTTCTGTCCACATCCATCACACTATAAACACCCAGATGTGCAAAGGGAACCCATCCCTTGGTATTCAAAGACAGAGACTCAGGCACAGGCTGTTGGGAGGTGGTTTCTTGTGGCTCCCATAGTGAATAAAGGACTCGTGATTGCTTTGACCCTAGCAAAATCCAACTCAAATCCACCACTGAGCCCATGTCATGGCTGCTTTTGTATTGCCTGTAGAATACGTACCACAAAATGCAGCAGCCTCATCTGCTTTGGTCAGAAAGGGAAATCTCAGCATAACTGGTCTTGCAGCAAAATTATGGTCTGTGCTCCTGTGTTATGGCACTTCGACTGATTATTTAATGGTTTCTAAGTTGTTGTTTGAGCACTGTGATTTAAAGGTATTTGCTACTCGGTGACTGGAGCAAATGTCATGCCTTCAATTAGATATGCTGTTCTTGTGAAAATACAGAGTAGACAGAGGCAGGAGCTGACAACTGCAAAGAGAACAAAGTGACAAACTAGATCCTTATGATAAAATGATTGTAGAAATACTGTTGGGAGAGCAGACAACCGTAGCATCTGTTTCTGTTCTTGCCAAGTGTGATAAAAGTTAATGGAGACATCGATTCTACCCCTTTTATCCTTGTTTCTTTTTGGGTTACCAACATTTAGCTTGTTTTTTGATTTTTGAGTAATAAAGGCATGTGCCCAGGTACTGGAAGTAAATATTTTCTAGAGTTCTGGATGAGTGCCTGTTGTTCTTAGTACAAGGTATTCCCTGCAGTTTTACTATGGTGGTAGTTCACTCCTGATCAGTGGTTTAATCTTTTACCCGAAGTTTATCTCTCAGGATTATCTTTTTAGATAAGGTAGCTGAAGTGTACTGTGCTAGGAGATAACGATCTTTTTCTTAAAGGTCTTACAAGCCAAGAAAAGAAAAAGTAATTGTAAAAGAGGTGTTCATGATAGCACAGAAGGCTCTATTGAACAAAAAATTGGTTAATGTCCTTTCAGCATTCAGAGAAGATACTTGGAAAGTAAACACTTTGTCAAGTACTTCTGCATTCTATATATTGATGTAAAGCAATTTCTAGCAGATGGGAGTTAGAAAGAGGCTCCCAGTATGGAGAGATTATTCTATAATTACTTGCCACAGGGTTTCTTGCACGTCTCTCTGAAGCATCTGGTGTTGGTCTCTATCTGAGACAGAGCATTTGATGAGAGGGACATGAGGTCTGGCTGTTCCTGGATTCCCAAAGCATAGTAATATTTTGTTTATTCTGTGTTGGGATGATTAGATGCAGGTACTGAAGTTCTTTCAGTTGGTAAATGACAAGTGTTCTCAATACTACTTTCATATTGCAAAAACAGCTACTTCATTTTAGAAATTATAGTCTTGAATTACTTAATTTTTACAGTTCTTAATTTCTACACTTCTCTTTCACTCTTTTTAAGGGTTTTCCAATTGATGTCATACACAGCTAAAAATTGCATAAACTTGTGAAGAGTCCATAGTGATTATATCACTTAAGTCCAGCTGTTTTAATTGTCACTTAAAAAAGAATAACGTGCCATCTTGATTATGATAAAACCGAATTATTAGTTCTTTGCAGATGATAATCTTAAGGTGTTTATCAAAGTGAGATTTTTCATTATGTATTTCTTCTATTACTCTAGGTATGCATATTGCACAAAAGTGAATTAGTTTGTTTGTCTTCAGAAATGAACCCATTTCTGGTTCCGTTTTAAAGTTCTAAAAGGTGTTTTAAATACACCACAGACATTCTTTTGAATTTTGGACAGGTTTGTTTATTATCTCCTAGGGTCAGAAAGAGATTTTGGGCAAACTTCAGACAAGTTTGCCAGACAATGATCTGTACTAGAACATCCAATGAGATAACTAGATCAAGGTGAAGTTGTGCAGGGCCATATGATGCACCAGGTGATATTTTAAAAATTCGTTTTATTTCCCTGTTCAGTGATTAACATAGCAGGGGTCTACTTATGGCCTTCTAGTCTCGATCCTTGAAAGAGTTTCTTCTCTGGGATGCATCTTTTGAAAAAAGGCAGTGACAAATATGTTTTCTGTATTTTCTGTGAATCTGCTCTGTTCTTCCTTCTCTCTGGATGTGTTTGGGGAAAAGAACAGAGTGTAGGTGTTTTCATGGCCCAAACCCTTCTCTTGTCATACATCAGACCTGGCACCTTCTGTTGGACTGTCCGAGGGGCATTTCTCACCTTGGAGCAGGATGTGGGGACACATGCCTTGTCCTTTAAGACACAGTCCCCACAGTACAGGCTGTAACCACAAGTCGTTTAGACGGCACAGAGAGGCCCAGAATGCTTTTATTCAAATAACAAGATTTGAAGTCTCAGCTCTTCTGAACACTCAAAATCTCCACGAGGCTCTTTTATTCTCCCAACATGAGCGGAGCCCTGTTGTCCTTTATTAGTATTATTTCTTCCTCTTCCACCCACTGCACAAATTCCCTTCTGCAAACTACCATGGCAGCTGCTTTCCTCCAGTGATAGCAGTGAACAGCTCACTGTGGAGCCTGAGCCAATCAGTACTGCAACAAGTGACCGAAAAACCCTCCCTAATATAAATAACTCTGAGCTACATGTTCAGACTATTGACATGTCTTCTCTGCTCAGCTCACTTCAGCATACACCACTCCAGTTCTTTTTCAAAAGTGATGGCTAAATCTTTTGGGTTGAGTTTCAGATAAGAAAGATCTTTTTCTGTCTTTTTAGTCTGTGTGCAGAGTGCAGTTTCTACAATAGCCCCTAGTAAGTAATTTTAGCCTTTATTTTGCAGGCATAATTACTTTAGGATAAAGATTGTCTCAAAGTATTTATTTACACTGTAGAAAGAATCCAGGAAATATTGCATGATATTTAGCTCTAGGTGAGAGCCGAAGTCCTCCCAGGTGTGGGTGTTGTTTACATACATTACATTACATACATGGTCATTTTTTTCTGCTAAATGATGGATAGGGAGAAAAATGTCAGGAAAAATATTTAATATTAACAATGTCACAGCCCTACTAGATTCCGCTATCAGACCTCCTTACATGCAATTTTTAAAACAGGGTTCCTGGAAATACCCAGGAGTTAAAAGTCCAGGCATTCATAGCATATTGTGAAGCAGCCCATTAACTTCACCTTCAATATTGGGTGTCCTCAGTGCAAAAGAGCACTGCCTCAAAGCCCCTGCAAAAGAGAAACCTTCAGCTGTTAAGAGGTGTGAACGTGCAAACCTGCAGTAGAACTGCAGTTGCTTCAGAACAGCTGTGTAGAAAAAAATCTGTAGCCAGTGTGACAGAAGATTACCACAAGCAGGAGGCAGCAAATCTACAATGTGAAGGTGGGGAAAAGAAACACAAGCCAGCAGAGTTTGCCGATTGCTGTTGTAAGGTTTGGAAACCACTTTTGCGTGAGCAGTGTGAAGCTTTCGGTTCTGCATTGGGCCATCGTGAAACCACTTTGCAGAAAGCGTAATGTATGGGAGGGAATTAAAATTGCAGATCTGCTTCTGTTAAGAAGAGAGGCTGTGTTGGAATGTAGGATATGAAGCAACATGCCCACACTCAGAAGGAGTGTTTTCAGAAGATACTAAACAAAATATCCATAATTATTTGTTGCATATTGATTAACCAAGCTTTTATTAGAGGTGACAATGCAGGGAGGCAGATTTTTGTCCCTTAAAACAAATATGAGAGATTTTCTCAAACTATGTTACAGGAAAGGGAAGTGGTTGGCTACAGATGATTTAAAGTTCCCTGTATGTTATTTGGGGTTTTTTTTATTTTTTTTTCCCAGAAGGCTCATGACTACACTGTGTAATTACAAGAGTGGGATTTGAAATCAGTAACCATTCTCTTGAAGTTTCTGAGTGAAATAATCTTTAAGAAACAAAAGCAAAAGGCGAGGTAGAAACCTAGAACAGGGTACACTTTTACAGCTGCCACTTTAAAGATACTGCCAAGTTTCTCTGGCAGTAAAGCACAGGAATTCTGACTGAGGTGCACGCTGTGTATTAGAAGGAGCTGTAAGTAGTAGTTGGAGTGGGACGAGTGTTTCTGATCACATTCACAATCCAGTTTCTTTCCATTCTGGCTTCCTGGTAGGAACCTGTGAGTCAGGCAGTCTCCTACCACCCTCCAGTGGATTTCAAAGCACAGTGCAAACAACGTTTGGAAACCTTATTCAGAAATAAAAAGGAGGCTGGGGATATTCCAGGCTTTCCGCTGGGGGCACATATTGTTACCCTTTGAATTTGTTTGGTGGTTTGTGTAAAAGGTCTTTTGGTTCTGGTTGGGTGTTATAAAGTGTTGTAGCACACCTGTTCTGTGAAGCATTATGATATTCATGTGGTTGCTTGCACATTAAACCATCTGCATCTGTGATGATTTCCAGTCTGTGTTTGTATTGCTACCCGGATTACAGAATCTGTGGGTGTGACAATTGGATGTACAACAGTGAAGGGGTGCTTTGTAGGGGGCTGGGCAAAAGCTTCAGTTTTTCTGTGAATTTAGTGACTCAATAATTTGCAAGTCATTATAAATGTCTTCTCTAGATGTAGGTCTTCCACTTCTTTCTCTCGTTAGTCTCTAGAGTACCTTAGGAGTATTGACATCTAAGTTTCCAAGGAAAATTGCATCTGTGTACTTAATTTTGTCCTATTTTCTGTTCTTGGTGGCATCTGATATTCTATCTATGACATGTCATGGTGTCATCAACCTGATGATATTTTTCTTGGAGATTACTGATCAAGATAATAAAACATGACACAATTTATTTTTATTTTGTTATTATGAATGTGGAAAGCCGTGAAAACTGCAGGAGCTTCAAAATGCAGCAGAGATGAATTTATCAGTGGTTAAGGAGGCATTAGTGCAGTGTGTGACATGAAAGGTAGCACCTGCCAAACTTCCCCACACAACTTTAGGTTGTATCAAATCCTGGACTCTAAAGCACAAGTGAAAGGGGCTGATGCTTTCATTTTTCAGTCTATTGCTGTCTCGTCCTTTGTTATGGATTTTCAAGCCATTTTTATTTCACATAACTGTGCTTTTGTCCAAGCAAGTCTGTGCTAAAACTGACAGGGTTTTTTTTTCTATATAAGCCTATTGCAAAAAACATAAAATAGGGAATTGCACTTTTCTGCTCCAGGACAACATGAATTGCTGGCTTGTCTACTAACATCACTCATCTAGTAGAGAGTGAGAGTATTCTCAGAGGATTCTCTGTTCAGCCAACCTAAAATACGTGAGTAGGATGGGGAAGTTACATCAGCTACAACTGGGATCACCAGAAGTGCGGCACAAAGTTTAATTGAATTTTTGCTTCTGAGTTCAGCCCATTATCACCAAAGCTGAGAGAACTGGGACTGCAGCAGGGCAGGGCAAAACAGAAGGGCAGCTGTGGGGCATACTAAGAGCTGTAGAATGCTCCCAGGTATCTGTCTGTGAGAGATGGAGTCTCTCCTTGGACCTTATTCCTTTCTCGAATCCCAAACTGAGAGTACAAGATATTCTGCACTGTCTTCCAGTCCCATGATCACCTATGCACTGGTGATTGGCCTCTCCCAGTGTCCTGGCAGCCACCTTCTGTCTGGTGTGGTAACGTGTGCATGGATGGAAGAGACAGGCAGGCAAGGCAAGGCAAGGCAAGGCTGTCCTGTGGAGAAGAAAAGGGGCCAGTTAGAGGAAGCAGAGTCCAGCAGGCCTTGGCTTGCTTTCTGGCTGTATTTGATCACGGAATGTTAGCAAAAAGGTCTGCTTTGGCCAATTTCTGCTGGCTCCCTCTGCTGAGATACCTTTCTTGTAAATCTCAGCAGAATTCAGAATCTCGGCTTGTACCTTTATTTACCTATCCTGCCTGTTGGTTGGTTGATTTTGTCTGGGTTTTTTCCTCCTACAAAATGTTTACATTTAGGCTAATGGGACCAGCCTTTGCCTTTGACTGGGCATTCAGATCAACACCAAGGCTTTTGAGAATGTTGGAGAGTAAAATGCCTATAATGAGACTGAGCATACACATGACAATGACAATTTTTCAGAGAGTTCTCTCCAACAGACCAAACAGTGTAGCATCAAAGTTGAGATGACAGACAAAATATGTTTAAGAACATATGTTCTTAATGTTCTTTATGTTCTATGTTAATCTCTCACAAACCATCCACAGGTAAGTGAAAGGTTAAGGTAAAACTCTTTCTTCCATCTGGACAAAGACAAGGTTTTTTTCGTTGGAAAGAAAGCCTGTTACAAGATTTGAATTGATTTTTCTCTGCAAAAGGATGAAAAGTCTCCAGTAAAAAATACCAAAACAGTGAAAACAGGTAACAGACCCAAAACAATCCAAAGGATTTGGACAAGGAAAACCAAGGAAAACCAAGCCAAACTCACAGCCTGGCAGTAGATGTACAACACAGCAGTGCTCTGCAGTGGCTGGGGTGGCTGTGGCACTGAACTGAGTGCAGCTCAGTCGGTGTTTGCAGGGCCACAGGGAGGTGGCACTCGCGTCTCGTGCTTTGCATTGCTTTTCTTCCTCAGATGCCAGTAACTGACTCCAAGATTATCCACCGGAATCAAAGCATTCTGCTTTTAAGTGCCCTATTCTTTTACCTGTTTTCAAAGGCAAATGTTTTAGGAGAGAAGGGTTTTTTTTGAAGAAGTCCTGTAAAAAAAAACCTGAGTCACAAGTGAGATTACAAAAAATCACCTCAAGGTCTGCATTGTTCAATTGCAAAGAATAGCCTATTTCATCTTAAAATAGCTGTAACTTAAGCCAGGATTTAGTACCATTATGCACAAACATGTGCCTGGAAGATCCTCCTTGCATTACTGAGGCTATTTGGCTGCTATCATATATGATCATTTCCATGTAATCATCTTTTCAAGTTTATTTAATTTAATCCTCAGTGCAGTTGCATTTCCTGTGCTTTTATTTTATGGGAAGACTGCTACATAACTGCATTCCCCTCATTTTAATACCTATTACAAACTAATGTTTGGGCTTTTTCTTCTCTCACCACCAGAAATAAATGTGCATCTTTTTACCTGTCTATTAACATGTTATGGCTGTACTATAATGAAATTTAGATACCATTCGCAAGCAGACACAAACAGAACAGAGCTCTTCATTCCTCCGAATCTGTGAAAATGAGATCATTGTGAATTTTACAGGGACAATGTACACACTCCTGTAAAGTGTATTACCAAAACCAAAGGATTTATTAATTTTATTACTGCTTGTGTTTTTGGTAGAAAGAGCCACAATGGCCTAATTTGTTTAATTAAAGTTTAATGTAAAATTTTACAAGTCAGATTGCTTTAGTATTTTTTTTCTTTTTGTTTAATTTCAGTGGGAGAAACTACAGATGACAACGAGTGAGAGGAGAAAAATCGTGTGTTCAGTCACATTCCATATAATTGCAATTACCTGCGTTGTTTGGTCATTGTATGTTTTAATTGATAGAACCGCCGAAGAAATTAAGCAAGGCAATGATAACGGTAAGTACCTTTTACCTTCTTTGGTGCTGTTGATATGGCTAACTTTGAAAGGCAGCTCTTAGGTAACCAGCCACATTCTGTTCTTAAATAACAGCTCACATGGCTACACCAAAGACTCTAATGCAGAAGTTCTGAATGCGTCAGTATGAAAATCTTATCTTATGCCCCTGCAGAGAGAACTCTACTTCTTGTAATCATTACAACAGCTTAACTAGCCTGCCGGTTCTTCCTGGGTTAATCTCCCATTATCTAGGTAATTCTAAAGCTCAGGTAAAAAGATGAGTCTAGTTCAAACAGCTCAGTGCAAGTTCAGGTCCTTAAAATAGCAATTTATTTCTATTACTCACTTGAACCTTGATAGGGAGTAAAGTACGATAGAGCCTCTTCATTAGCAAGCTTCCTAATATGAACTTCCAAGAGACAGTTTTCCAGTTGTGTTAGTCCTTCATGTGGGACTTGAGTAGCATGGAAAGGCATTCCTGCGTCCTTTCAAACAGAATTTCACTATGAATGTCCATGTTCCACCTGTATTTATTGGTTAAGCACTGGAACAAAGAAGTCAGGGAGTCTCCATCTGCAGAGCTACTGAAAAGCCAACTGGACATGTGTAACAAGATGCAAGCTTAATGTAAGTAGGAGCCACACTTAGCATATGTGGAGAATTTATCCAAAATTGAACTATGGTTTCCATTTCAAATCTAAGTTTATTTGGTCTTAAATTTAGTCTTAAATGTGATCATGATGATAAAACGCTTTTGAGTTTGAGTAAATTGAATTTAAGCACCCTAGAGGAACAAACGTCTCTAGCTTTGTGTTATATTCTGAAGTTAACATGGAAAACAAAACAGGTGGAGGTCTGTGCCTTGCTAGTTAGGTAAGTATTTGATGATACTCCTGATGCTTGCCTTTCTTGCCTCATAGAGGAAAATAAGCAACAAGCCTCAGTAAGTCACAGATGAATACACACTACAAAGACTTGTTTTGCATTCTTTCGAAATGGGTAACCTTTTTTTTTAATCTCATAAAACCTGGCCCAGAGGACAGGACTAGAACTTCTATTTATGAGTACAACTACATCACCATACTCATTACAAGGGGGAAGCTATTTCTGTAGATTAGCTGAATTTACATAACAAAACAGCTAACAGGGATTTTTTGTTATTATACACAATGCCAAAGAATCACATTAATTATTCCTGATAAGCTCAAAAAGTATTTATGATTTGTATAGCATTCAGTATTTGTCACATGTAATGGCTGATTCTTTACTAAAATGGACAAAGTGATGTCCTGGAACTACTTATGACATGCAAAAATAAGTGTTTGTGCAGAGGATGCTTTTGCCCCAGAATTTGCTTGTTGCAGGGGAAGAGTACTTTTACAAAAGCAAATGCATATTTGGGGGGAGTAAGAAGGACATATATGTAGTTTATTTTCTTCTCTATTTTCTCTCTTTAAATGGGAATTGTCAAGACAAAGACAGAAAGCACTGGAGAAAAAACACTTTATAAATATATTTTGAGGAGAAAAATTGAAAGCCCTCAATAATACTAGTACCGTTTGTTAATATTCTGAGTTTAAAAGTACCATTTTTAAATTGATATCTCAAATTATTTAAAGGGTTGAGGGTTTTTTTCTCTTTAGGGAAGTATATGATGCAAACCCTTTAATTGCTAAACCTTACTAAACCTTACACTGGTTTATAGAAAAGACAGTTTAAAATATATTTAAAATATTCTAGAATTTATATGGCACCAGTGGTAGGGAATCAAGTTTCACATGAATTAATTCTGGTTGAAGAAACAGGTCTAGGTTCAGCTGAGCTTTCTCTCTCCTAATAAAGGTCAAGTCTGAAAATTTGGCAATCCTGGAAAATAGGAAAGATACAAAACTCTGTTTTTGTATACCAGTTAATAAAAAATTATCCTTCCTGTATTACCATAGAAGCAGCAGCAGCCTATCTTAAATGTTAAAAGGTGGAAGAAACCCTGAAGGAAAGCTTTTGAGAGCGGCGTTGAGTTTCTTATTTGACCAAATGGTGGTAAAATCAGTTAAAAGTGGGAAGCAGTTTCCTATTCCATAGGCAGTTTCTTGGCTGGCCTATGGAATAGAAAACCCCATCTATTTTCTAGAGCCACAACTTCCCCAATAGCGTGTACATACCTGGGCATTCTTAGCAAGTGGCTTCTTTTCAGTATATGTTACTGAAACTCAGTGCTCGATATGCAATATATAACACAAACTTTCTATTTCAAAGGTGTCCTTGAATGGCCATTTTGGACAAAACTCGTTGTGGTGGCCATTGGATTCACAGGAGGCCTGGTGTTCATGTACGTGCAGTGTAAGGTTTACGTCCAGCTGTGGCGCAGGTTGAAAGCTTACAACAGAGTGATCTTTGTTCAGAACTGCCCAGACACCATCAAAAAACTGGAGGAGAAAAGCTCTCCGTGCACTCAGCCCTCGGAGGTGAAGGACGCGGTGGTGGTGCCAGTAGCACAGACAGGTACAAACTCTCAGCCGGCGGCGGAAGGAGCGACATCGGAGGTCATGCCAGTTTGACACGGACAGCGCTGCTTCTCCCTCGCAGAGTAAGCCGTAGTGTTTGCGACACTACAAATGCTACGAGAAAGTAGAAATGACTGTGCATTTTTTCAGTTCAAAAAACCCCAACCAAACAACAACAAAAAAAAGACCCCGTACAAAAACCAAAACCGTACAAGGAAAATGGATCCAGCAAAGCAGCTTGTTACTGTATGGAATGTGACCGTTCGTGACGTAGTTTCGCAACTAGTCAGCAAGTGTAGTGAAAGTGGAAGTGTAGAAAGTGCAATAGAGAACAGGTTTAACAGACAATGCCAAACCAATGTGACAATGTACTATTTTTTTTTTCCTATCTGGGCTGGCCGGGAAAGTAGAAAACAGAACTGATAATTTTGTTTACAGAAGACACAAAACCTTTCATCTGTTTACTACTAAAAGTTGTATTTGCTATTTACCTTTTCAAAGATATGCTTCAAAGGGTTCCAATCCAGTTATATGCATTAACAGAATCAAAATACAGAGAGCTGTACTGCAGCACTCACTCGCTGAGCCTCCTAGGGTAACACCTTCATGTGACTGTAGTGGAGCCTGAATGTTTGGGCAGCTGTGTCAACTACGGATATTTGAACCAGTTGTTTTTAACTATGGCTGAACTTTTAAAAAGTAAGCAGTTCCAACCAGGCTAAACTCACATCTCCATAAGCTACAGACACTTTTTTTAAATGTCAGTGAAGTAAGTACAGGAAGGAGAGAGTATGTAGATAAGCATTTAAAAGAGCAGCTCCACTGTTTATTTTAATTTATAGGTGTGAATTAGACATAAATTGGATATGCAAAGTACTGAGGCAGAATTGGAAATGAAAGACAAGCAGTTTACTGCAGAATCACACAAAAGTAAATTGTCTATTATCAAAGGTCTGGAAAAGGATGGCACATGGCGAAGATGGAAACTATTTTTGGTTTTATTTTTTAAGATTCATGATACAGAAAGGTAGATGTAAGAGAACATACCTACCTGCATATCTTAAGAAAACATTAGTTTTTATCTCCTTGTTCTAAAAAGTTAGTTTTTATCTTCCTGACTCAAAAAAACAAATCAATGGTTTCCTTCTGTACAGGTAAACTTAAGGTGTTAGAGATTCAACAGTTCAGTTGTTAACTTCGTGTTTTGAGCACTGGCATATAAAAATGAAGTGTGAATAGCATTAAAAGGTGCAATAGATAAATGAATGTAGATAATACTGTGTCCAACAGGATAAATTATATATCAAGAGCCAATTTTGTGATTCACTTTGGAAAACTGGTGTTTACTACAAGGACACAAGAGCAAGTATTGACTTGGAGTAGTTATGTACTGATGTGGATGAGTCTGGGACCTGAACATAACGTATATTTAAAAAAAAAGTTGAAAGTTCTTTTTTTTATCTTGTATTTAGTAAAGGAGGAAAAGCAAAAAAGCAAATAAAGAACCAGAGTAATGAGGACAGGAGAGTAGAGATTCACTTAAAGGAGGGGTATCTGCCACAGTTACAAGTGAACTAGTATTCTACAGAAGCCTTGAAGTTTCTACTGGTAAATTTCCTCTTTATACTCTCACATATTTACAGTGAAATAACAGATTCATGCCATTCTTGCAAATATCCAGGCTGCTGGGCCTAAGATGTATTGGAGTTCATATATTAGGTATTCCTTTGTGAATGTTTACTGGCTTAAGGCTCAGGGAATACTAGAAGTAGCAGTGTTAGCAAGAAATGTGTCTTTAATCAGATCAGTATATTCTTTTGTATTGGAATTCCTCTTGTAATCTGGCTGTGACTAAGTAATTGTTATCTGGCTAGACAGGACACAAAATCTTGGTGCTTGAATGGGTCCTTAATACACGTCAATATTTGCTGTAAGTTACTCCAGCTGAGTTGGATTAATGTTGAAGTTTCTTCATGTAATGGCACGCACTTTTTATATAAAATAATTTCCCAACTATACAACTACAACTTCCAATTGTAGCAGCTTCTTATGAGAAATTACATACAAAAGAAACCAAATAATTTCTCCATTTAAAATTGTGGAGGAGACTTCACAAGGTCTTCAGAGCATGATGACACGACTAAGGAATGTCTTGTAACTGCACATGCTTAAGATAGTCTGCAGTGGCATGGTTTTCAAAAAGCTACTTGTTGAAAGATAAATCTCATTATATTTGAAGTTAGACACTTAAAATTACTAACTGCATCTGAATGTTTGGAAGGATGTTTACAATAAACCTGAGGAATCAGCAAAATTTACTGACAAGGAACATTATTATGAAGGATAATTAAGCGCTTTCTGAAATAATACTTTCTTACTAAGTGAAAGTAACCCTGCTTCTTTAGCCAGCTTGTTCTTTGACTGCTGTAGCATCATGACCCCATTGAAAGTACTTTATCCCCTCTTTTGTCAGTTTACTGGAGACTAATTCAATTGGGGTTTTTTTCATGAAGAAGTACAAAATTCACCTCAAAGAAGAAAATACCTGAAGATTCTGAAAGCAGAACTGTAGCATCCAACAAGATTGTACATTTTTTAAAAAATACATTGAAGAGTCAGCAACAGAAAAGACAACATGCGAAATTTTATACTAATGCCTTCAACTTCAAACACTGTTCTGGCACTCAACCATATATGCAACCGAGTTTACAGTTAATTAAATAAAAGAAAGGAGAAAGACTTCAGTTGAAATTCCTCCTCTCCCTTGGAAATATTTAATGTGGACAGCAGGAAAAGGAGCAAAATGGGACACTGTCTGTTAAGATGGACAATGAGACAAGTCACCAGCAAGACAGATTTCAGCTGGCTTGAAGCAGCCTTTAACCTTTTAAAGCATTACAGTTAGTCCATGCATCCCTTTCTCTTAGGTGCACTGGATTTTCTTGAGCTTTCAGGGATTTCATGCAGGATTGGAATTTGTTTCTGAAGCAGGGTATGACCTCTTCAAGAGGGCAAGGAGCTATTCATACCATCATGCCTTGGATTCTGGTCTTCAGTAATAAGGAAAGTACACAAATAGAGAAACTAGACAGATCCTTATCAACCAATGCTTTTTTATTCCCACACAAAGTACAATTTTCTGTATTAATTTATTAACCACTGTATTCTATCCTGAAAAAAAAAAAACAACAAAAACTGAACAAAACAGTGTACTGCAGGTTATAAGATAAAGTCTAAAGACTTTTTAATGGAGATGCCATCTCAAATAAAGAACTGTATCAAACTCCTTTGTAGCCACAGTGCAGCTCTGGCAAATATGCTGTGGAATTTGGCCTGGCTAAACTCACGAGGGCAGAACCTGCCTTTGAGCTGTCTTTAGCAAGAACAGCCTAATCTGCATTCTTGTTTAAATAAAGCTTTAATAAAGGTAGGTAAAACATTTTGGTGTCAGGTCAGATCTGGATGTTTAAACAAGATGCTCCTCTATTCACTCCTGTGAACATGCACATTTCTTTTCCTGTTTTTAAGTTACAAGCATCATAAAGTTTATTTCAAACTGGCATAAATATACCACTTTTGACTATCAGTAGCATTACAAAGAGTCTTGACTAGTCCAACTGTGCCATTCATACACTGCTCTATTTGAAGCTAGTGTTTATTTTTGTTGCGTAGAAAAAATAGTAATTCCCCATCTCCAGAACAGTTTATAATTTCCAATAATGCAATGAAACTTACACTCTGATGAAACTATTTTACTGTGTATAATATTCGGAACTACAAGTTTGTGTTACTTGTTTAACTCCCTCTCTTTTGCAAAAGAAAAAGTGTATGTTTTTGTGAGTGAATGTGTACTGGAAGACAGAAGGTAAGGGAAAAAAAGTAATGTATCTGCTTAATGTTGTGAAAAAATGTATTTGTATTAAACAAATTACTCAAAGTACTGTAGTATTCTACATTTGTCACCTTGTTACATAGAGCATGACATGCTGAACATGAATTTGCAAGCCCATACTCTTGCAAGAAAAATGAATATATTCTGCCACTTACTCAATGCTGATAAACCTGCTAAGCTGCAAGGGGCTACTTTTGGGTACCCCGCCTTGGCAGAATGCTCAGGAAAATAGATTGTAGTACAAAAACACTTGAAAAGAATTATAGTTACTTAACTTGCAGGCTTCAGCCCTAGAAAGAAGCTTAGAAAGCAACTGGTTTTACATCCATAGAATAATGGACAACTAGTACTGGGTCAGCTCCAGGAGGGTAAGAAGACAAAAGCTTCCTAAGGAAAGCAGTGCCTTGGAAGAAACTTTTATAGTGATTTAGGAATGGCCAACACATAAAAGCTTTAAATATGGACTGGACAGTTAAATACTTTAAAGCTAATCCCAGGTCAGGCTGTCAGCACAGATCCTGTTCCTTTTGTATTATTTTACACTTTGACGTGGTGAGGTTTTCCCCTTTTTCAAAACCCCAAGGACATCTTTTTAAATGAAAAGGAATATTACATGTTTGCATTATAAAAAAGAATGTACATTTTGTGAAGTGTAAAACCAAAGAAAATATCTTACCTTGACTAAAAGAGAATGTTCCAGCCAGGGTCCAAATTTAGTTTTCTACAGATCCACCCACCCCACATCTTTCTCCTAGATAGTCAGCTGGGGAGGGAGTGGGCTAAGTTTCAAAATACCACAATTCTAGCTGGAATAAATCATCATATGGCTGATGATTGGTAAGAATGTATGTTCAAAACACAGAAGTAGTGTTCTAACTAATTTCATTCTCTACATCTAAGGCTAGCCACTTGTTCATTTTCTTAAAGCTGCCCTAACTAGCTCACTGTGTAAATCAAAATGAATTCACAAATCCCTGCAAGATATCATACAGAAGAAACGGCATAACCAAAGAAGTTCTAAAGATATATTCATTTCCATTTATTAGCATATGGAAAAGTGAAGCCAAATTTGGTTTCAGAATTAAGAGAGTAGAGGTATGGATCCCTATGCCTTTTTCCTTAGTTTGATGTCTGTATACACACGTCCCAGACAATAAAATATTAAGGCTGTTCTGCATGAGCTTTCCTAAAAGTCAAAGAAATTGTCAAAGAACTTGCCAAAAACACTGACTGCTGTACCACATTTCCACTACATATGACACAGAGCTCAGAAAATAACCTTGATTGAGAACAGAATGATTCCAGTCTGCTGGAGAATGGGACAAATTTGCCCTTTTACTACTTGCAAATACCTATAACTGGTACTAACTGAATTACAGGACCTCCTTTTTTTTTTTAACACATAAAAGATAATAGATATAAAATCACAGTAATCAGCACTATTCCAAATAAAAAACAAAGAAGAAAGGTCACAGTAATTTTTAAGTGTGTCAAGTAAATTACTAATAACTTGAGGAAATACTTCTATAATGAAACATGGATCATTACATCTGTGTATTTACATACCTGGGAACATGGTGAACACGATCAACAAACTTTAATAGTAGTTGTCAAACAGCATAGAAGTGAAAAGCAAAGCAGCAAGATTTAGATGGGGTCATATTAAACTCAGAAAAGAACAAACCCAAGGGTTAATGGCTCAGAAGAAAGACTGCTACTTACAGGAACCCTGAAGATACAGTCAAAAGAACAAATCAGTCTAGAAATTCAGGCAAAGGATTTTTTTCAAGTGCCACTTTACCTCTAGGTTTGCTACCAAATTTTGAGAGCTGAGGAAAAAGAGTATTTCAGTAAAAAGTATGGGTAAGATTTTTAAGCACTTCGTATCTTAGCAGTGGGCAATCTTATCATCAGTTTTCCAATCAGCATGGTACTGCCTTGGTTAATTGTGTGAAATTGAGTGAGAGCTGACATTAGTAGGATGCCTCCATTTTTATTTAGAAAATGCTTCAGTTTTTAAAGTAATGCTGTCATTTTAGTCTACTAAATTGATTAGTTTTATTTTTCCTTTGTAACAGGTAACTAGTTACATATTAAACCCCCCATTTTAATAAAATTAGACAGTATTTGCAATCAAGCAGTCAAGGCTTAGGGAAGATGATTACAGGACCACTATGGTAAGTGTGTCACCATCAGCTTATTTTCAGTTTCACTACAAGAACCCTCACAGGACCTTGTCAGCTGTTTTTAAGACGACAGTGCATAAATCACAACACTGCATTAGCAAAGTCTCTTACCTTCATGAAACATTTCTTTTGGGGACATCTGGAAACTAATTATAATGAATTTTTACTCTTGAAAGAGCTAGAAGATAGAAAGATAATTAATGGATTGTATCATGCTGAGGTTGACCAAACAAGCCAATTTGACATAATTCCATATTGCAGGCATTTTACTGCCCTTTATTAGAAAACTAAACCTGGAAGGTTCCTTAAGCAGAGAACTTTTTCTGATGAGAAAAAGAAAAGATTTTTTTACTTACCCTTTCCTATCTGCCAGGTGTCTAGCAACCCCTAGTTTTAAAAAAAGTTAAACTCCAATATACACATTTTTTATCCCAGACTCTGTCCTCACAAATGGCAGTGTCATCACAGAGGTGAGTAAATACGCTATTGCATTGAGAGACAAACAAAAAATCATGACACTCTGAAAGTATCTTCCCTTATGAATGGCTTAATTTGTTTCCAATACTAAAGAACAATAAATTAATTAATTTACATTTCCTGTATACCACCAGCTTAAGAACGTCAGGATCTTCTGCTTGGTTTTGTTTTCTTTTTCTTAAATCACATTTGCTTTGTTTATACTAAAGAAAAAAAATTATTATTTCTACTGGACTTAAAGTCATCTGGTTCTTTCCAGCTGAGACCATCAATAGGGTATGTTTCAGAACTAACAATTCAGCTGCTACTGAAAGTTTGAATGTAATTCAGCCAGTTCCTTAGAGAAGTCTTAGCTCTGCTCCAAGGCTGGCTGAACTAGAAGTATACCTTAGTAAGAACACTGCAATGAATTGGAAAGTACACTAAAAACCCCCAAAGTTCCTAAATGGAAGTGGCTTTAGGTGTAAAAATATTACTTTTTTGTATGAGATGTTGTATATTTAATATGAGCCCTGAAAATTAAAGAAACATGAATTTTAACTCTTACAGCTTTGAGTTGAAAACTGGAACATTACAAAACAGTACCTGACAAGCTAGAATGGAGGAATCTTCTCTAAAATAAATCCTTTACCAGAAAAAAAAGACCTGTAAACTACAGAGAATTATAACAGAGAATTTAACATTAAAATATGAAATCCTTAGCTCCAAGAGAACAGAACTTCAAGGTTTTCCCTACTGCAATTTTGTAAGAACAGAGAACATCATATAACTATTTTCCCATCCCACTGTTACCAGCATCTACTTTCTAGATTTTAAAGAAACAGAATAACAATTCAGAACTCCTGAGAGCAGTCATCTTTTTACCTGTAGGGAAGAAACTCATAAACATACAAAACTCTCAATAGCTGGCTATAAAGCATGATTGGATTACAAAACTGATTGAAGAGATTCCAGCAGCTCATCTCAGTAACACATGTGAGGCAAAAAACTCTACCTCCCTCCACTCCAGGCCTGTCAGGACAAAAAACTCCTCAGCACAGAAATTATAAATAAATAAATAAATAAATAGCTTGGGGGGTTTTTGTTCTTTCCCACTGCCACATTAATATTCTGCAACAGCTCATCTGATAAATTGGTCTTGCCCATCATCAGTTTAAGCCTAGATCATTTTCAATTCAAATATGAATACCTGACAGATACATATGTTTTTTTCTAATAATTCAATGTAGAGAATTCACATGCAGACACTGTTCTCTTTCCATTACTTGTGCAGTAGGTTAAGAAGACAGTTTAAAAGTCAGCTAATGGACTTCAAGGGAGAGAATCCACAGTCAATAAGGTCTGATCAATAAACATGTTCTTGTAGTCTGAATGAAAAATGTTTAAAAATATATAATTTCAAATATCCGACTATCACATTAACCAGATTTTTATAACATCTTATTACTGGATTGTTTCACAGAATATAGAACATATCATTCTTCATAACTCTGCATGACAATCTTTTTGAAGCATTCACCAGGATGGCAGCCTAATATACTGTAATTATTATGACACCTTACATTTACTGAGTTGTTTGCTCGTTTTCCTTCCCTATTTTACACAATGTCATGGGAAAGTGACTCAATGTTTCTACTTGCAATTTCAAACATCAGACTTTGTATACAAGCAAAAATTCAAAAATGAACTTCCAAAAGGCAAAATCTGTCAAAGTGCTGAAACAACCACATACACAACTGTAGTTCAATCCAATTACCCTGGCTGAGTTTCTGCCACAGTTTAAGACCTCAAGTTTCATAAATCAAAACCAGATAAATTCCACCAATTTAACAAAGATATAAAAATATCAAAGGCCTGCCCTGAACTTTAGCACATTTATCTCTCAAACACAAGCACAAAGCAGTGATGTGATGGCCTGGAGATGTGGCTGGTGTCAGAGGGTAAGACCTCTAGTCAGGTTTAAGACTTGCAGTCCACCTGATGAATTGCATCACCCACCTATGCTCCAGGTCTGTTAAATTTATTCAGGTTTCTTCTTTGGATTAATTTAAGGAGAGCAATTGTTAATTCTGTATAGCCTAAACAGTTTGATTTCCTAACGTGAAAGGATAGCACAAGCCTATTTGTAAAGAGGGAAGAACTTAATAGACATGTTAACAGACTTAACACTCATCAGTAACTCTTGCTGCACAGCTATGAAAATACACACCTGGATGCCTGCAAAAGAAATCTGGGAAACCCATGTAACTATTTACTATGACAAAGACTCGATTGCTTAGTACACAGAAGTGTACTAGGGATCACATATCAGAAAGATCATCCACCAGGAATAATTATTTCCACCAAATTTACAGGCATCTGAGCTGTGACTACAACCATGTGTGCAAACAGTTCAGCTGAACTGTGACTTCTGTGCCCAGACAATCTAATTTGCACTGAGATGTCCTACTTAATGCCTGCTGTGAAATTATCCCTGGTTTTGCCCTTGCCCTTTTTTCCTCTTTTTATTCACTTTACAGCTTTCAAAGTGAAAATCTGCTAAGATCTTTCCTGAAAGACACATTTAAAAGTATCTAAAGAGTTGCATCATAAAGCAAGCCTGCTATTGAAAAGTCCTGAGCAGCTTCAATTCAATTCTCAACAGAGGGGTTAGAAAAAGAATATGGACTAAGATATATTTAAAACAGACTGTTGGAACTTTTATTAGCTTTTGATCTGAATTCTGCAATACAGATTGCTGAGGACAGTAACTCTTTCAATTTCTCTTGACAAAACATAAAATACTCAGTATCTTATTGAAGCACTCCCAGCTGTCTATGATCCTGACACAGATTCTCAAAGAAAAGAAGGAACAAGAGAAGAGCTCCTCATGTTTAACAGATTACTGCGACTACCACGAAAAGGTAAGGATTTCTGACCACAAAGTATTCCAGTCTGAATCTGCACAGAGAAAAGGTACTCAGCTGGTTGGAATTTCAAGATATAAACTTACACAAGTAAGATTTAAGTATTTATTTATAGTAAAAAATTTTTATCCAAAAATATACAGCTTTACCCAGTAATATTGTTTACTCTTTACCATAGGTACACAAATCATAAAAAAAACAACTAACAAGCCTTTAGAAATATAGTTAAATTTTATTTTGGTTTCCAGCAGTGATTAAAATATGTTTCTTACAATTCCTTTCACTCTTGAATCAGCTGGTTCTCCTCAGAGCCCACCTCTTCTCCTTCGTTCAAGTCTTCTTTTGCTTCTGCATCTGTCACTTCAGGGTGACTGGAGGCAGCATCCCTAGCTGAGAGCTTTTTCATTTTGATGTTTGGCAGTTTCCTCAGATCACCATCCCATTCTCTTAAGAGAGAAAAAAAAAGTAATGAAAACCAATTACCAAGAGAAAGGAAGGAATGGCACAGTTAAGTCCCATTTCCTCAGTGAGGCTGCTTTTCTAAGTTATACTCTGTCCCGCTGTGGTATGAATAAGCCCCAAGTTTTCACTTGATTTTGTACACTACAGAAGCTGTAATTTCTCTACGAAGAAATACATACTTTCAGATGTGATATTCTGAAACAAAAATATATTATTCACTTTATTCCCACAGACTTACTGTACTCTCAATTACTTTTG
>VZTN01000009.1:66691-83204 GCA_013400515.1 Erpornis zantholeuca
CTTTTGGCCACCTGCATTTAGGTTTGTCTCATTCAATTTGCAGTCTGGTAAGCAACAGAAAAGCAGGTCAGAAGAGTTTCTTCATCTGGATGCTTGACTTGCATATGGAATATCACGTGTACATAAGTCTCTCGTGATTTATGGTAAATATTAACACATTGTACAACTAACTTGGAGAGAATACAAAGTGTTAGTAAGCATTAATTCACATGGTGAGTGTATTATTTCCAAAGGCTGCATGAAGAAAAAAGGGTTGTTTTAAATTTAAGTCAAACCCAGTACTCACTTAATAGAATACTTTCTTGATTTTACTAAGTGCACTTCATGGATAATTTTTCCCAAAGATGGTGTTTGCCAATTATAAGATATGTTTTTGCTCTACACCAAGGCAATACAACAACACTTCTATGGATGTCCCAGTTCACAGTCAATTGCATGCTTATAAACACAGCATTCTTTCTTCTTTGGGAATTCTGGCTTTATTCCAACATCCTGTAAGTATGTCTTCTGGCTACATACCATCCCTGGGAGTCAGTGATATATCATTCCTTGCAACATAAGCACTCCTTTTTGTTTTTTTTTCCTTTAAAGTATTTCATTTGATAGAGTTGTCAGCAAAAATGTTCACTCAGTCTATTACCAGGCCATACCAACATACTGGCCCAGATGAGCCAGTTTTCACAGCTTCCAGATCTTTTAACTGCATGCAAGCTGTGAATTCATTTAAGATTTTCAACTAGTACATAAAAAACTACAGTGAACAGCTGAGGTCAGCATTTTAGCAATTATTATCTAAGATATTGAGAAAAAAGTCACTTAAGTTACAGAAATTCTAACTGTTGAATCGAAATATTGCAATGTTTTAATTAATAACTACCACCAGCGTTTAGCTTGTAACAACTAAGAAATACCAAAATAGCAATGCCATACCTACTCTGCTTTTTCAAATGACAAATTCCTTGGCAGTGTTGCATAAGTTCCATTTTTTATGAAAAGAGACATACAACAGGTGAACTTCAGAAATACTATTTTCCATAAACAGATTATTAGTGATAATAAAAAAAAACTTACCTGAAAAATTTAAGATGCTTTCTGTTCATAATGTCTGGGATTTCTAATAGGAAAGAAATTAAATTCTATTAGATGTGTTACATTATTCAAGTGAGTCTCATTTCAAAGGAAGAAATGTGAGCTAAATTGCTTGTAACCAAAATGGCTACATACAACTATTGCAACCAAATTGTTCTAAAAGAAACCTGCCATACATATATCAAAACCACCACTCTTTCAGTGTTGTTTCACTCTAATCTGCCCCAAGGGATCTATTAGCAAGAATCTCAGTTACAGGGCTGGGCCATAACATTTATGAAGTACTGAAAGCAGAGAAACTAACATTCTACAGTTACTGAAATGCCTTTTAAATACTGCAGTAAATGCAAAAGAACACTTAGAGAGATTGTTGGCATCTGTCTCCTCTCAGTAGTCCATGTTCATCTTGGCTGAACAGAAACAAACACCAATAATTTTAATGACTGAAAGTTTTCAGTCTTCCCTATTAACAGAAATAAGTATATATATTCATGATAAATCTGTATCACCTTAGGTAGTAAAAAGAAAAACAAATATTTTGTATTGAGACCTGTGGGACAGACCATCTTGCTTTTTTCCTCCTGGAGTAGCCAGAATCTTCCTACTAGATGCCTTATAAATTTAGGCAGGTTTTTACATAGGATGTCAAAGCTGCTTTCCCTCAATTCAGTGTCATTCTTTTCTTGGTCAATCCTGCAGTGCTGCAAGCCCATGTTTAACATCACCACTAATTTATGGAGATTTATATCAAGGCCTTAGGAGCCTTGACATCTTTCCACAGTATAAAACACCTCACTACCGTCTATGAACTGTATAGATTTCACAGCCAGCAGGTTTCTCAACAAGACAGATGTTTTCTACCTCTATAACATTAAATCCACTTTATTTTAGCTCTTAAAATTGTGACATTTCAGCAACTTTTTTATTGTCCTTGAACAAACAGTTCCGCCTTTGTTCATTTATCAATTTTCTCAAGTCTTAGAGTAATAAATGAGATCATGCTATCAGTGCAGGATTATGGATGACATTTGCTCCTACAAATGGATGATGACACCTCTGTGGTTTATCTTTGTGGCCAGCCCTTACTATTCAGAAACCTATTCCTTCCTTTCACACTTGGTTATAGTTACAAATTGAAGAATAACAATAAATGCAAAATGTTTTGATAACATTATAATAATAACATTAAATAACAATTACAGTGATTTCTGCTGATTCTGAAGCCTGCTTCTCCATCATCCAGGGAGGTGATACTGCTCACAGCTGAGCAAGGCAAGGCAAAGAAACATTTACCTAATGCTTTTTTTAGTCTGCTGATTCCTGCATTTCAATAAACATCCATGCCACATTAGGTCCATCCTTCTTGATAAAGCCTTGAAACAAAGCCATGGTTGCCCTTGCTTTCTTCACAGTCCCTTGAACTGCACTCATGGCAGCACAGAGCCAAATGCAGGAACATCCCAGCTCCCACAAGGGAAAGAAATTCTTCCCTTCTCCCAGGTATTTCACAAGGAGCAATCAATGCTACTCCGTTTGCCTCTAGAAGTGCATATAGTGATGTAAACAGTGAGTGAGTTTGGCCGAAGTGGCACCATGCTGAGATTTGTATTTGTTCCTTTTATCAAAGCACTGATTTAATGTACAGTTTGGTGTTCTTGTCAGACAAACCAGAATTAAATGACAAGACTTTCAAATGTAGCCCTTTCACTTGCTTTTCTCTTTTTAAAAAAAAAAACAATTACTGGGTTTAAGTTATGCAGGACCTTTTCCAAAGAGAATATTCTAACAGTTTTATCTAGCCTATCATCCAGGACTCACCAATATAATGAGAAAGCAGGCACTCTATCCTGAGAAGATTCTTTGACAAACCAAGATTTGGCACTGAATGCAGCTTTACTGCTTTGGCAGTGGCAAAATTTTTAACCTACACTTACATGCATGTTTGCAATATGTTACACAATAAAAACTACTGAGTTGCCAGATTAAGAACAGAACTGTGTGTAGAAATAAACTATATACTGCACAGTAACTGATTTTCTATATTATGCTGGATTAGTAACTCTCATCTAACTCAGCTGCATCTCATCCATGCACCAATGTCATGGCTTTTGCTGCTGCTTGTGAACTCCTTCATTTGCTTTAAAATGGTAAGTCACAGGAACATGTTTTTCTGAACTAAAGACAGAAAAAGTGTAAGGGAGAAATATGCCACAGGAGTTAGTGGAAAAGAAATGAGGACAGTATTTAGGGGAAGTAGATTATTGTCTGTCCTTTCTATGACAAAGTATTCAGCAATTTATGTGCTTTAGCAAAACAGCAGTGATGATGCCTTGGGATTTTAGCCTCTATATTTTTCATATATCTGTAATCCTGTAATTCTTTAGTGCATAACTCTAAACTCCATATACAGTGTTAGCTACTGCTCTTCCATTTTGGTCAGACAAAACAATTCCTCTGTAGGCCTGAAACTCAAGGACATCTTACTGTCTCGGGCCCCAAGAAATGTAAACAAAAGTGAATTGGTGCGGGAGCAAACTTGGGGCAAGCAACTTCATTACCTGAAGCTGTAATTGGAAGATTAACCCCCAATATGCAAAATAAAACTATGAAAACCCAAGACCCTTTTGTCCATTTCAGGTGTAGCTCCTGGGGCTTTGTCTGCCCTAATGCACCTGAAGGCCTTTTGGTAAATATAACCGCTTTTTATTCTCTTAATTTTGTCTAGTCTCTGTTTTTAGGTAGTTCCAAGAAGGCACCAGTGAAAGATTTAAGTAAACATTTTTTAATTTTTCTGACCTTTTCAGATAGTTTTACTTTACTTTCTTTTGAGGAAGAACGAACAGCCTGTTAAAAAGAAGGAAACTGCAGATGCTCTTTAGGCAATACAGTTAGCATTCAGTTACACAATAGTGTTCTCTACAGAAAACAGCAGCTAACGAACAGTACAGAAGTTACAATAGCAGATACATGGAAATGATACAGCTTTCATCCGAATTAAATTGATTTCCCTGCAATGTGAAGCCTCCAGAACTAATGAATAAAACTAGTGTATTTAGTTTTAAAAGACACTTTCCCTCTAGATTAATATTTTGCATCTGAGAGAACATGCAAGGTAATTAGAAGCAAATTATCAAAAATGGATAATGCTCAGATGAAGTAATTATGATGCTTTTCCACTGAAAACATGCTAACACTGGGTTACAAATAAATAAATAAATAGCATTGCCTTTCAATAGCTTTGCTATAAACATATAAAACCAGATTAAACAAAAAATGCAAACGCACAAAAAGTAAAACAAGAGTAAAACTGCTGTAGATATATTTAAGGAGTAAGGACAAGGAGCTGCTTTTAAATCTCAACAGCCTCACTGATAATGTTCCCTGTATAGCTACTGTTTGTTTAAAAAAAGACTAAAACTTACTATATTTTGGGATGTCTACCACTTTTGTAAACAAATTTTTACATTTTGTAAAGAATTAGTTTTTCATTTACATATATCTTTGACAGGACAAGAGGAAATGCCCTCAAGCGACAACCAGGGCTGGACATCGGGACAGATGTTTTTCCACTGAAAGGGTGGTTAAGCGTTGGAACAAGCTGCCCAAGGAAGTGGTGGAGGAATCAGCAGCCCAGGAAGCGTTCAAGAAATGACTGGATTGGCACTTAGTGTTATGGTGTTTGGTGACATGATGGTGTTTGGTCAAAGGTTGGACTTAATGATCTTGGAAGTCTTTTCCAACCTAACTGACTCTATGATATAAAGAGACTGCATCAAATTTTAGTAGACTTCCCTAAGTGAAAAGAATACATATTCTGCAGTCTCTTCGTAGCAAATGCACACACATACAAGAAATAACAAAGCTCAGAGAATTGGGGGCGGGGGGAAACCCAACAAATCGAAGTCAGTTATAAAAGCTCCACTCACTAAAGCTTCCAGGATTAATAATGAGCTAGAGGCATAAAAGCAGTTTCCAGCTGATTTCCATTTATGCCCATCTCTAATTACAGTATTTAGTTGCTATAGTACTTAGCAGCAACGATTTTCTCTGAATGAATACTGTCCTAGACAGACAGCAAAACCTGCAGCAGCTGTGATAACAAATAATGAATGATTTGAAAGTGTATTTAATATGTGAAGTTGCACTGTGGTCTCTGAATGCTTTACTTACTAATTCTATAATAACCTCAAATTTTGCCTACAATATTCCTAGCTTCTTCATTATTTTTATGTTGTGATTGTGCATTTGACATTTTTTTCTCTACTCTTTCTGTCAGCTTTCCACAAAGCAGTAGGGAAAAAAAAAGAACTAAAATTTAAAAGCAAAAACCAAAAAGAATACTTTCTACAATTGAGCTACTTGATGACAATCACAGCATCTATTTGCCTATTATTTTTTTCCCCCTCCTTCTGAGAAATCAAAGATTACACATGAAGTCATACAGATATTCCTAAATTTCTCTGCCTCTGCAGGATGGACTGGCAAATTTTAAAGCCATTAATTTTCTTTATTTGTACAAGTATCAGGGTGTGCTGATTTTGCTGGGGTAGAGTTAATTTTCTTCACAGTAGCTAGTACAGGGGTGTGTTTTGGATTAGTGCTGGAAATGGTGTTGATGAAAACAGGATGTTTTCATTATTCCTGAGCCGGGCTTGCACAGATCCCAGGCCCTTTCTGCTCCTCACCCCAGTCCAGCAGCAAGGAGGCTGAGGGTGCACAAGGAGCTGGGAGGGGACACAGCTGGGACAGCTGACAGGGGAATATGATACACAACCCAGGGCTTGCTGTGCTTTGTACCCTAACGACAGAATAATGTAGATTTTTCCTGTCTTCCATGACATACTTTTATTATTAGAAGAACCGATTATATCTGGCTAATACTTTAGCTTTAAATCTAAGTTCATCACTCAGCTTCAACATGCATATTGGTTAAAGCAAAATACATACACTTCACTGCTTGACTATCTTTAAAACAACTCTTCACTTTTTGCACTTTCATTATCCCCTTGTCTTTCATCCTTATGTCACCAAAATATTGCTGCTTCCCTTTAGCCTAGTTCCAGCTGTCAAATGAAGGTCCAAACAAGCTGCTGAACAGATTTTGTATTCAAGACAGGTACATTAAAAGCTCATTTTAGTTTCCAAAATAGGTTATATATGCCTGCACTGAAGAGACAGTACTAGCAAAGATATACAAAGGCAAAAGTAGAATATATAAGTCCAATCTCCACCATCTTTCTTTCTCATTTTTTTAACCCTGCCCCTCCTCCCTAACAGCTCTGCAAGACATAAGCACATAGAACTTAATTTCTTTAAAGAGAAATGTAAGGACAATGCCTAGAAAGTTTGCTTAGATTCTGGCCTTGTGAGCAGGTGTGAGGGCAGAATTATTTCTTTTACATACCTATTCCATAGCCCTCATAGAGTTGTCTTTCACGTTCTATTGTCTGCTTGATGACAGTTTCCCGTGAACCATGCTGTCTTCCTTGTCTGCCTTTAATACTGTTTTGTAATTCAATCTGCTCCAATTCAGCATTGAATCGACACATATAGCTGAAAGAAATAAAATCCATTACAGCTAGATGCAGTCACACAAAAAACTGCAAAACAGAATTACTCTGATAAATTATTTTACTAATTGTATTTATTTTCTGATTTATTTTCTAAATTGGAAAATATGTCTTAGACTGAACAACTGCTTTAATCTTCAAAGTGGAAGCTCCATTCAGAAATTCCTTTAAATCACATGTAGCTTGCAAAAGAATTTTTTTTTTTTATTTTCCCTTTTTTTCTTAACTATGTTTGCATAAAAAAAACCTCCCTCATTATTATAATTCACCTGCTCTGAAGACCCGTGTTTAATCTGAGTTAAATTCCTAACTTTTAATTGCTGGATTTCACCACCTCAGTAGTATCTTCTGAAGTAAAATTCTTCCTTAGCACGTTTTCTACATCTCTTTGCAAACTTCCAACCCAAATCCCAAGAGTAAGCTTTCATTGTCTTTGCAGTATCACTAGCATTGATGGGCATGTAGAACATGCTGTTCATGAACATTGTAGAAAATGTCAGAGCTTCTAAAGGAAACACATAATACACCTGAGTAAGAATATGTATGTATCCCATGTTATTTAGCTAGCAGGTGAGAAATGGTGACAAGCCACAGGCACATACACCAAGCAGTGAAGAAATAACTGAGTTTTCCCTCATCAGATTAAAACCTGGTAGTTCCTGTCCTACAAATTGACGCCCCCTGACTAGTGTTTAATCTTCCCAGCAAGGAAAACTGGAGACTAAAGGAGTTTGTAGTATGAAATCTGTGCATTCAGGTCTCACAGAATAATGCAACAAGTAAATGATGTGATTACTACTGTTCAAATAATTTAGAGTCCTCCACACACTGCAAAACTAGGGATATACTTTAATGATTTTAAAAAAAAGAAACTACAACACAACTTATTTGAATAATTCTAGTATGTCTATATACATCTCTCAATATATGTCAGTGGTAACAAAATCAACTACTTGTTATTATAAATAGCAATATATAAAAAGTCCTCCTCTGAGTCATCACCACTTTGTACATCTTAAGAACATTATTTTTAAAGACAAGTCAAGCTTTTTAATCTTGTTTTTAACACCAGTCTTACTTTTCAATTAGTTCACCAGCTTCCTTCTTTGTGTACTCAATTTTACTGGGGTCAAGGTGACTTTGAAACCATTGCAGTTTTTCTCCTACAAGAATAAACTTAACGTTAATGATTACACCACCACTGTAGCATCAACACATATTAAAGTTTCTCAAAGTTTTTTAAATTCTTGAACATTTTTCAAGATTTTGAATGGCATCATAGACTGATACTGTGGGTACCAGGTATGAAGGTAGCTGTAGTAGAAACATTCCCACATCATTTCAGATTTATTTTACACCTTCTATAGTAAAAAAAAAAGATGTTAAGCTTTATTTTACTGGAAATTAATTAAAATATCACTATATCAATTGCTTAGAAAGGAAACTTAGGGGAAAAAAACAACACAATGTGTAAGTAAGAGTTCTGATCATCACCATCTTTAAACAGATTCAATTGAAAAGGTGCAGGATCAATCATATGGAAGAGAAAAATATTCGAGGTTGTGTCTCAAAGTTCTGAATTTACTTGCTAGCACAATGTGTCTTTTAACCTACATATATCACCTTCCTTTACAAGCAATTATAAAAAGCATGGAGACCAAATACAATAAATATGTGTACAGATGTACAGAACACTCATTTGGCCTATACTGCCCTGTTGTTGTGTACACTGACCAAAGATTAGCTATGCTCAGCCCCAAACTCAGTCCTGTATATATTAAGTGGACATGTCAGGTATTTCAGTATTTCAACCAAGTTCATTTGAAGATGGCAGAATCAGATTATAGAGAAAAAAACTCTAACTGGACATCTAAAAAGTTAATAAAACGTAGACTCTCTACTAAGAAGCTGAATGCTGTAGTCAGTAATAGAAGTTTTTACTTACCAATAATACTTAAACGCAAAGCTTTGTCAGTCTTCAACCTAGCAAGAGAAAAAACAGATTTGTTAGCCAGGAATGAGTACCATATAAATGACATCAATTTTATTCACAAAAAGTGGGTTTTTTCAGTCACAATGAAAGTCAAGGTCAAATTTCAAATGGAAATATTTGACAAATTCCAGACAATGTAAAACTTACTGTTTCATCCAAAAGATCTACTTTTTGGTAAAACTACTATCTGAAATTTGTCCAGTTTACCTATTAGGCTAAACAGTTTCTTAGAAGAAATAAGGATGCAACATTCTTCTCTGAGCACAACAAAAGGAATTTCACCGAAGAGCTGCATTGTCATAATTTCCTTAAGTATTTCTGATATTCTTCTGACACATTTAATGAGTTTGGAGATTTCACTGCAATGCACTCTTGCAAATCAAGCATGCAATGTGAAAAATACTATTCTATTGCCTAAAAACTTATAAGTTTGTGCTTACTGAACAGTAAAAGTTAATGTGTTAAGAAACCAAAGTTAACACCCTTATTAATGAAGATGAAAAAAACCCCAACATTATCTCATAGTACTTTTATCTCCACTTCAATCTCTGGCAGGATAGTCAAGGTCTGCTGTTCTCTACGGGATGTATGTACACAAGTCTATTTGGGATTGTCATCCTAATTAGGAGTTCTGAAAAGAGACAAGTTCTCCAACAGGAAATCCTGTGCCTTATGCTCTTTTGTCCTCAAGGTGTCAGATTCAATCTGCATCAAAGGATGTTGCAATGTTCGGTTGTTTCCAGAAAGGAAATTAAGACATTTTTGGGATAAGTATGAAATTTGTCACTGGAAAAAATATCTTAGCCATGCATATTCAGTGTATATATTCAAGGACCTTTAGTAATATTTTTATTATTAAATAGGAAAATTGGTAGGAGATTAAGTAAATCATAAAGGACATAACTGACAAAGAATAAATAATGCTAAAATTCATCACAGTTCAAAGCTATTGTGCTTCTTTATTAAATTCCTTTTACTCTATAAAATTTAATGAGCATTTTAGGGCTAACTTTAGTAAATTAGAACACAGAAGTCAGTCACCTATCACAAAAACTGGGATCAAAAGATAAATCCTTACTTTCCAGAGATAAATGTACTTGTGTCACTTGTACACAAAGCTACATTTTTTAAATAAAGATCAGCTTTTTCAAAAAGTACTTCATCTTTTGAAGACTATCTAAAAGCCATGTAAAAGCAAATGCACAGCATGTGGGAGCTGCTAAGAATCCCACTAACATATTCAAGAAATTTTTCCTGCTATGGATATCCCAGCATGTGTAGAAAAAGCCTTCAATAAAAGCTGGGCATGCTTTTATTCTCAAGAGGACTTACAGTGGGGAGTTTTGGATGGTAACTGTCCAAGAAAAGGATACATACTCCACTCCGTGGAACTCCACATCAGCAGTCCCTGCTGGGCACCCTGCATGGCAACACTGCCAGACATCTAGAAGAGCTGCCTAAACAGAATCATCTCACACATTTATGTTCTAGAACACTACAAACTGCCATTTGCACCTGCTAGGGTCACTGAAACATTTATTTATCAAAGCAGCAAAGTACAGAACTACCATTTTCTTCCGGAAGAAAAACCTTCAGTCTCCTTAGTGCACACAACTAATCTCAGTATGAGAAATAATGGATGATAGGCTCGGATGTTGCCTTATTGTACTTCTCATAAAAACCTCACCTCAGTGACTGCTACAAGAGAACAGCGTTAGCAGGGAGGCTAATCAAATCAGGCGAGTCAAAGAAACTTCCTCTCATCTCCTTCCACACAATGAGTAATAGCTTTTGCTCAGGGGAAGGAGAGGGTAAGGACAGGGATACAACCTTGTGGCAGGCTGTTGTTTCTTGATGATTTTCTCCTTCACCCACCTCCCAGAAATCCTCTGCTTAGGCACTGATTATTAATAAGAATGATTAGTGGTTTTCTTGATGTCTACTAGGTACTTAAAAAGTAAATTCTATCTGTCCCTTCAGCAGCTCTTTATCTCTGATATTGTATTCAACTGTTTTACTCTAAATACTAACAATGAATAAGTATTTCCCAAATCAGTTTACAAACTCAGTATTTTTCCCCATAATATCCACACATACAAATGCCATCTACAGCTCTGAAAACTAAGATAGGCGTTTCACTAAGAAATAAAAATTAATAGTTGATAAGACATATTTCATTGTTTCAGACTGCTAAATACGTTTCATAATTCTCCATACACGTCCATTTCTGTTAGCTTGGTTAAGCATTTTAGGATATTTCCATAGGAAAATCTCTCTACAAGAATTAAAAATTTTGATTTTTTTTTCTTTTTGTTCATTTATTTCTGTAAGCAGAATAAATGATTTTAAAAGCTAACGTTTTTTCAGTTCCTCATGAAGAATCCACAATGTCACAAAGCAATGCTGCTGCAAGCAACTCAAGTAGAAGCATAGTGGGCCAAGAGAGATTAGGAGGTTAGGCAAGGGAAAACCCAAGGAAAAGAAAACAAACAAAGGGCTCTACCAGGAGACATTTTAAGGTTATCGCTTACTCTCAAAGGGTCACTTCATGCCCCACACTGTAAAAACTCCTTAGCACCCATATCTCAGAGCAGGTCAGTTTTAGACTGGCTTATTTGTAATGAAAATGCATTGACTCCTAAGAAATTTATAATGCATGCACAATGGAAAGGGTCTATTTTGACTCGGGAAAAAATGACACAAAAAAAAATCCAGTGCTAGATTAGCCTCAGCTACCAAAACCAGATATGTGTTTGTGCAGTTGCAGGCAAAACACCACTAGTGTTGGTACATGACTACTACCCAAGCTCCATGAATAGTCCACTGTGGTCTGGTTTTGTAAAGTGTAGAAAAATCAGTGTTCTACAACTGCCAGTGAAGCAGTTATTGCTGTCTCAAAGAAACATCTATGTAATTATTTAACAGAGCAAACAAGCTGCCTAAAGGAATAAGGACTTACATGCAGATTAAGAGAGAATAAACTGGTAGTTATACATTGGAAGCTGTTGCTGCTCATTAGAGCTTGAAGAGAACTGAGAGGGATGCAAGCAAGCAAAATGAGTAATTCAGGTGAACAAGATGACTTAAAATTGCAGCCAATTTTCTAAACGCTATTGGTCTGTCTCCTCTTATTATGGTTAAGATTGGTGTTGTGTAGTGCAGTCGGTTCCTGAACAGTAAACTTATAACTGCTGTCATATTTCGTTATGAACGCTTGCAGTGAAGAGTGGACAATGGAGGCTGTAAAAGACTTCTGCAACTTAATGCAGAATTTCTCTCTCCTTTTTCCCAGTGCTGCATTTGAAGTGTTGAAATTCCTTGTGGATAATACCCCTTTTTTATTATCTAGTTTGGGTAAAAGACACCTGAATATGCATGTCATAACTTAATGCAATTTTCCTTCCTGTATTACATAAAAAGGAACGTTCACAGTAGTTATTTCTTTTCTCTATCCTATAGGAAAGTTAATAAGTAAATAAAAGCCTAAACTGACTCCAGTTCTGAATCCTGTGTCCACACAAGTACCAAAGGAAAAAATATAACAACAAAAAACCAACGAAAATGAAAACAAGCAAAACAAAAAGAAACAAACCATGTGAAACCAAAATAATTGACTGATACTTCTATAAAAGACATTCTCATCCTCCGTTAACATGCCGTTCAAGGCCTTCCTACACCCAAGGTAATATCTTTGTATTAAATAGTAATCAACAGATCAAATGTACATACATTCAGAAAGTATTACTGCACACATTTAGCCGTCACAATTTGAGCATCTTATAGTAAGGAGATCCACAGCTTAATTAAAATACAGATGAATTCTATGCACTTCCTATATTCAGTGACTACTCTGACCCAGTTTCTCCATTCTGCACAAGTGCACTAGCCTGTACAGAGAAATTCCCCTTCACTCAGGCCTGGTGAGATCGTATTGAGAATTCTGTTTCTAGTTTTGTGTCCTATTCATACTTCAGACAACTTACTTCCACACAATAACAAGCATGGTCAAAAAAGTACCAGATTTGTAGATGGGACTAAGGAAGAACATTCTGTAGAGATTATAATGCAGCTTCTCCTATTTATCACCAAAAGATGTACTAACCTTTCAACCAGAGAACAGGGCTGCCATTCAATAGAAGCAATTTGGAAAATTGTTTAAAGACATTTAATAGACCTGCAGAAGCAATGCGGAAGAACAAAACTGGTGTGAGCTATTTCTTTTTCCCCAGAGTGGAAAGCTTTCCTCCATCCATAGCATCAGACATTTATCTTGTCTTTTTCAGAGCCATGCAAAATGAATCCAAACCTCAGCATTATATTACAGAAACTGAAAGTTAAGTAATTACATTAAAAAGTTTAACACATATTTAATTCCCAATATATTTAAAAAATCCTGAAAATTTACCAAGTGGATCATTTGGATAATAAAGACTCAAAAGAAATTGGAACCCTTATTAAGTCTCTTAAAAACACTGTGGAAAATAAAAAATCAACATTATTAATTCCTTTCAAATTAAATTACTCTTCAATTCAAGACAATACAGAAAATAGAATATAGACAATTGGAGGACGTTTTTAATGCAAGTAATTTTTAGATGTATTTTTAGAACACTACAACAAAGTGATCTACAAAGATCTGTGAACACCATTAGTTAACTCTTTAGGCCACAGAAGTGTAAGATGTAGAAATCTTATTTATATGATATAAAGATATATAATGTAAGATATATAAATATATAAAATGTAAGATCATTTTGCTATCAAAATATGCTTTGGATGGTCAAAACTGACACACTATTCTTGGTGGAATAGTTTCCTTATGCAAAATGAAAGGTT
Organism: Erpornis zantholeuca; assembly: GCA_013400515.1. Taxonomy (NCBI): domain Eukaryota; kingdom Metazoa; phylum Chordata; class Aves; order Passeriformes; family Timaliidae; genus Erpornis; species Erpornis zantholeuca. Next base: position 80,180 of record VZTN01000009.1, read on the forward strand.
ACATCTTTTACAACCAGCCTAGATTGAAACAGCAAGGATAGGAGTTCTTCAAATATATCAGCAACCAAAGGAAAACTAAGGGTAATGTGGGCCTCTTACTGAGTTGAGTGGGACCCTGGTCACAGGACACAGAGAAGGCAGAAATATCGAAGGCCTTCTTTGATTGGGCCTTCACCCGCAAGAGCAGCCCTCAGGAATCTCTGACCCAGCAGACCAGGGTGAAGGAATGTCAGAAGGAACATTTTCCCTTGGTCAAGGAGGATGGGGTTAGAGAACACCCATGCAAACTTGACATTCACAAAGCCATGCGCTCTAAGGGATGCCTCCAGGAGCGCCAAGGAAGCTGGCAGACACCATGGCTGCACAGGTCACAATTATCTTTGAAAGGTCGTGAAGATGAGGAGAGATGCCTAAGGACTGGAAGAAAACAAATGTCACCCCAGTCTTCCAAGAGGGCAAGAAGGAGAACCCAGGGAACTATTGACTAGTCAGGCCCACCTAAATCACTGCATAGGCAACAGAGCACCTCATTCTGAAGGCCATCTCTGTCCACATGGAGGACAAGGAGGTGATCAGGAGTAGTCAGCATGGATTTACTTGAGGTAAGTCATGTTTGACCAACCTGATTGCCTTCTATGATGAAACATCTGCCTTGATGAATGAGGGGACAGCAGCAGATATTGTCCACCTCAGCTTCAGTGAGCCCTTTCAACTTTTACTGTTTCAAGAGCAACAAAAATAACACTCCAAGAAGAAACATCAGCACAGGTGCTGGTATGAGTGTAACTCTAACCACATGGGACAGTCACTAAAAGATTTGAGTGTGCCATATAATAATGAATAATCAGTAAGTACCTCTCCCTCACTAAGTTTTCTCATGCATGTTTTTCTGTATGGCAAAGTCACAAATGCAAGCACTAAGAATCCAGTAAGATTAAGTCATCTTTGTGATTAAGAGCTGTGAGTGGCTGTTATGACACAAGGTGAGAGACAAGGTAAGGGACAAAGTGGTCAGTTTAGCAGTAGGAAAATAATCTCTAATAAAAACATACAATCAATAGTCAGAGAGCAGAGAGAAAATATGAAGCAGCAGGGAAACGTTCTTGCACATCAGGGAACTGCCCAATCCTCAACACATGGTTGCTACTTATAAATTCTTGCAGCAGCTCTGCTGGAGGCTACACGACCCCACTGTAGTAGCAAAGGTCCCCTTCTAGTTAAAGGAACAGTGCAACTGCTATGGAAAGGTTGTACATCAATCCCAACAATAAAACTGCACAGTCTCTGGATTAGGAGTTTCCAATGTACCACCTTCAGATGAATGAGTATTTAGGCTCAGCTCACACTGTCCATGCAGACCCTACAACACATATAGCATTATATAGTTCGTATAACACTACATATAGACTGAAAAAGTTTTAGTAACTTCCTAAATAAACATATTTATGCTTATTTATGCTATTACAACGAGCAAGATGAGAACATCTAAAATGAAGGACAGTCTTCACCAGCTGTCTTTTCCCTCTGTGGGAGGGGGAAGTAAAAGCAGAAAAAAAAACTTGCTGTGGAACAGCAGAAAACCACCAAAGAGGAGTTAACTACACTGTTTCAGAAGTCTCTCTTCTGCAGGAAGGTTTCTGGGTTTTCTTTTCTATTAACTTAGCATTTCAGCAGAAGCAGCTAGACCCCAAGCAGGATTCTTACTGAACCTGAAGTAAAGCCAAACTAGGTGACTCACTTTCATGTGAAATGACCAGTATCATGCTATTCAGATTATCAAAGGCAAGTAATCTAACTTGTAAGGACAACACCCAAAGTCAAGCAGCAGAACTACAAACTTTGTATGACCTGATTTAAAGCATGCAACCCTGTCACTTCACATGGCCCAGCAGCAGTACTGTTTTAAAGGCCTTTTTATTATCTTATGATTATATCAGCATAACAGTCCATGTCCACTACCACAAACAAAAAGTATCCTTTGTGATATTGTTCTTTGGTCTGTACAGAGGTTTTGCAGTCAACTTACTTTTCTTTCTTTTCCTGTTTGTGTACTTCCCTTGCAAGCTGTGCCGCTTTTCTGCTGTAAGGATGGATAACTTTTTTCTCTTGCTTCCCTCCTTGAGGTTTTCGTAACTTCGGCTGAAAAGAAGTCAAAGATACTATGCACTATAAGGCTGAATAAAACATGAAAGGGAAGACAGAAGTACACACCATGGGAAAGACTTTAATTAAAAAGTCATGCACTGATATCTCAGACAGCCCTTAACTTTCAGTACCACGTTATCAATTTCACCCACTTCAGTACCAAAATTACCTGAAGTCCGCACATGCTGTAACAAAAGCACCAGACTACAGGAAATGCTGGAAGAACTCTTACACAGTGACTACTGTCAAAACACCTACTTTGTAGAACTCTGCAGTTATGAAACTCAGATTACTCCTCTGTACCTTTGCAATAAATGTCTCCATTCAAGCTTCTAGCAGATTATCGCATCTGGGTTTCTGTCAAGGGCCACATGTAACTTGTACAACATAACAAAAGGGATTGTCCTGTTCCTCCCAAGATGTCATTGGAGTGCCTCACACCAGGGAGCAGCCCGAGGCTTTTCTTCTCTACCCCTTCACACTGCACAGAGAGGGAATAGTACTCACACATTCCCAAAGATCGGTAATACTACTCTAAGCTATGCTGCCTTCTGGTAAAGAAGTGTTTGAACAGAACTGAAAAGCTTTATGAAATACTATGCTATTTAACTGCGTGGAAAACAAACACCTTAAAGCAAGGGGGCTTTCCTGCATCACAATAAATGGGCATCAATAAACGGAGACTTTAATACATTACTTTAATACATGTGTGATAACATCAGTGCTTAGAGGTGCGAGAAAAAGATGATGTCAAAGACAAAACTACTGTGAACACCGCGGCCAGTCTCAGGCGGCGGCACCTCGCACCGGCTCCGCACACAGGCCGCGCCTCTCCCCCGCCGCCCTCCGGAGCCCCCGGCGCTGCCGGCCCTGCTGCCCC
>VZTN01000009.1:97393-115273 GCA_013400515.1 Erpornis zantholeuca
GGTTAATGTGCTTTGCTGCTCTAAAAGAAACGGAGGAGATGAGGTCTTGTATTAGATCATCTGAAATGGGAATCTAAACTACATATTTATATAAAAGCATTTCCTTTTCAATAATGAGTATTACTGTATTTCAGCTTCTTTGAGCTTTACAAGAGATAGCAGTGCTAGTTCAAGCTGAACTGGGACTGCTTGTCTCTGAAGTCATGGAAGGTTCTTCCACATAATAACTCACTCCTTGTGTTTTCCTTCTTGCTGAGGAAAACAACTGTGTGCTAGCTAAAAATTAGAACTTCCCTTTTCAAGCAGAAAAATTTATGTTGTGAAATACTTGTTTTTATAACTGATTGAAAATTGCCTATCATAAAAGTTATCCAGTGTGTAATAGTTTCAGTTGTGTATAGCTTTTCTGACTCGCTACACTGACTCCACACCACACCTTAACCAACCATGTGTCAACATTAAGAGCAAAGTACATATATTAAACTCCTTGTTTTCTGAACATTTCTTGCACTAGCAGTTGCTACACAGCCAACCTCTGCCATCTCCATGCAAACTCTTCAGATAAGGCAACACAATTTATGCCAGTGCACAGAAAAAACAGGCCCATAAACCTCCCTGGGTTGCTTTCAACCTGGATAAAGCTGAGCTTTCAGCTGAGGTGATTGATGCAAATGATCAGTGAGTTCATTTTAGGCTGCCTGGGCCATCATTGCTCCCCAGAAAAACACTTGTGAAACTGCTGTCTGGAGTCTTCTTCTCCCTAAGATGTGATCACTGCTCTAGTGCTTCACTCCCACAGCAATGGAAGGCTCTTGGTCACCTCTGTATATTCTAAAGCTCTTCAACTAGGAACTTGGCTTATAAGCATGTGTGCATTCTTATTTTGTCCACATTACTTAAGCTGCCTGTGCCTCTAAACTGAGAGGCTATCTAGATAGTAAGCTCGACTAAAGCACGTCTGGTAGTTCATTGACTTAGTCTGATTTGAACTTAACATTGTTTGAACTTAAAATTCTTTTCAGACCTCAGAAGTGATGGAATAGAGAGACACAGTGTCCTTAAAATTAATACAGTAAATCAAACTAAGAAGATGAGGAGGCAAACAAATGCAAGTGAAAGAGACAGTGTTTCAACCTAAATTAAGTGCTTGCTAGAGGGAAAGGGCACAGCAGGAGAATAAGCCAAATTCATGCTGCAACTATAGGTATTAAGGAAAGTGCAAAATTTAATCAAAATTTCATTTACATCAGCTATAGACAGGGAAAGGTGCATGACAGGATATTGTGTTTAATATATGCTCCTCCCTTTTCTGAATAATGTGGGCAGGCTACCTCATACATGTGCCAAGAGTGAAGGGGAATACCTAGAAAAAAATTCAGTTTTGGTAGAATGAAAGAATAACTTGTGTACCCAGCACAGGCCATCTCTGGTGGGTTACACAGGAGGAAAAAGAGGTGCTCCTGCCTAGAGCCTTTCTCTCCACTTCCCATCTCAGAGGATCCCAGGCTACTTTTGGATGCCATGGGGTTTTCAGACTTTGCTTGCTCATTCATTCCCCATCTGGGGAGTGACTCTGTGTGTACAACCTTCTCAATACCTATCACTAATGAACAAATCTTTCAAGTAGCTTTATTTAAAACATTTCAGATGGATGTCAGTCTTAACCATGCAAAATATGTACTGGTATATTGAAAGTATATTGAAGCTAGTATTTCTTTGCAGATAGCAGTTTTTGAGAAGTATTTTCCTTGACTTTCTGCTTCACTTTGTAAGGTGGTATTTGGAAAATAAAGTCTTTGTTTTGTGACTTTTTAAACTTAAGTATTAATAAATTAAAAAACCTCGAGAGTACATTCTAAGTGCTATCTTCTTTTACAGCTGGAGTATCTGTCTCAGAATCTCTGGTTGGCAGCTGGAGGGAGATAAATTTTGTTCACCAGGAGAGGGCTCTCACAGTCTTCTGTTATTACTGAACTTGGAAGCAGAAAGACCAAAAGGTGAAGCTACAGAAAAATTAATGTGAGACCTGCTCAAATCATGTTCTGTTCACCGATGTGCTGTAGATGCCTTAAATGTTAATCTTAAATAAATTAGACAAGTTATACTTAAATGGTTTTTTGGAAAAAAAGTGAAAAATAAGGATTCTGTGGCAACTCAGTTCTATTTCTTCCTTAATAAAGCTGTTGTTAAACAGCACTAAAATATTATAGACATCAACTTTCTGAACAGCACCACGAACATGCAGATTAACTCTACTACTGGGTTTGCCAAGGAGATCCCAGAGAAGTATGAAGAACCTTCATTTTGGGGTGCTTAGTGTGGTTTAAACACTTCTATGAAAATAGAAGTTAAGGTTTCAGAGAGGAAACAGGATTTTTTTCATCTAGTTTGTGATTTTTTGCTATCCTTCAAATAATCTTACGTATCATGAAGAATAAATTATAAAGTGATACAAATATAGCATCAGCCTGGCTGTATCTCCTCTTACTATACCTTTTATTTTTAAAAATAAATGTGTAAAATCTTTATCTGAATGCTACTGCATTAATAGTGTAACAGATGCTGTCTTCATTTTTATTTCTAATAAACAATCAAAAGCAAGGTTATTTGTGTTTCTAACACTAGTTGAATGAACTCTGATTTTTAGTTCTGGTTTACCACTGTAAATTACAGGTTTAGTTCTGCTTACAGTCTATTATAAACATTATCTCATGCATGGAAAGTAGAAAACAGTTTGCTAGAGTGCTTGCAGTAAGTACTAGAACCAAAGAAAATAAACCACTATCAATTTTTTTTGTGTTCTTTACTTAAAAGCCTTCTCCAGCCTGGTTGGTTTATTTGTGTGTGGGGGTCTTCTTGTTGTTGGTCATAAAATTCTTAGTATAGCCTTGTCTTTTATAGATGTTCCTATTTATGGGGACAGGCTGGAAGTTTTATTTCAGCAAAAACCACCACCAAAGTGTGGAAAAGAAACCTTTGTCTTTCAGGTATTTGAAAAAGTGCCAGTATGTTGCAGTATTCCCATAGCCTTTTAGGGATATCTTGATCTAGTCAAACACTCATTTTGACAGATGTAAAAATTTTTTTTCTTACGCTATTTTTTTTAATCATTTTCATGGTAGTAATTCAACAGAATCTTTAATCAGGACCAGACCTGTATTGCCATGCAATGGAATGTGCTGGTTTTGACTGGGGTGGAGTTAATTTTCTTCTTAATGGGGCTGGCATGGGGCTGTGTTTTGGATTTGTGCTGAACACAGTGGTGGTAACACAGAGATGTTCTTGTTATTGCTGAGCAGAGCTTACACAGAGCCAAGGGCTTTCCTGCCTTTCATTCTGCCATGCTGGGGAGGAAGTTGGGGGTGCATGGGAGGCTGGGGGGAGACACAGCCAGGTGACCCCAGCTGACCAAAGGGACATTCCCACACCATATGATATCAAGCTCAGTATATAAAGTGGAGGGAAGGAGGAGGAAGGGGAGGATATTTGGAGTGAGAGTATTTGTCTGCCCAAGTAACCATTACACATGATGGGACCCTGCTCTCCTGGAGATGGCTGAACCCCTGCCTGCCTGTGGGAAGAAATGAATTAATTCCTTGATTTGCTTTGCTTGTGTGTGCAGCTTCTGCTTTCCCTGTTAAACTGTCTTAATCTCAACCCACAAGTTCTCTACCTTTTACCCTTCTGGTTCTATCCCCAGTTCCACTGGTGTGGGACTGAGCAGCAGCTGTGTGGTGCTGGCTGGGGTTAAACCTCTACATGGAACAATAAAAACTGAGTAAATAGCTTAAAAGCAAAGGGTAGTTTGGTGTTGGAGCTGTATCATATGGTGAAGTTGCTTGGTTTAGAGCACATATCAGACTGTGAGACTCCAAGGACTTAAAATAAATTTATCTTAAAATAATCAAGATTGCATATCCAAATATCTACTCCAAGTATACTACTCTATACAATTAGTAAGGCTCTAGGATCTTGGATGTATTGAATTAATTATCTAGTCCTGCACAGACAGATTTCTTCATTCCACTTAATCTGTGTGAAGTGATTCCTTGTTCCCTCTCTAGCAGTCTCACACAGGTGTCTTCCACAACTTTCTGGAAGGTCTCCAATTTTAGACTATTTCAGATCAAGATGAAAAACAAGTACCATACAGTTTTCAGTCTCATTCACTGCTTTTTTCATCCATCTCTTCTCTTCTGTGAAAGGAACAACACTTGAGGGCCCCTGCTGGCTGCAGGTGTGCTGATGTGCAAGGGGGAGACTGTGTTACGTGCCCCCAAGACCTCCTGGGAACTGACTAATTTTTCTGACATAAATGGCCTTGCAGCAGCTTTTCTAAGCAATGGACTCCCACAAAACCAGTAAGATACAAACTGTGCCCTGAATAAGCCTCAGTCCCTGAATGGTCTTAAGGAGCAATCTCAAGTAGAGCATATTGCAATTTAGTTCTGCAGAAGGAATGAGGTTCTGAATTTCCCCCATTGTGATTTGCACTGAGGATCAGATGAGGCTATGCTATCTGAAATGTGTTCTCATACTCAGGGATAATAATTGAGAGAATGTATCATCAAGGCTTCAGACAATTACCTTTATGAGATGTGCCTTGAAACTGATGGAGTCTTACGAAATACGTAATTGTTTCGCCTGTATTTGGTCCCAGTAGTTACATAAAAATAAGTTTAATTTTCCTGCAGTAAACAGCTTGCACTTTTCCCAGTTGTGCTAACATCACAAAAAAGAAAAGAAAAGAAAAGAAAAGAAAAGAAAAGAAAAGAAAAGAAAAGAAAAGAAAAGAAAAGAAAAGAAAAGAAAAGAAAAGAAAAGAAACAAAAACCAACACAAAGCCAGCAGAAAGTAAAGATTAATTTATATTCTGACCTCTTAATCTTTTGGCCAAGGGGTCAAAATCCTTATGAATGCTAAATGAACCCCAATTTAGTGGAAAGCCTCATAAAAGCTGAGGCTTATAAACAACAAAAAAAGTCGTTTTTTTAAAGCCAAGGAAATTACAAGGCATTAAAACACAGTAAGATTACCACCTTGTTCAACATAAGAAAATCCGGATGAAAATCAGATGAAAATCTGTTAGAAAGAGGCACTAAAATTACTTGTAGTAGGGATGGCTTTATTTATCTCCTAGTTTATCTATTTTTATTTCAACAAAAAAACACCCAAACAGATTTATAGTTAAAAATATAATTAACAGTCTTGTGGTCTGTCATAAAATGGGTTTTGTGTCTTTGTGGCTCCTACTGAGTCTGAAGAAATGAACAACTACTTGAATATCACAAAGTTACTCCTGTGGAGAAATTTTGTACCAGAAGAGTCTTTAAAATCATTTTGTTCACAAGAACAGTAATAAATGTTTCCTGCTCAAAAAATGTCCAACAGTATCCAAGTGATACAGATATGAACCTTCTCCTGCTAAGACAAAGCAAGTATTTGTTGAACTGGATGTTAGAGCAGGGCCAAACTACTTCAGTCTCAAATGTCGAATCATTTGAGATTTCACATACTATCACATACTATTCTGATAACTTCCCAGAGGACTATTTTTAACCCTTATTGTTCAAAGGTTGCTCTTAATGTGACTACAAGGGCAAGCAAAGCATTCATGCTTGTTCAAAGGAACTGACTTGGGAATGTAGCGATATTTTGTTTTACGGTATTTCCGAAGATTAGCATGTAATGAAGTAATTTAATGACTTTAAAAATGTTTACAATATTTTCTCTTCAAAAGGAAACAAGATTAATCAAAGTATCACTTGTACAGCTATATTAGATTCATTACAATAGTGCTAGTTATGCTCTTAATGCACAGCTCAGCTTTTAGAAACATTGTGGCCACATAGCATTTCTGAGGAAATCAGGAGTATGACAAACTGCGTCAGAGTCGGTAAGAATTTTTTACCAAGGACAGGCCGTATCAGGCTCTTTTTTTGTTGTTTTTCTTTTTTTTTTAAAATGAGATGAGATTTAATAAGGAGGCCAGGAGATCATGGTAACCTGGTAGAGCACATGTTTCTAGTATCCCTGGGCTTGAGAGATTTAAAAATAGGTGCTGTGGTAAGACTCACTGGCCCAAGTGTACACTCTAGTATGATGACACAGATTGTCTTAATGGCACAGCATGATGCACTCTGAGTGATCTCAGCAAAGCTATCTTTATCAAATGGTTGGGAAGAAAATGCTTTTGCATTAAAGCACAGTTTTGAGAGGGGTAATTTTGAGCACACCTATACCCATACTCACTTAGTATCTGTTACTTCCTCAGATTCAAAAATTTACAATAGGCTCCCGGGTCACCTGTGGGATGAGTTGTGTTCAGTGGTACTGTCACACACTCACTGTTCATAGCAGGTACTTGAGAAGGGTCTGGCTTTGATGCACTCCTTTGTCACTGGCAGAATGTGGGTAAGTAGCGTTAGTGTGGATCTGCTTTTAGTTCTCTCTCTCTCTTTTGTTTCTCTCCCGTGAAAAGTCACTTCAAGTGAATTCGAACACTAGCAGCAGCTCTATCTACCTTCAGTGCAAGGGCAACTTTCATGCAATATACCTAAAGGAAAGATATATATTATTGGAGCAAAACCAAGCAACTGCAGAAGTCTTCATTACATCCTGCATGCATTTTCCCTCTTGGGAAGAAAAAAAAGAGGTTTTAATTGTTAATGTTGCATTTCATAACTGTATATGAAAAAAACCCATGAAATGAAAGAACAAGAAACCTGACCTCAGAGATTATAAACCACATATGGTCAAAAACAGTTAAAAAAATTTATCTAATCATCTTTAAAATCATGAGGATGGTGATTTTATAACGTTATTCCAGTCATGTGGGGAAAAAGGAAGTGACATGTCTAGGACAAGAGTCCTGCTGTTGTCCTAAGACAGTTCCAGATTGAACTAATGTATTTTCTGGCTAGGACTTTTTAATGCAAATAGTATAGGCATAATTCAGCTTTCAACAAAATAAAGGGTTAAACTCATGGACCCAACAGTATTCATGACAGACGTCTTTCTGGAGACTATGATGTTTAATACTGTTTGTCTTGTATGCTGCAGAGAGATATTGGGATTACTGTGAAAATCTATTGATGTCTTTTTATTTCTTTCAAAAGTGCAATAATAGCTGACAGACCCCTGTGGATAACAGAAGGGTTTTTTAATTTGTTAATACTTCTGCAAAGGAGAACTGGAGCCTATCTCAGCATCACTGGAAGTGAGCACTTTTTTTCCTGCCTATGCTCCTCTTCTTACACATCTGCAGATCAATGGATTGGGTTTTTTTCCATTTTCTCAGGTTTTAATACTTATGAGAAGGAAACATTTGGTCATGAGAACCTTCCATACTCCAGGAACAGGCCCACCAGCTGCCAGTACAGCAGCAATGTGGTTTTCCTGTCCCACTGTGTCCCTGCCAGTTCCCCTGTCCCCACAGCCCTGCCCAGGGCTGGCTGTACCCCACCAGGCACCTGCGTGGGACGCAGTTCTTGCTGAAGGAATTCTGTGCTGCCTGCTGAGGCTGCAGCTGCTCTGGGCCCATGGCAGCCGTGCACTGCTCTCCTGCTGCCATGGCACTGTGGGGAACCACAGAGGCTCCAGTGCCTTCACCACAACCTGAGTAAATATGCTCTGGTGTCAGCCTGTGCAGACCTCCTGTCAGCCATGGTCACTGGCCTGGCTGGCTCAGGAGTGACCTGGACATGCCAGGGCATCTGTTTCCTCTCCACTGAAAGAGAAGGGGCAAAGGTGAATTTTAATTGCTGACATTTGCAAAAAGTCAACTTTGTCAATAATATTTTGTAGAACTAGAAAAACCTATTTATGTGACATGAGTCTTCTGGAGAATTTTAACATTCATCATACACAAAGACCAGCTGTCTGAGAGACTTTTTTCTTTTTATTTATTTATTTTTAATAGAGAGGAATTACTCTACCAATACAATCCATTCTTCTAACTCCAATGCATACATGAATCTGCAGCTGCTGTTTCCTGATTGCATTTAGTGGATGCTCTCAAAATAAAACTCTTATTTTCCCATTTATTAAGATTTTTAGTCACAGAAGGAGTAGACTTTAGCTGACCAAAGGACTTGATTATATGTGCTACTTGAAAATCCCTTTTAATGTGCTTTGTTTCCTAGGAAGTGTGCATTATCTCTATCTGTACCTGTAGATATACCTGCCTACATATAAGAATGATAAAATGTCATTGGAGGTTGTGGTGAGATAACATTTTTCCAACACACTGGAAACAAGACCACACTGCCAGTCACTGTTGGATGTGAAGCCACAGGAGCATCTACTGCAGCTCAGACCAGGTGTGGCCTAGTAGAGAAGCAGGGGGGAAAATATCCTTGTGTTTAGATTTTTTATTTTTTTTTTAATGTTCAAGACTGGGAAAATGATAAATGGATGGTTCAGTTGTTTCTTATCCCTTTTATAGGAGTTACTCTTTTGGGAATTCCCTAATGCCTGATTTCACTTGCTACTGCTCCTGTCTGCTTCATATGTATTCCTTGCTGATATTGGGACCAAGCTACACTGGCTATTGAAGTAAAGTGGAAGGTAGAAAACTTGTTTTATTTTTATTTTACATTTCAGAGCAAAGATGGGGACATTTTGGAAATTTCAAAATAGAATGCTAATAATTGCTTTATAAATAAAAAGAAAATATACATTCTCCCAATATTGATTGTCTTAAAAAAAATGACAGATTTATATGGCACAGGACTAAAGAAGTTCAATAGCTGTCTTGATTTAATTCTCTATTGCCAAATTACAATTTGTTGTGCTTTGATCAGTATAAAGAGTAGGGAGCACAGTTATTGACTTCATCCATGCAAATAGGTATAAATATAAAATCTCCAGTGTACAGACTAATTTTTGTGCAACTCAGAGACTAGAGGAAGGCCTTATTCAAGTCCTAGCATGATTCTGTTTGCCATACAGAGGGAGTAGAATTTGACCTGGAGTAATTACTAAATAAATATTTAATTTATATATTAATAACAATCTACAATGTAGGAGTTAAAAATGGTTAAAATTCTGAAAGAGACGAAGGTATAGAAAATAAACAGCAAGTAGGAAGGAAGACAACAGTAAACTGAAAAAAAATTAAGTCAGAAGGAATATTTCAAGATGAAACAATAACTGCTTTCTTATCCTTTTATACTATTTGGTTATATCACATAGTATAAATAAGATTACACATTACAATGATGCAAAAATTTGTGGACCGAAATAGGGCAAGAGCTAAAATAACTTCTGTACGCTACATAATTGTGTTCTGACTGTAGATTTAGTTAGCCTTTTTCTAAGTTTATTACTAAGATTAGTCATAAATATTTTTCAAGTATTTAAAACATTTAAAAAGCTATTTTAATATCTATTGTTTCAGCAGTAGCTATTCTGTCCCATTTGTACTCTATTAAATGACATATTATAGCATTTTAGAAGATAATAATCGGCAAAATGCAGTAGTCAATGTCCAGTAAGAAACGATTAAAGTATATCACTACTGAAAACAAAGAACAATGGGTTACTGGGAACTAGATGTTAGAAAAATTCTTTAAGGAGAGAAGCTATTACCCACTGGCATGTAATAAACTCCTTGGCAGATAATGGCTTGGGGAGAAAAGGTCTCAGAATTATAACACTGTGATAAAAATAAGTTATGATTCTTCAAAATAAAACAACTGCTTTCACTTTAAAGACTATCTTGAGGGAAAAAAATGCACAATGACTGTTTCCAACCACCTATTTATAAAAATAATAACTTTATTTCTCAGTCTGTCAAACCTATATACAAAAGCCAGTTGGATAAAAAAATCTTAGTTAAGGAAATAATCATCATCTAGACCTGGGGAGATGTGTTACAGCTTAAAACCCAAAGCAAAGGCTTTGTACATTTACTGAATCCTGAGGGCAGAGATGGATTATTAAATTAGAGTAATCCGGGGTGGGTAAGTATATATATATATATATATGTATATATATACACTTTGCATTTGTGCTGTGAAATATAATATGACTTAGGGAAGATGCCTGTGTTTTAAATTTGAAAGGAAAAGTGCTGGTCTGGCTAAAATGGAGAAAAGGAGAGAGAGGAGATGCAGAAAGTGTGTGTGTGTGTGTGTGTGTTTGCACACGTGTTCAGACACATGGAATGACAAAATGGGTCAGGTTTGGAGGGGCCACAGCAGGACACGTCTGATCCAACCTCCGTGTTCAAACAGGGTCACCCCAGAGCACATGGCACAGGATTGCATCCAACTGGTTCTTGAGTATCTCCAGTGAGGGAAACTCCACAGCCTCTCCAGACAACCTGTTCCATTGCTCCCTCAGCCACACAGTAAAGAAGTTCTTCTTCACGTTCAGGTGGAACTCCCTGGGCATCAGTTTCTGCCCATTGCCTCTTGTCCTATTGCTTGGCACCACTGAGCAGAGCCTGGCTCCATCCTCTGACACCCTCCCTTCAGATACTGACAGACACTGATGAGGTTCCCTCTCAGCTGTCTCTTTGTGAGGCTGAACAGGCCCAGCTCTCTCAGCCTTTCCTCATAAGAGAGATGCTCCAGGACCTTCATCATTTTTGTTGCCCTTCATTGGATGCTCTCCAGGAGCTCCATGTGCCTCTTGTCCTGAGGAGCCCAGAATTGGACATGGCACTCCAGAGCTGAGCAGTGGGGCAGGATCACCACCCTTGACCTTCTGGAATGCTCTCCTAAGGCACACCATTGGCCTCTTGGCCACAAGGGCCCTGCTGGCTCATGGACAGCTTGGTGTCCACCAGGACCCCCAGGCCCTTCTCCACAGAGCTGCTTCCCAGCCTGAACTGGTGCCTGGGGTTATTCCTCCCCAGGTGCAGGACCCTACATTTGCCTTTGTTGAATTTCAGCTGGTTCCTCTCTGCCCACCTGTCAAAGCATACAAGCACATGTTTATTTGAAAACTGTTATACCTTTCCAAAGCAACCAGGTCAGCTTTAATGAAGTGCAGTAAGATTTTGCTTTTTGGTAAAGGAAGAGAAAAATTCCTGACATTCTTCCATTTTCTTTTCCTGTCCATTATAATTTACTTAGATAATGAAGGTTTACTCTGATCAGAAATGTGTTGTAGGTTCAGAGGTGTCATCACTGTGAGAATAAGGACATAACTATAGATAAATTCAGGCTGGATGAAAATTACATAAAATTACAAGCCAGAGTGACAATTGGCTGAGGAAATCAGAGATAGGTTGTAATGGATAAATACAGTGAGATGGAAACAATCAAGGTAAGAGCAACAACCCTCAAACCCGTTCCAGGGAATAAGGCAACCTAGGAATCAGCAGCAAAGCATCTTGCAAAGATATTGCAACCTATGAGTCAAAGAGCTAAGGAAAAATAAGTTCCTAATCACATCCAGAAAGAGATATTTAATTATACTAGAAAACAGTCAAAGCTGGCACTGAAATACTCTCAACAATGATTATTTAGTAAATGATAGGTATTTTATTATAGTTTTATGACAGTTAATACTGATATGTCTAAGTAGTCTGTCTCACATTTATTACTCAATATGTATTCTGTATAATTCCAAAGTACAGGTTGCCAACAATTTGGGTAATGAAAATGGTTTTCTGGTTTTGTACACTGGGCATGATTTCCTACATGTAACAGATAAAAGAATATAACATACGCATATATTTCTGCCCAATGCAAGAAATACATGCAGCCGTAGAACTATCCATCCACAAAAAAATGCTACTAATCACAACCAAGTCAGACTAACTAAACTAAACTAAACTAATTTAGCATTTACAGCTGTACACACCACTAGGCTTGAAAGCCATATTTGTTTGTTTTACTTTATCTTGGGGCACATAAAATCATGGTATTTGGCAGCACGGAATAAGGGATATTAAATCAGCTTTTATGCTGTTGTTAAGAAACCCATAGAGGATGGGATTCAAGCAGCAGGACATCATACCCAATAAATGGCATATGCAATATACTAATTTAAAATGCCTGTTGGAAATGAGAGTGGCATTAAAATCTGTCACAATGTGGAAAAGGTGAAGAGGCATCCAACTGAAGCCAAAAACTAGGATTAGGACTGTCAGTCTGCAAAAAACCCTCCTCGATCTTGTCTTAATTCTGACGATGGACTGGGATACTGTAATCACGTTCTGGATCTCTGTATTTTCTTCTGGTTTCATTTCAAAACAGATAGGGATCCCAGGGATGAATTTACTGGAAGAAAAAAGCTGGCTTTTTTCTGTGTCAGAGGTTTCTGGGAGATCTCTGGAATGAGTGTCCTGATGATGCCTTGAAATAGCTGGCATCACACTTGAAGTCTTTCTACTGTATCTTCTGTGGTGCCTTCTGCCAAAGGCACGGCTCCACGTGGAATATCTGGAGGGCTGCACCTGTGTGCCAGTGCTCTTAGAGGGGTGAAGAGTTAGGTTTATCATCTCCTTTTCTTCAAACTTGTTTTCCTTGTTTGAGAGCCTAGCGCCTATGCTCCTGCAGACACTGGTGTGGCTGGCGGTCAGGCAGGCCAGCGGCAGGATGTACTGCATGAACAGCAGGGCTATCGTGAAGGCAATCCTGTAGGAATCGGAAGGCCACGACTCGATGCACAACAGCCTGTTCTCCAGACCCTCTAAATTCAGAGTTTTGCTGAGGTCCACGGTTTTATGAAAAAATGGCAGAGGGGAGCAAATTGTGAAGCCAAAGGCCCAAATGATCACTATTAAGAAATAGCCTTGTTTCGCTGTGAGATTGCTAGAGAGGGGATACTTTATCATGCGGTACCTGACCGCAGCAATAGATATTAGCATCAGAGTTGAAACTAGGACTGACGCACACTGGAGGAAGGGCATTACATGGCACATGACAGTGCCAAACATCCACTGGTCAAGCAGGACGGATGTCAGTGTGAAAGGTGAACAAAACAGCACAACCAAGATGTCAGAAAAGGCCAAGTTTCCAATGAGAATGTTTATTACTGTCTTCTGCTTGCACTTTAGTAGGGCTGTTAGTATAAGCAGATTTCCCACAAAGCCAGCCAGACTTATAAATGTGTACAGCCCAATAAGAAAGTACTGCATGTCATCAACACTACTCTTATAGTCTTCCCAGGCAGAAAAGTTCTTTGTTGTAGCAGAGGTGTTCTTGGTATGTGTCCTGTTGTTATGGTCTTTGAATCCTAAATCCATTTTACAGTCCTGCTTAGAACGAGAAAGGCATTAATTAGCATTGGAAGAAATGACGATATTGCTTTCAATCAGAATGTAAAAGTACATTAATTTATTTTGTATCGCCTCAGTGAAAATAAATTACGAATGATGATATTCTACTGTGGGGCAGATCCAGCTTAACTTCAGGTCAACATGAATTCGCTAAGTAAGTTTTATAATCTGGTGTTCAGCACACCTAGACCTCCTACTTAAATGCTCATGTGGGAGAACAGCAGTCTAAAGGTCTGCATTATGATGCTGCCTTTTAGGTATGTTTTGCTACAGAACATACTGTCAGGCTTTCCATGAGGGAACAGTTAGCTACAAAAGCAATACACCTCGAGTTGGTGAGATTACTCATGTGAATAACAGCCCAGTGAGATGAGTAAGGAAATTACAGTCACCATCTGGGCAGATGCCTAACCATTACATCATTGCAAATTATAAAGAAGGCACCTGAAAATACATATGCTAACAACTGCAGTAGTATTTCTTACCTTGCTAGTAGAGAACAAAATAGGTGAGAGCTTTCAAAAAGGATCAGGAAATCCACTGTCAGTGATCCAAGCTATTCCTAATTTCTAATGCGGTGTGTATAGTAAATATCTTTTACTAAGTGCTGAATATAGTTTAACTGGTGCTCAAGCAGAAAGGAAAACTACCTACAAAACACCTAAAGGAATTGGATCTAATACAGAGAGGACAGTGTTAACTGGAAGCAAACTCCACACAGCCATTTGAAAATTCAGTGAACTGCTACTTATTCAGCACAGAATCATCTAATGTTAAACCTAGCTCAGCACGAAGTTATTCTGCCTACTGAATCTTGGTATATTAGTCTTCACTTTAGAACAAACAGCAAGACATGAGAGTTCAGTTCAAACCTCAATTTATCTTAAACACATGCATGTACTAAAGTTTCAAAGTCAAAATTCCCCAGAGTGCCAATGTCCTGGACAAAATTGCTTGATGTTTAGAAATGTTACGTAAGAGAAAACAAAAAAGATGTACAAACCCAAAGCATACATAAATAGAGCTAAAGAAGGCTAAATCTGTCACCTAAAAAAGGCAGGCCTCTTCAAGACTGTAGCAATCCTCAGTGAGCTGTACCACGCTGGCACCTTCAAAGTGCAATAATATTACTTGGTTCCCTGTGTACCTGCGGATGTGCTCCTTCCTTCATATCATGTGTGTTCCTACTGTTATGGTTTGAGGCAAAGGGAAGCTCAAACCATAAAATAACCTGAGAATATTTGCTAACTGTACTGTGATGGGAAGGTCCTTCAAGTAAGGGTAAAAATATATATAAAGATCTTGCAGGTAATGTGTCGGAAGGAGGTGAAAAGAAGTCAGCCTTGCCAACTTCACTGAATGTTAGAGTGCCTTTTAACAGCTACAATATAATTAAGAACTGACTACATGAATTTAGATAACCTAAATATTATAATTGTGTGCATATGAGCAGAGATGCATTAATGCATATTTTTGATCAATTTCTGCTAGTCTCTAATGAAATGGTGGAAAACCATATAACAGACAAACAATGCTACCTGAGACTAACTTTTTTGCCTCTAGACTAACTTTAAAGGAGCAGACTAGAGATTCTGTAAGCGATCTAATCTCTCTATTTCTATAATGGTATTACCAGAAGTTTTCATTTTGGTGGGCTTCTCTTTATACAACTCTTAGCTGATGAAGGAAATAGTTTTTTACTTATTTTTTCTGAGCTAATTTCTGAATTGCTAGTACCTGGCTGAAAATGGTATGATCTGTGCACCACAGTGACTTCCAAAATCTGCTGAAATGTCTTTCCGTTTCCTAAATGTGACTCCATATAACTTTTGCACCTTTGCCCTGGACAAGGTGATATAATGCTAAGAATAGGTCCAAGGAACAAAATTTTATGTGTTGTTATAGTGTAACATGTTTAATAAATTGAAGTATACTGAGTTCTTCTTGAAGGTTTAAGTGAAAGATTGTTGCCAGTTTCTGTGGATTTCTACACCTCCACATATGGTTCTTGCAGTATGGATATAGAAGAAGGGTTCACTGTGGTTTTAACAGAATTCTTCAAAAACAAAAAGCAAAAGTTCAGGTTCTCTGAAGTAGACGTATTTTGTTGAGGTGCATCAATACTGAAGAAATTTAGCAGGAGTGCCTCTGAAGTCCAGCATGGACTTGCCAGCTCCATTCCTTCTGTGCTGTGTCTGCCTTCTGCCTTGGGTGAGAGATGAGCTCTTCCCTACTCCGTGTCCTCATTTCCATGAGGAAGGAGCACTGGAAGAATTAACAACATGATCTGTTTAGACCCTGGCTGGACACTCATGGCACCACAAGAGTCTGAGATGCACAGAAACCCCTTCTGCACCATCTTCCTACAGTCACAGTTTCAGAGTGACAGAAAGACTGATAGGGAAGGAGTAACAGGGTAATCTGTTGGTTTCAACAGAGGACTGCTGTGCTGACACAAGTTCCCTTTTCAAAATGTCCAAAGAGAATTTTATTTTCATTTTGGATGTGTAACATGAAAGCAGACTTTCCCCCTTAGTTTCAAAACATGCCAAGTGGATCTCTTGCTCTCCTGCTCAAAAAGAAACCAGTTACCGTCAGTCTGAGTGCCGGTGGCAGTAAAGATGCAAACAGAAGTTTTCCTCCCACATCACTGATCTCCATTCCCCACACCTATCTTAGCATGCCACTGATTTCACAGGGTTGTGTGCACTTATTGTCATTTATATTCCTGCTTTGTTCCAACAGCTGCTTCTGTTCTCAGAGATTCGCTCACCCTCCCTCATGTTGGTTGGTCAATCCTGGTGCAGCACATGGCCGTAACTTGAAGGAAACGGAAATTCCTGAAAATCCCATTGTGGAAAACAGAATTAAATAACACGGCCTCTTTTCAAAACCTTCTCCTCCTATTTGAAGTGTATTTCCAAACTAAATGCACTGTCGTGCCAGGGTGCTCTTGCACCTGTTTCCCAAGCTCAGATTTAGTCAATCTGAAGGTACCTGCTGGAGGTGTTCTAGCTGTCAGCTCCAGAGGTCGGATCACTTTCATCTCCTGCATCTATCTGTCAAGCAAATGAGGTCCCCGTTCTGTAATGCTGGTCTGCACACCGTGTGTTCCCAGCTGTGCTCAGCTACACCTGGGAGAGCTCATACCCAGGAGCTCTGAGTGGGTTTGCATAGCTCTCCCTTAGTTTCAGTGGAATGCTTGAGGCCGGAGGCTGGGCTGCACAAGGCAGTAGAGGCTGTAGTTTTGTGGCAGAATCCAAGGTAGTTTTGAATATTTACTGTAAGAGCCAAATTATTGCAGTTAACATTTAGCTGAGTTAGAGGCACCAGATAACCTATGCTAATTTAACATGTTTAATGTCTTGTACTTAACATAATTTTTTCACTTAAAGCTCTCACTTAAATTACAAAATCCCCAAATCATAATTTAGGACAGTTAATAGGCTGGATATTTCTATTTCTCTATATATTTAAAGGAAAATTTTCAAAAACACAAAAGTTAGGCAGGCAACCATCATCCTCTAAAGGAAATTGTTTTTTCAGGAAATGTTCCTTCAATCAGATGAGATACTTATATTAAGGTTTATTAATGGATAAGAGTTTATATCCCACAATATTAATACCTATTATCTCTGACTGGCTGGTCCTTGTATAGTCCAGTCAGCTCAATCCCTGTAACAGGGCAATTAATCTTTATAGCTGTGAACGATTTACAGTCTTGGGTGACCTTTTTCTGTGTTAAAAGAAGAAAAAAACAGCCAAAAAATCCCCACAAAAATCCCAAAAAACCAAAAATCCCCAAACCCCATGGTGAACACATACAAGGAGTAATAAAAAGGTGTAAATTCATAAGAAGCACAACCTTTCTGCCCTCATAACGCTGGAGTAGTATCAAGACGGCATATAAAAACGTAAGAGAAGGTTTTTAAACATCAGCATTGATGTAAATAGTTAACATGAGTGGCTGTTACTGCGTGACCACCAAAGCTTTAGGAAAGCACTAGAGTTGTGTTGTTACAACCTGAGAAATAATGCCCTCGCCTCAATACAGACTGAGACAACATCCGAGACAAAATCTGAAACAACTGAAGTGTTGCATTCACAACACTAGCTAAAGATGAAAAGCTGCTGATTCTGATGTTCCAGTTCATAACAGGAAAAAGTAGCCTGAGAACCTGGGAGAATTCAACAGATTGAAATTACTTCAGAAGTCCAGAAAAAAGGATTTTTGCACACATTAATGGTATGCCTATTTCTGTGCCTCACCAAAAGAACTGCAACATTATCCTGGAAAATAAGAATACAACTTCCCAAATTATGCAAAAGCTAACTAATAAGATTGTATGTCCAGCTCCAAGGAAATGCTATGGAACAGAATTCCATATTCGCTGGCTATTCGCTGGCCAGAAAAGAAAACTTGAAACGCATGGCTACAATTTTTTCCAGGGAGCACAGCAGCTCCTGGCTCGCAAAAGCAAAAGCACCAGACCACCCCAAAACCGGATAACTGTTGTCTTTGCCCTTCTACGCCTCCCTTGGGAAGCACTCTGCACGCCCGCACCGCCCCGGTCCGAAACCGCGCACCTGCTCTCAGCCCGAGCCCCGGCCGCCGCGCCACCCCCGCCCCCCGGCCATGCGGG
>VZTN01000009.1:115424-133664 GCA_013400515.1 Erpornis zantholeuca
GGGCCGGGGCTGCAGCGCGGGCGCGTTTCGGGAGGCTGCTCCAGGCGGCCCTGGAGCCCGGTATTTCAGCGCTGCACGGTGCGACAGTTAAGAGTTTCCATGGAAATACAGCGAGACCGTAAATAACCCCGCGCTCGGCGGTGCTTACGGGATGCTCTCAGTGCCTCACCCGGCACTCAGGGCACGGCATTTTGCAAAGGTAAAACGCTCTGCGAGTTTCAGGACGTAGGGAGGTGCGAGCACAGACAGGCAATCACTGAACGCTGATCAGAGCTCCCCTCGCTTCGGCTGGAGAGGAGCTACGGAGGTTTTTAGCTATGCTGCTCGAATACCCTTTAATTTTAACTTTAGAACAGGTGGGAAGCAATGGATTTCCCCAAAACTGTTTTCCTTGCTGAGCTGAATTCAGTTCTTACAGGGCAAAATATCTGAAGGGTGGTTTTAATTTTATCATAACAGTGGGAAAGCAGGACATTTTCTTATGTTAGCAACATTTTAAAAATTAAAAACTGTTGGGTATGTCATAGTGCAAAGCATGAAAAGACAAACTCTGCTGCTCTTACCAGCTGTTATCCTCTAGCACAAGAATAGTTATTGATCATAGGTCTATTACAGAGCTATGAAGAGGAGAACTCAGTGACATGCAGGTCCCTGGGAGCACAAGTGGCAGAATCTGACACACAAATGTAATGACTTTCCCAATTGCCAAGGTGCTACTTTGACAGTTGATATTAACACAGCACTGCAGAAAAACTGTCAGTATAATTAGCCTTAGAAAGAATGTACCACAGAAAGACAAAACAACTGGAGAATCATATTGTTAGATAACCTTAGAAAAGTCCAGGTAGGTTCCTTATTTAACTTGTGTATTGGGAAAATACTCATTGAGCGATCCAGGAATATATAATCTTCATCCTCAGCAGATGAGCTCAGGATGGCGAGGAAGATTTCATCCTATCTTCTTTTGAAGATTTCATCCCATCTCCTTTCACCTGCTTCTGCATAATTCACCACCCACTGCTGGTGAATCACTGCATGTGCAAGTGGAGCACAGGGAGCTGCTGGGTGGAAGTGATGTGCCAATCCATCTCATCGTATTAGCACAACTCTCCTGTTAGTCACAGAGAACAGAATTAATCCTTTTTAGGCCTGAGCAGCTGCTCTTAGCATTTTTGACCATCTTCCCACCTAACACGGATGGTTTTGAAGCCTTTCACGCAAATTTTTGACCTGTAGATACAAACCCCCTATGGTTCTAACACACGATGGGGGTGATTAAGAATTTCCCCACTTCCCTTGCTCCAGGAGAGCTCCCCACATTTCTGGCCCCACTGTTTGAAGTGGAAGGTTCCTCCTGGAAAGAGTGAAGTTTTAAAGACACTACCTTTTTCTGTGGAAACTGCTGGCTACAGCAGACTGATATTGTCTTTGAAAAGAAATCTAAATTTGCTGGCAGAGCCCAGTGGGAAATTAAAGTTTCTTACCTTGCACAACTGTGATTTATGTGGAATGCCACTGTACCTTCATAAAGGCTTGAACAGCCTACCATCATGTTAAGCCATTTCTAAGGTGGGAGGTCACCTAGTACAGTTTCCCAAGCAGCCTCCAGAAAATATGTGCTTCTTAGCAGGAGCAGTCGGTGAGACAAGTATTCCTTCCTCAAAGCAATTTTCTATAAGAATAAAACATCAGGGTTTTTTTTGTTGGTTGTCTTATTTCAGCAGGGTTCATCCACCAGTAATGTATTGGCAGGTGAGATTGTTTGTTTGTTTTATTCCCCACAGACCTGTAAATAACACCAGATTTCTCTTAACTATGTCTTTACATTTCATCCATGATACTTCCACAGATCAGAGACAATTACTATGCAGAGCATTATATATTTTTTTTCCTTTTCACTGTTTGTGTACCTCTTTCTTGCCAGAAATTAATACAAATGAATAATAAAATCGGTAATCTAGATATAGAAAAGATATGGATATTAGAGATATCAAATATCAGGAGTGACAGCAGATCACAGTAAAAGTTCCCTAGAAATCAGCCCCCATAGGGTTGTTGAAACCATAGAGGAGTCCTTGAAGAAATAAGAGATGCTGATGATGAAAGATACCTCCTCTGGTATCTTTCAGAGGAGCTGGGGGAGACGAATGGTGCCTCAGAGAGAGAAGGTTGGGATTCCTGAGTCAGAAGGACACAACAGAAAATACAGGAGAAAACTCTGTGGCTATATGAATACAAACTAATTTTGTCGGGTTTCTTACCACAGTCCCAAATGTATCTTTCTTTTGGGAGAATCATTCAAATATCTTAGAAAATTTAGCCTCTAAAGGCAAACTGTGGAAGACTCAAAGCTCTAATGGAAATCTGTGAGAACTGATAAATGCCACAAAACCAAAGGTCTAAAGCACCTAATGTCGAATTCCACCACATGCAGTCAATTCTCCTAAGTCAAAGTTTGCCATGAGACAAAGTCTAATGTTATTGTGAAGTCTGCTACCAATGGAGCACCTATCCATGGGCAAAACAGTGTAAATGGTAGAACATAGCTACTACCGAATTTGAGAGATTTTGTGACATATAAAGCATTTATGTTGGTTTAAATTGTCCACCACTTCATGCCCAGAAAAATTCTACTAAAACACTATTAAAAATACCACTAATGTCTGGCTTCTGCATGGTCCATCCCTTCCACAAATTCTTAGCTTGCATAAAGCAGCAAGCTTTGGACTTCTGAAAAGGCAGCAATGGTTGTGATGTCTCTGCAATGAAAGGCAGGACACTTGATGGTTAGCTAATAAAATACTTCCAAGGGTGAGCCTGTAATTAGTAAGTTTTGCTTCCTAATGTGTCATCACATTTTTTGGCTGGTGTTATACACATTGATCTGTCTGGATGATCATGTGTGGGCCTATTTCTGCTTCATCTGAAGCCAGATGAGATATGTCTGAGCGCACAGGAGTTTGAATCCTGAATGGACATGGTGGCATGGCCAGAGCTGAAAACATGACTTAGTGTTTTAACCATAATTTAGCCATAATTTAGGTTATGGCTCAATCAGCCTTTAAGCAATATTTCATGTGATCAATAGATTTGCACTGGTCAGCTTGGCTGTTTTGTTGAAAATGGAACTGCAGCAGCAAGACTGTCAGCAGAGATTAACCACATAATCATTCATGCAGCTTCTTTGGGTTTGTGACATTAGCAGTCAAATGAAGAGTTGTTATGTTTGGTGTCAGACACAGTTATGTCAGAATAAACACATTCTTAGCCAAAGAGAGAATTTTCTGCAATTCAAATTATACTCCACAGCAAAAAGTCTATTTAGCCTACTGATGACAGACTTTTGCCCAAAGGACCATGAGTTCCCTTATCTTTGAACAGAGTATTGTGAAATGCAAGTATTTAAATGGCACTGTTCATTACTAGAAAATAAAACCAATAAAAAATAAAGTTAAAAAACCTTCAGAGAGTGTTTACATTAATTTCTATAGCAGTGACTTCATTTTGTTTTATATGGAACACAAGATACAAATGATCCTCCTGGTGTTCTTTCACTTACTGGATTTTAAGTTTTAAGGAGAGATTGCATTGCCTGAACACTTGGCAATACATTGCAATGAAAGTGACAGGCTCATTTTATGAAATCTCTTATATTTTGGAGTTTTGCAGTGAGAAAGAATTTTAATGGATTTATGTCTTGGTCTATTTTTTCTAAATGTTTTTTGAAAACATCTCCCTTCTCAATGCTTTTGCTTCAAAGCATTTCTGTATTCTTTTACTCAGGCTGTTCTATTTCCTTTGTTGAAATACTTGTGTTCTGTTTATTTTATTTACTCTCTTTTTGCAATGTCATGCCTTCACACAAATAAACATATGCACACCAACAAAAAGTCTTCCAGCAGGCTACCTTTGATGTAGTGAAAAATTTATTCCCTGGAAGAGGATAATCTTTAACACAATGGTTATCTTACTACTCCAGTGTTCTCATGTCCTGACAGTCATCATCAATAAAATAAGAGTTATGAGAAATTATTTGACATCTTTGTGAGCTTGGAGCTTCAGATGGAGACTCTCAGCTTGGTGTTGAAACAGGAGACACACAGACTAGCCAGGACCTGCTAATGCCTGATTTTCCTACAGAGCATACCTGATGCACAATGTGTATTTCATACTGCTATAATAGAAAGTTTGAAAAGAGTCAGCATCTGTTTATTAGAGTGATTATATTTTAGTGTGTATTAGTGCTCACATGTATGTGAAATGCTCAAGAGAAGACTCAGATAGCTCCAACTGATTTAGTCATCTGGGGTGGGCACACAATAGTACAGTGAAGCAGAAATCTTGTAGCAAGGCTCAGGTTATAGCATGTGTGCACATACATGTGTATATATATATATATATATGTATGTGTATATGTTTATACATTTATATGTAGCAGATATGTTTGAAAGACTTAGGGACCGAGGCAGTCCTTTCCATTGCTGCACTACACTGTTCAAAGCCTGACCTTGCAGCTGTCTGCAGTGTGAATAACCCTAGGAATATTTATTGTTATCACTGTGAGTTCGGGTCAATGAGTGACACCTAGGCTCTATTTTTGATCTTTTATAGGTAGTTATTATACTTGCATGGTATAACAGAGGTGTTGTGAGGTTTGCTTTGCCAATGTTTATGCAATGTTTGAAATTCATGTATGTATTAACCATTAAAGAGTGAAGTATTAAGAATCACTTCATTTGCTGCTGAAATGGAGATCCTCGTGGCTAATGACAAAATGGAGGCAAAGAAGATCATATGTATCTGAAAATTCAGAAATTTCTGAAAAATTGGCGTTTTGCTAGGATAGTAAATGAATGGCTCTGTGGTACATGAATCTATTTAAAATAGAATAGGATGGTGAGAAACAAAGGCAAAATTCACAACTCCCTACACCCCTGTCTTCTCAGGCTCAATATCACTCTTGCCTCCCAACTGTTCTATATTCCCACCCCTGTGAGTGGTGCAGGGGGACAGGAAATGGGAATTCTGGTCGGTTCATCAGAAGTTGTCTCTGCCCCTCCTTCCTCCTCATGATATTCCCCTGCTCCAGCATGGGTTCTCCCCGTGGATCGCAATCCTTCAGAACAAACTGCTCCTGTGTGGACTCCTCTCCATGGACCATGGCATGGATATCTGCTCCACCATGGTCCTGCATGGGCTTCAGGGAGTAACTTGTGTCACCTTGGTTCTCACCACAGGCAGTGGAGGGTGAATCTCTGCTCTGGCCAGCAGTGGGTCCATTTTGGAGTCAGAGAAAAAGGGTTCTGTTCAACATGGGCATAGTCTTCCCACAGAAGCCACCCCTGCAGCCCCACAACTTGCCAAGTAAATTCAAGTCTCTTATTCTGAACTGGTCCTAAAAATGTATCTCTGCCTTGGATACCTGTTGGATACCTTGGATACAACAATTCTGTATCACAGAATGCTTATTTAAATTTTTTAAATAGCCATCTCAATCATATGGGTAGGAACATTACAGGGAAGTAGTGGGAACATCCTGGCATAACAAAAACCGGCTTTTTCTCTGCCTAGATACATTTTTCTCTGCCTAAAATACATTTATTGCCCTTAAAAATGTCTATATTGGTCAACTCTTTTTTTTTTTTTTTTTTTCAGTGTTCATGAATCATTTCACATCCATAGCGATGAGAGGTCTCAGTGGTACATGTCCAAGAGTGTCACTGCTTCAGACAGAAATATGCTCTTTGTGAGAGCTTCAGCTTGGATCCCTGCCTGGGTGTACCTACCTCTGCTCTGCTCAGTCAAAGACAGACACATGCTAATGACCCACATAGGACCCAAGTTCTTCAGAGACATTATATACAGCCTGCACTTCCCTTCTGGCAGCTGCTCTTAAAACATCAGCAGTACCACAGCTACTGGTTAATAGCAACCTTGCAGTGTGCCTGCAGTTTTCTTTCCTACATCAAGGATTGAAACTACGATGCAGTTGAGCCGAGCTCCTGTAAATACAGTGTAAACATCAGCCTTATTCTGAGTTCTGAAATCTTCCTGTGTGGCTCCTTTTACATAAAATGTTACAATCATTTACTGTGTGCAACTGATTTTTTAGCTATAATTAACCTGGTTTCTCAATTGAGAGTTATTCATGACTCAACAGTGTTGCCATGTAATAAGTGCATGCCTGAAGGTAAGAATGTTAGAGCATGCAACTTCTTACACAGGCAAATTTAATCTGGAACCTTGGAAGAATTAGGGAACTTCTGTTTTCCAAGAAATCCAAACTCCTATTAAAGTTTGCAGGTTTTGTGAAGGCATTTTCAGTGTTGCTCACGTTTATCTGGGTAACTTCTCAGACTTCCCAACTTTCTGTCTTTTATGCCCATTGAAGTAGAGCAGTGCAGTGCTTTTTGTGAGTGAGACAGCAAAGTGTTTCAGCAACTTGGCATTTCTTATTGTTCCAGTCATAGCCATTAATGATAAATGCAGAACCAGAAGCTAGTTGTACTGGTTTAAAAAGCCAAACCCAAACTTTGTAACTTGCTCCTTATGCTTTATATCTCTTTCTCGTCCCCTTTTCAAGTTTCTATTTCCATCTTTAGTTTGGCCACAAGATGGCAATAACTTGCAGACAAAATGAAACAGGCAGACCGATATGAAACTGTCTCTCTTCCTGAGCTTTTCCCTGCGCTCTCCCCGCAACCCCCCTCTTTTGTTTCAATATTTAATTGCATTTCTTTCGGAATTACTAGGCAACCCACCCCCAGATGTGCAGTTTAAAGGTGATGTGCTTGCAGTGTGATTTTCAGGATCTACTCCGTAGAGCACCATCATGTGATACTGGGGTAAGGTGGAGTTCAGCTTTAAGGGGGAGTCTCCAGCCTTCCTCACCAATCTTTAGGATCTGACTGGAGAAATACCAAAGGATCCTTCTCCTTTCCATACTCCTTCTCCATCCAGCATCCTGGGCCAGCCCCTAAGCAGACCGAAGACAGGCAGAGCAGTTGCAAGGTGAGTTTCCCCTGTGGTTGCTTTTCCATGACTCTGTGTGGCTGTGTGCCAGTTAGGCTGGTGTTTGCTTGCTGCCTTAGGTGCAGGTGACAAAATCCAGGGGAGGGTTAGGCTGAAGGTAGAACTTCCGAGCAGCTGGGTGAACCATCCGCTTGGGCAGACAGCATTTTGCACTTGCTTGTGAACAGCTCAGAGAGTTTTACTGTTCATTTCCATTCACCTCACAGCACATTATTTCACCCTTTCTATCTCTTGGTGCTAAACTTTTGACCAAATTTCTCACAGGGACTTGGGAGGATGTTCTTGATAGGGGAGACTGTGCAATCATCCAGAGGGGTCTGCAGAGCTATGGGCTTTCCTCACCCCAAGCCAGCACTCAGAGTAGGGAGGGATCTCCTTTCTGACTTGGGAGCTGGATGTTTAGGACACAAGGAACAGTGCAGCCGTTCAGGAGACTGAACTTCACACCCCCCTGTTGTCTGGTGCATTTTGCAGAAGGACAGGAAAGAAGGACTCCTTGTCACTTGCCAGCAGTTTCTGAGCTGGTTCCTAGATATGCTCTTAGGTTGCATCTCTGCTATGGGAAAGATAAGGGAAGAAGGAGCAGTAGCATTTTCTGGTTTTGAGTTTGATATTTAATAAATAAGCAATAGCAAAGCTTGGCTAAAGGAGTAGAAAAACCAAGAGCACAAAACCCCGGACACCTTATTGCTGGGGGCGGTTTGGTCCCAGCTGGTGAAAGAACCTGCCCAGTTCTCTCCTTGCAGGACATGGCCCCTTGCCTTCTACCATTGTTCCATCAAGTCACAGGGCTGGAATGCCCACCTCGTGCTATACAAGTGATGTTGGAGTTCCTGGTTAAATCCAGATGTTGATTTTCAAACTATGACAAAGTTACACTGTGGGAATTGAATAACCCTGGCTCTCAACATCACCCACAGACTTTCCCTTTGGGTAAAGCACCTACTTCTGGCATCACAGAAGTGATGCTTCAAGGGATCTTGGGGGTGGAAATTTCTTTATTGGACCTTAAACCAGATTTGGTGGACTATGAGATGTGATAAATTTACTTAGCAGAAGCAGAAGGTCTGAGACAGAATACTCTCAGGTGCATACCTAGCTAGCTTGAAAATCAGAGTAGTCAAACCTCAGACAGAGATGCCTTTTGTCTGAAATCCTTGCTGTTAACTCTCACAGAGAGATGTCACTCAGAGGCAAGCTACATTGCCTGTCGCAGTTTCATGTAGCCTTGTGGTGATCAGAAAGAGCCAGCAGAGCCAGCTGAGGTGAGCTCCTGGCAGCAGCGAGAAGGCATGGCACTGGCATGGTCATCCTCTGGCTGACCCTCAGGAGGAGCTGGAGCTGCAAGCCCAGCCCTCACACGCTGGCTCTGCCCTAGGGAGGAGGCAGCCCCCACTCTGGTCCTCAGCATGTGGCTGGTTAAAAGGGTCTCTGTCACCAGTAGGAGACAAAGATAATTCTTCTCCAGAGACTTACATGGTACAGAGATTTATATCAAGTATCATTTAGGAACAAAAGCTCACCTATTCAGGGTAACTTTTAATGAAGTATGTTTTAGTGGGCAATGTTTCTAAAGCTTTTGTGATAAATGCCATATGAAGTCGGGTTTGAAACCCACTTGTGTGAATTTTAAGTGGCATTACTTTCATTACCGTAACCTAAGGTTAAGTGAGCAATAAATTTAGCTCATGGGAGTAGGCAGAGAGAAACTTCCAGATTCAGTGCAGAATGCAGTGCTGCTAATGGTGCCCAGATTCACTGCCACTAATGGCAAGTTGAAATAAAGGTGTGTCAGGTTATCGATTAATTGCTTTTTAATTGTTCATCAATTAATTTGATTTTATTTTTTAATTTCCTTTCTGAACACATATGCTTGAGTTTCAGATTTTTAAAATCCAAGGTCTCACAAAGGGGTGGTTATTTAAGAATGCCTGTTTCCCTTGCATGGCTAAAGAAATTTTCTGTGGTGTTTAAAATTTGTCATTTTTTGTCTTTTGTCTTGTTTTCTTCTTTGCTGCACAGCCCTGCTAGCTAAGATAAAGGTGTTCAGAGTTCCTGATTTACCTTTGACTCAGTGCCAGTGCTGCTGAGGGAACTTGGCCAGTCAACATCAAGTGTATGCGTTACAGGAAAAAAAAAGCAGCAATTGAGTAATTTTTCCACCCATCACATTAGTCAGATGGGCTTTCAGCCCCTCCTCATGTGATGCCTGGATATAATGTCACTTAGAGCAGTTCGAGAAAGCAGACGTTTGCAGATTAAACTTGTGAAAAGGAGAGATAAAACATAAAGTGGAGGCTACGCAGGTGGAAGGCTGAAATTGCTTCCCGGCTCGCTATTTCGTACGACTTGTGCCGGCGGGAACGGGCCGGGCAGGGCTGGTGTCCCCGCTTGCGGTCCTGCTCCTCGGTGCTGCCTGCTGCCTCCTTGCCGCTCGGAGCGGCGGGGGCCCGGCGGGTGCGGGGCGGCTCGGCTGCCGCGGGACACGGGAGCACCGCCGTGCCCGGCTGTGACCGGCCCTGCTGCTTCCCTTCTCCCCAGGTGGTGCGAGCGAGATGCGGCACTGAGGAGCGGGCTCGGCCCGGGGTGCGCTGCGGGGCTGACGGCGCGTTCTGAACTCGGAGCGGTCTGGATGAACGCGGCGGCGGCGAAGGTCGGCGGCGAGTTGGGAACAACATGAATACCTCGGTTCTCGCCCCACTGGGAAATATTTCCGGTCACCTGAATTTTTCGGAGATGAACTCCCAGATCTTGCAGTTTGAGGACGAAGATTGTCATGTGCCTTTGGCCATGGTCTTCACTTTGGCCTTGGCTTACGGGACTGTGATAATTCTGGGAGTCTCTGGGAATCTGGCCTTGATTGTTATTATTTTGAAACAAAAGGAGATGCGCAATGTTACCAACATCCTCATTGTCAACCTGTCGTTTTCTGATCTCCTAGTGACCATCATGTGTCTTCCCTTTACCTTTGTGTACACTTTAATGGACCACTGGATTTTTGGCGAGGCCATGTGCAAGTTGAACCCTTTTGTGCAATGTGCCTCCATCACCGTCTCGGTCTTTTCTTTAGTCCTCATTGCTATTGAGCGCCATCAGCTGATCATCAATCCCCGCGGCTGGAGGCCAAACAACAGACATGCCTACATGGGGATTGCTGCCATATGGATTTTAGCCACAGCTTCCTCTTTGCCCTTCCTGATCTACCATGTATTAACAGATGAGCCCTTCAGAAATGTAACATTTGATGAATATAAGGACAAATATGTATGCTTGGACCTGTTCCCCTTGGACACTGCCAGGCTTTCTTATACCACAACGCTTTTGGTGATTCAGTACTTTGGACCACTTTGTTTTATATTTATTTGCTACTTGAAGGTAAGCTAGAACCCTCTTGCAATATGTACTTCTTTCTATCTGATGTCTGTTTATCCTTGCAAAGATGACAGTGGTAGGTTAATTTATCCCATGTGTTTCTCTTTGTTGAATTTCCTGCAGATATACATACGGTTAAAAAAAAGGAACAACATGATGGACAAGATGAGAGACAGTAAGTACAGATCCTCTGAAACCAAAAGGATAAACATCATGCTGATATCAATAGTGGTCGCATTTGCAGTTTGCTGGCTGCCTCTCACCATCTTCAATATCGTGTTTGATTGGAATCATGAAATTCTGCCTGTTGCTACCTGCAGCCACAACCTCTTGTTCCTGATTTGCCACCTCACTGCCATGATCTCTACCTGTGTGAATCCAATCTTCTATGGGTTTCTCAATAAGAACTTCCAAAGGGACCTGCAGTTTTTTTTTCAGTTTTGTCATTTCCACTCCCGTGAGGAGGATTATGAGACTATAGCCATGTCCACCATGCACACAGATGTTTCGAAAACCTCTCTAAAGCAGGCAAGCCCCATCACATTTAAAAAAATAAATAGTGATGATGATGAAAAAATATGAACAAGTAATAAAAAATTCTACACCAAACTGCAAGAAATGTGATTGCGGGTGAAGTGTGTCCAAGGACAAGCACAATTACATAACAAGTAAAAAAGGGTAATGTTTTTCTTTCTTTTCCAAGGAACTTTGATTGTTGTCACTTTGAAATTATGTGCTGTGCATTTTCGCCCTTTTTACTGCTTTAATGTTCACAGAAGTTAAACCTGAATTTCATCATAAGACATAGTCAGACCTGCTACTACCTATGGTTTTCATCAGCTATTTTTGTTCTGTTTTCTTTGTACAGTCTGCACTTTAGCACAAAGGTTTATGTATTGATTTTTTTTCAAACAAGTAGTTTTGAGGAGTGTCCATTTAAGACCATTAGAAACAATATGAACCACAGGGACACTGTCATTACAGAGGATATCTGCCAAAGAATAAAATTAGGAAATTCTGATTTGAAGAGGACTTTTTTTTTTTTTTTTAATTTATCTTTTGATTTATGTTAAAATCCTGTAAAATCAGTGTCAGTATGAAAAAAAAAATTCTGTGAAATCTGTAGAACATGTTTAAATGAGACATACAGTTGTCTCATTCACAGAAGCAATTTGGGCTGTAATCACTTAGTTTCAAAGAGGATTAAGAAAGAAATTCTGTTCTCATTGACAAGAATAAAACCCTACAGTAATTCCACAGAGCACAATAGGATAACTGATGTTTCAGCTCAGCAAATGAAAACATAAATAGGCCTTCAGTCCCAAATGATTACAGCTGGTTTTAATAACACAGGCTTTTTAATTTAAAATATCCAAACCCCATTTTCATCTGCCATCAGTGATAGGAGTTAACTGTTGCTGGGATGAAATGGCACCATCTGTTCCAAGGCTATGAACCATGTAAATTCTCCTTGAGACCTATGTCCAGCATCTAGAAGGTGATGGGACTGTTTGCTGTCTGGAAAAGGTGCAATTCCATCCTCACAGGTGACAGAGGAATTCAGGTCTTGTATTAAAAAAAGTAAGATCGAGCTACCTGAATCTTTTCATAGTAATTAGGGTTGATCTATATAAATTATGTATAACCTCATAATACTTTGCGTTCAGCTGCAATGGAATAAACCTGGATAATCTCCAAGACAATGGATGGTTTAATCAAGACATGCAAAATTTAAAAGAAGGGTATGGATATAGTTTGGGTATAATTGGTATGTTTAGCTTCCAAGCTTACAGTTCCCACAGTTGGTTGACGTGTGGAAACATTTGCCAAATATACACAATAGACCTCTGTTATTGCTTAAAATATATATCCTCTAATTACACAAAATATTCATGACTAGATCCCAGTTGAGGGAAACCACATAACTTGATTGCTGTAAACGAAATTACAACAATATCAGCCAACTGAGGTTGTGTGTCATACAGTGTGCTTTGCTATATCATCAATGTCTTTTTGAATAATCTGCTTTTTAAAATACAATATAGACCATACTTTCTTTCAGCAAGGTCACTTTAAATCATTCTGGCAGACAAGAGGGTCTTTAAAATGGATTTAAATGTAAATGCAGCATAAATGGAAATCTGATCTCATATATTTCTAAGCAAAAATATCTCAGGATGTTATGGTGAATTTAATCTATTCTAAATTTGACATATATAAATGCCTAAGAAATTAAAATTATTTGGGTTGCCAGTATTTAAAAGTGAAAAACTGTGCCTTGTGCTGTCTTATAAATAGTGTAGAATATTAAAGTAGCAATGTGTTCTTGTGCATTATAATTCCGTGTATTTCTCTACTGGAAGATAATTTAATTTAAAAGGAGTTTTCTGTGCTTGAGAACAGAGATGGAATGTAGAAAATTAATTATAAGACAGAAGGTTCTTTTAGAGCTTCGGCCTTTTGTATTTTATGAAATTTCCTTTTTCTTTGTGCTTCTCCATGGAATGTGCTGTTAATAACTTGACAAGGGTTTCCCAAAATTATTTCCCTCTCATTTTGCAACAATTTTCATATTTCAAAGGATGTGTATTTTCACAATGAGATAAAATGTACAAAAACAAACATGGGGTTTTTTTATTAAGAATGTCACAGTGGGGTTTTCCCATTACAAAAAGTCACTGTGAGTTTTATGGCTTTTCCCCTCCTTTTTCTCTTTTTTTAAAGCACTTTCTTTCAATATAGTGCAAAGAGAAAATTCTGTCATTTGAGAAACTTTCCAGTTAGTTTGCTGGAAATTTTTGATCAAGCTGAATTAGGTGCTTATACAGAGTAGGTGTAGAGGAACTTTAGAGGAACCTTCTGGTGCTCAGGGACCTGAACCAGGTGTGTCCTAAGATTCGGAGGTCTCCAGTGGGATAGCAACATAATTCTTCCTATGTCAACATTTCTCCTGCTTGAGGTACAGCCTCAAATCCTGCAGCCCATCTGATACTGTGTCATACTATCTCCTGAGAAGGCATGTCAGTTTTTTTTTGCCCACCAGCACCTGATAACCAGGGCGAACTTTAAACAGGAGCATTCCTTCTGCTCATCCTTGCTAAGCTCAGGAGCTGTTTTTCCTCTGCACTGCTGTCCTAGGATCAGGCTTCTTGTGTTTCCTCACTTCCCCGCAAGAAGCCTTTCTGAGCCTCTGCTAAGGACATAGGTTAGTGCATTGTCACACAAACAGCACGGGGCACAGTGCCTGTAATGACAGTGGAAATGAGCACAGTGTAAAGACTGTTCTGCAGGAAAATGCATTCGGAGAATTTCAGAGGCAAAATCATTGCTCTTTTGAAGAATTTGTTATGAGGACAGATAAAAGTAATTTCTCTGAGGCGCTGACCTATCATCTGCAGGGCGCAGATCAGATCTACTAAGGGCACTATTTTTGTCTTTGGTTTCGTGACTTGATGCTGGAGTTTGAGTCTCAAAAGCTGCTGAAGACTTTCCCCTCCTGACAGCCAGCTACATTACTGATCCTCCTTTTCATTTTCAGAGTTCCAGCCTGGCTTCTCATCCTCTATATGCTAAATTTCTTTACAAGATAAGCTGACAGGTTTTGTGTTTCACTATAATTTTTCAGTCATTCTGGTTTGATATTTACTTCTTCTACGTGCTGTTTTGTCAAGCGTCCCACACTTCAGCACATGCTGATTCCTGTCTCAAAAGCCTGAAGATCCCTTTTATTCTTTCAGACTGGTAGAAAAGTTTTACTGACAGAAAAACAGAAGAGTGAGTGATCTATAAAGTATCTTATTATTTATGTGTCATACATTTCATGTCAAATCTCCAGCCTTAAATGACAAATGTAACTGTTTAATAAACATCAGTATTTACTTCATTTGTCAGTTATTTTAGCATCATAAATGTCACTTTGATCAGCCACAAACATTTGAAGTTTCTGTATAATCTAAATAAACCAGCATATTTGTATATCATGTTAACAAATACGCCTTTATTCCCATTTTGCATTCTTTTTCAGAAAATGGTTGTCATTGTTACTATGTACAGTAATTCACAACTTTTACGTCAACATTAAAAAAAGGATAATAAAAAAGGAAGTGATAAATTGACAATAAAACCTGCCTTTGGTAGGTTAGTACAGAACTGGAAATTAAAAAATATATATCTAGATGTATATAATCTACCCTGTCTTTATGAACACATTTAAAAAAAAAGATTTAAACCAGGAAAACCAAATGACATGACAGGACGCCCAAGGGACTTGAGCTGATGCTGACTGCATCTCATCACTGATGAAGGTGTGAAGGGCTAAGGGCTCATATATTCTGACTCTGTAGTCTTGCACTACAGTACCAGCTATTATTAATGGAGCCTAAAGGGAAAATTTGATGCTGATTCATATTCAGACTGTAAATCAGTATCTGTTTCAAGCCAGGACTGTATATCATATTCTCATTTTGAGCTCAGAGAAATGTTCTCAGATCAATGAAACAGAGAATTTTCTTAAACTTAACCATTTGCCTAGGCATTCTACTGAGTAAAATTGCATTGCTGGCTGGCAGCTCACACTCTTTCCTATAAATCAGATTTTGGACATTAGCTTTTTACAGAAATAAATCAATGGTGTATAGTTTGGCTTTTTTCTGGATTCTTCTCTGGATTTTTTTTCTGGGCCTGATAATGCTTCAGTTTAAAGCTTCCCTTCCTACTTCTTTGTATCAAAGAATTTACCAAATGAAGACAATAAGGAGATTTTCTATCTTCTCTTATTTTTAAAGCATACAAAACAGTAGGAAACATGAGTTTAAATAACATCTCTGTGTGCAACAGATTAAATTAATTCAGTTGAGTGGAAAGGAGAGAGGAATAATAATTATAACCAAATGATAAATTTTGTTAACAGTAATTTCTCAGTTGAAGGATATATACAACTCCAAGATCTACCATGCCCTCTTCATTCTCATGTTCTTTAGTATGTGGTATCTGCTTCCCCAAGTCACTACTAATTAGACAAGTCATTACTAAAGCTGGTGTGAAAGAAAATTCCTCTATCCAGGTTTTTCAGAATTTCAAATGTTCAAGTATACCATATAAGATGAAAAAATGTGATCATCTTTGGCTCTTACAATTTAATTAACCTGTGGTCAGAAATTACTTCTATTCAGGATTTCTGCCCATGCCAAACAGTGTTAATGGTCTAATTGAAGTTGATATTTCAAATATTCGGGAGTGCATTCACACAGACTAAGTTCAGCTTTCCTAGCCTCCTCTGGCAGCAAGCCAAGCACACTCACACCTGCACTACTCTGCTGCTATGCATTACTAAAATCTCTTTCCCTCAGTTGTGTAAACAGGCTGCTAAGTGGCAGCACTGCTATCTTCCAGGGCAGTGCTAGGGAAGCACTACTGCCTCCCTTCCTCCATCTTCCATGGTACTTCTGCTCTCACTTCATATTTATCCCTTTGGTAGCTGCTTTCTGGGGAAGATGCAGAAATTTGTACTTGGATTTTGTAAAGTGCCTGAGTATATGATAAAATTCAACTCTATTCAGGGCAGTGCTTTATGTATTTTCTTTCATTAAAATTGTCTTCCAGCAAGTGTCTCATAGGCAAGTTTCTCAAAATTTAGAAGTACATAATTTACAGAGCCTGTGTAGGAAATACGTCCAAACAGAACATTCAGCTCGTTGCAGCAAAACTGACAGCAAACACTGTCTTGTGTTTTCCAAATAGCTGAATTGATGATCTGGTTATTTATCATAGGTTAGGCTTAGTTGCAAGAAATTTGCCTTAGATGAAAACATGTCTGAAACTGCTGTACAGGAGATGCTCTGCATGGTTAACTAACTTGCCACCAATTATGCAACATTTCAGATATACAGGGAAATAGAGTTTGGAAGAGAGACAAAAAGCAGATCCTCTAGATGAAGCCTTGATGCCCTCTGTCAGATATACACAAAAAGACTCAAAGGGAGACTCGGATATTTATTTACTTGGGGGGCCAAGAGACTGACAGATAAATGGTGTTTTGAGCAAAGTGATGATCAAAGAAGTATGTTTGATAAACAGGTTTTCTGCTCCCATTTCCAGGAAAAGAATATGGACCTTTATGACTCTGAAAATACATTTTTTAAGACTCTTTACCTTGGACTAATCTAAATAGCTTTTTGAGATGAAACAAAATGCTTTTGGCACAATTGAAAAAGAACACCTGTTCACTGCAGCCACCCACAGCACATGAATCCATTTGCTTCCACTTCTGCACAACATAGAGAAGGTTTGTTTATGGCAGGAGGAGTAACATGATCAGCAAGGGTCTCCTTTTCTTTCTTGGCTCATGTCCACACTGATATTGTGCTGCTGTTTTTCCCTTTGCAGTCTTCCCCCCGGCCTCATCCAAGCTATGATGTTTTTATTATGCTGTTTATATTGTTTCTTAATAAAAGCTGCCTGTGAAAAGAATCCTTGAAAGATCCTATTCAATGTGTCCTTGAACATATGGGTGAGAACCTATATAGGACTTGTAGAAATGTGAAAGTCCTTGACTGGCAATGTGAAGGTGTTTAAGCAAGAGAGAGGTTGAAAACATAGCTGTTGCATCCTGTTATTTAGCCCTTTCCATTTAAAGCTGTTTTTATTATTTTAATTCATCTAATGTCAAATGTAAATGTCAGCTTAGTTTACATACCTAGAGTAAACTTTCTCTTGGTGATGAGCCACCAGAGACATTCAGCAAAAGGAGACACTGGGTAACCCAATTTGTATCCTTAATTAACCTTACAGCCTCTCACTGTTGCCCACAAGCTTCTCATTGTTTGTACTACACTTGAAGATATATACGGAAAAGTATTCACTTATTTCCCTTTGAGACTAGTAAAAGTTGTATAATTAAGAGATATAAGAGATAGGACTGGTTTATCTTTTCTGATATTTATTTCCATTATTATTATTATGACAGTAATGTTTGAGGCTCTTCAATTAAGCTTTGAGTTATTAGTTTGAGCACAGGGCTAGTCCCCTGGACATCAATCACCACGCTGACATGCCTGTAGTTAGACAGGTGCCAAAGAGCCTTAAACCTCACCTAAAACACTGCAAGGTTAATGAACAGCCTCCCATTGACTTCAATGAGCTTTGGGTGAGGTACTTGTTTCAAGTGACACTAAGGTACAATAATATATGTCCAAACATCTGCATTTGCCCAAGGGATGAATTAAAAAGTCATCTTCAGCTGGTTCTTACAGTATGGTTATCCTCTTAAGTTCTGCGGGTTTTACTCTGATGTATTTTCTTGATATATTTACAAGTTACATGTGTCTGCTGAGCTGCCTGGCTTACTGATTTAAACCAATTTGCTTCACAGAAAATTGAAGAGGGTACTAGAAATTCATCACTAGTAAAAATGTGGGCTTTTTTTTGATGATGATGATGATTACAACTACTGCTGCTTTTTACACTATTAAAAAAACAAGCCAAAAAGGATCACGAACAGTCAGACAGCACAGTTTAGTTTACATGCAGCACAGGCTGTGGATTTACCTGGTAGAGGTGGCCGTTTAGCAGGAACATAAGCAATCATGAATAAAACCACTGCAAGTACTTGCTTAAAAACAAGTATCTTCAGAGTTGGATAAGGTCGCATTTAAGTCAATATACAGAAACTTGAATTCAAATATGAATGTTTTTTGTGGTGGAAACTATGAATTCAGATAACCAGGTGACTTCGTGAAATTATAAAGCTTGAGCCTGGTCTCATTCATATTAGTCAAATGCTTCAGGAACATCTCTGATATTGTTCAGAAGGTTATGGTATGGACAAGGCAGGTAAAT